>OX246740.1:50431731-51031731 GCA_945910005.1 Isoperla grammatica
GGATTGAGTCCTACTAATAGCCCTCGGACATTTCTTCCCAACTATCCAAACACCCTAATAACCTAGTTAGTCGCATGAAGAGGGGCATATCAGGTAAAGCTGGTGTGCACCCTATAACGGGTATTTCTACGAATAATCGAATACGTCAATAAGGGGTTTTAATTGAACTATGTAGTAAGTTTTATTTCGAAATAAAACGTTAGATGTTTGTGAAAACGGAAATAGAACAAAATGGATATTGTGCAATTTCCCGATAAACGATGTAGACATTATTAAATAACATTGTTTTAACGTCATTCAGTATTACTTTTTTGAGCTAAAACAATTCAACGAGTTCTTTCTCTATTGTTTATCAAATAATCAGGTATAATCTCGTTATTTAATTAACAAGATTAGCGATACTGTGTAGTCTATAAATACGATCCGTAAAACGTTGTACATATTTGCATTTCTAATTAATTAATTTGTCTGAATATAAACTACATTTAACCAAACCAGTATAATATGTAAATTTAGTGTTTCATTTACATTTCTCATAATACAAACTGGAACACACTTAGCCTGGGTGATCCGCTTATTTTATTTGTATCTACGTAATGTCAGTCCAAGAATACTGCCAGGTTACGACGGAGTTGGATAAATGTTAATGCACCTTGTATACAAGGAGGGGTAACTATATGTACAGCACTGATTTTGATTAAAACCCAGAAGGATGGAATAAACATAGTAAACGGGTTCACTGCATGAAAAGAACAAGTACAATTATTGTAGATTTGAGAGTTACCAAGAAACGTTCCCTCGTGTAAATAAAAAACAATCTGAAACAGGAAATAGTGTAAAATAACAAGCATGTTATATTCTTATTATCAGGGTATTTAAACATTTTACGTTTCTCACAAAGTCTGGTGTTAAATAATAAGTCACAGAGAAATGTGAGTGCAAGAGAAAAAGCATTTGCCCCGTAATACACAGTACCTGTTGTCCTCACACAACACGACATAATATTAACTAACTAACAATTAAGTACGTACAAATAAATAAACCTTCTAAGAAAGAAATGATAAAAGAAAATCAAAAGTAAGACAAATTTACATTTCAAATTGTAATAAAATATAAAAATATGGGAAAAACAGGGGAAAAACGTGAATAAAGTACAACACAACTTGTCTATATTCAGATTGAATGAGAAGTCATATTTCAGATTATTGGAAGCGAATGCCAGAACGAAACAGATCCTTGTACTCTAGCTGTTGTTTATGTCGTGTTTCTCGGGCTCGGATCATCTGTGAACGTACTCCGTTGCTCGGGCGTGTCTAAACATGTTCACCGGAGTAAACACACCGCGTCGTACATCGGAAGCGGCGCCTAGGGCAATGATAGCAAACGATAGCTCTCGTGTATACCGCACATCTCCGTCACAAAGGGGGCGGAACTATGGGGTGAAATATTGGCACGCGGTCAGTCAGGGGCGCTTTTGACCCTCAGGGTAAGAGTTATCGGCTCTCAGGACTTAAATAATGCATGGTTGTAGCTGAAAACCTGAAATAAAAACAAAGGTTTCAATACGTGTACATTGTGACTAAATACTTCGAAAATCATTATTACATTCGTAAAACATAATATCCTTACTTTCTAATATTTGGTGTGATTTGTTTAAATGTACACGCATCAGTACATTTATTCGTACAACCTTACGTTAACTATTAACATTTTTAGAAACGACGTCGTCAAACATCAAATAATAAAATTGCTCATCGTGAGATCTTAAAGTAGGAAGTACTTCTGCACCAATAATTACTAAAACCGTATGAAATTACGACTTTTTAATAATATCTCAATAATACTTTACCTCAACGAAAAAGTGTAAAGAGGGATCCCCCCCCCCCCCCCCCCCCCCCCCCCCACTACCCCGGAGAAGAGCATATTAAAACCATGTGTAAGTCGTGATGAATAAATAGTTTCGCGTACAAACACATGTGGATAAACCATTAAAATACAACTTTACTCATATAAAACGAAAATGTATAAACTCACTACTACAATAAAACCTTTCTCCCCCAATAGTTGACACACTGGCATGACTCCACGCACGGCATGTCTACTCCACGCCACACGACCACGGAACCTAGTTAATATTTCAGCCATAGCACACGCATGCATGCATATGTATCACTGGCAGGGGTGTTTTATTCAGCAACCTTTAAATAGACTAGATTTAACCCAGAGCCATAGGTCGGTTGTAATATTATATAGTGCCGTGTACACCCGGGTACACAAATAAGGGACCTCGCTTCTTGTCTTGGAGGGGAAGTGTTCTCTGCTCCGGGGGAATTAAGTTGGACGTATTGAAAAACTTACATGGCAACCATTGATGGATACTCAAACAGTAAAACATAATTCTAAAAAGTACAAACCAAAATGAATGCATGTACCGAATTATTTGCGCAACCAACTTTCTAAAACCACATTAAAAAATGACTATTTGCCAGCATATTTTAATGAGTTTAGATCATACAATAATAATGTACATAATATCATATAACAAGGTAAATTAATAATTTCAATGTAAAACATTTAAATAAAGCTGCAACACAAAAGTCCATATTTTATGCTGGATTAAGAATGTTTGACCATCTGCCCGGAGATATACAAAATATTAAAATAAAAAACTTTCCAAAATTTAAATCAGAAGCAAAAAAATATATGTATTTGAACATCAATTGTACAATTAATTATAATATTTGATGGTAAAAATAATTTGTAAGTATATTGTATATTAATTGATAGTTATAATAAGATAGTGTAAGTGTATGTTTGTATGGCAATAATAGCTGGTGAAGCTAAATAATCACATCTTATCATATCTTATCACATTAGTAAGACATAACTTGTTGTTGCCCTCGTAAACAACAACGCTATGAAACAACTCTTCAAGTCCGATGCATAATTAACACACTTAGTGTGTGGACATAACACTATCACACCACATCGTCTCGATGGGCCTAGTTGCGCGCGTGGGAGTCGACACCTTGTTTCAGAGTTGATGGAATAATAAACAAGGTGAGCGACATCGTAAGCGGAGGCCAGATCAGCTGACGATTAATTATTAGTGTGACGTGTAAACCATGGGGAACCGAAGTTTTGAAGGCGGAAACGAAATTGTGGTCTACGAGTGGTATGGGGATTTATATTATGGTGGCGGAAGTGGCACTCGTGTCTCTCGATATACGCAAAAATTGTGAAAAAAATTATTCGACAAAAAGTGAAATTTTGGGATATTAAGTGGCGGTACAATAATGTAGCCTACATGTTATAATATATCAATGTAAAGGGTAAACATCAACGTTTCTTTGAAAGTAGATGCACTTCTTCTACCATAGGCGACATTAAATCAAGTGTATAGGTGAGAACACGTATTTACTCTAACAACTCTTTTATACGCATTTATTAACCGATATGGTAATACTGTGATCATTATTTCTCATTGACATACATTTCAAATTAGAATGAGATGAATCCCAAAAACAATACGGTGAGTGCATGGAGTGTAACCTGTATGTATACATGTTCTGTCCGACTCTTGATTTACTCATGTCGTCGAGTATACGTTCTCTGGTATACAGGTGGTAATGTAGTGCGGCCAAATCAGTTAGGACCGCGATAGACGATCGTGAGAGAACCAGTCAACTCCCTCTGTAACCGTAGTGTTATAAACGGAGACGGGACAAAGTCACGGTGTGTTATTATAATGTATACCTTAGAGACGGCAATCCAAGTAATTGGTTCGATGTCGACCGTCGCGCGTGTGTGTGTGTGTGTGCGTGCGTGCGTGCGTGCGTGCGTGCGTGCGTGCGTGCGTGCGTGCGTGTGTGTGTGCGTGCGTGCGTGCGAGGGGGTGTACGCGAGAGTCACGCACGCACTATCTCACGTGCCATCTTGATACACGGCACGTTGCGAATTGTGTCGGGAACATGACACACGACAGTAAGTACATTCTCTGTACAGCGCGCGTTGCTATAGGTAATTAATAAACCTAGATATAGGTCTACTCGGTTGTTACCAGCAGTGATTATAACTATCCATAACGGTCGCAAAGTAACCGTGGATATGGGATATTCACAATGACGTCACAACAGCTATAATGAAAAGAAGAATGTGTTGACTTTTGCTGCTGCTGTCAATAAAATGCTTACCGCGAAATGTGAAAGCTTTAAAACACGTATGTCTCCCGACAGAGTTAACGAAATTGATTATTTTTGCCTTTGTAAACCATGAAAAGAGTGGACGAGACATAATATTGAGTTTTTGTACGTTGCATTTTAGTATAGTAATAGCAAAGAGAACAAACGCCATGCATCTGAAACATTAAAACAATGAATTACCAGACGTGTCATTTTGGCAAACAAAATGGCCGCCATGCGCATCACGTGAATACACCCAATACGCATATCGACCACCATTCCAGTATTATATCGACACGTCAATTCCAGAAGTTCGAGAAACCACAGTCACAACCACCACGAATCAAATCCCGCGTACCATATGTTTCCGAACCCGGCTTATAATAATACAGTAAGTTCCCACTCGTGACCAGCCATGGTTATAGTACAGCAATTGAACACCGCCTTCCATTAGCGCTCTAGTCGTCTAAAAGGTCGCTTGCTCTATAATAGCTGCCATTATACTTATCACGGCTAATTAAACGCTATGATATGGTCGCTGTGTCATTTCTCGCGTTACTAATGGAGCATCCTATAAACGTGTCTGGTTCCTGTCTATATACACATTGTGTTTTATGAATATGACGGAGCGACAATCGTGTGTGTGGCGCAGCCAGAGTCATTGGTTTTATTGCTTCACGGTCCGCCATAAACTAGGCGGGTTGTGATGAGTTGTGTGTCTCTTTGCACAGCAAACAAGGCAATTTACAGGGGCATTCACGTTTATAACTGATGGCAATAATGTAATCAATATTCACTTGTTCTATATGTATGAACTTCCCTTTCTGTTCGTGTAAACAGACGACAAATACATGAGGATTAAACATTTATCAATCGAATAAATGAACAATAATCTCTGTTCTGATATATGCTTTACATAAAGAAGTTATAAATTAATTAATTACTAAGCACACAGTAAATAAATAAATTATAAATACACTTTTTCCTCTTTTTTCCTCTTCCCCCTCCTACTTGCCCCTTTCTTCTAAACACCTTTATCTTCATATTGTACCCACTCATCGTCTCGATTAGGCAAGTTGCAAAAATATGGCACGTAAAACCGAAATATCATCATCATCAATAAATAAATGCAAATCATAGGTTGGGTTTTAAAACTGACTGAGCAAGAGTTGAGGTGTTAAGTTGAGAAGCTACGCTCATTTCATCTGCGGTCACACAGCTACGCAACGAGGCTCATACAGACGATGAACGGAATGAACGTGACACGGCTCAAGTAGTTTTCTTACACAGCTATAGTAACAAGACATCGATCCATGCGATATAATTGAACGGCGTCGCTCGCCCACATTAAGTGCATCAACGGAGGGAGTACTTATACTTACCGCTGGGAACGAGACGAGATGTCGCGAACAGCGAGATCGACTGAGTGCACGGCTGTTTCATTACTCGAGTGCGTTACTATCGTCTCAAGAGGAAGCGGTCTCGATTTCCGGGATAGAAACTACTTTAGGCGATATACGATTCGTCTCCACCGCAAAAACACATAACATATTTAACACCGTTAATATTACAAGAACATATCAGTACACATCAGTTTGAGATATTTTGCTTCCCATATGCACTGTACATGAAGACTGCCACGTATAGCCAGTGTATATTAGCCTAAACCCCTACTTATTGTATATAGAATATCAGAAAAGTGAACTTACGCTTACCAAGTTAATCCTCTCCCATCGCAGCATGAAATCGTGGCTAAGCTCGAGGTATTTTGCTTCCCATATGCACTGTGCATAAGACTGCCACGTATAGCCAGTGTATATTAGCCCAAACCCCTACCTATTGTATATAGAATATCAGAAAAGTGAACTTACGCTTACCAAGTTAATCCTCTCCCATCGCAGCCAGTAGCGGATTTAACGGTCAGCCCGGTCAGCGGATGCTGACCGGGCCCCGGCCAATCCGGGCCCCCCGCCCCTTAGCGACACACTAAAAAACACATGAGCTGAGATCCATCCACCATAGGCACTGTCGAAACTTATCATAGCGAATACTACAAATAAAATTATATTTTAAAAAGAATGTTTCAAAAAGAATGATTCTGTTTATAGGGCTCAATAAAGCCTTCGTCCGGGTCGCCTACGTGTTTGACGGTACACAGCGGCGGAATTAACCCCACAGTTTAACAATGGAACTTTATAACCCTGCCGCTTTACTTTGAGCAGTAATCTTTGCTTTGAGTCACGTTCCAACTCGTTAAAATAAATTTATAGAAAAACCTGGAAATTTCGGCAAATACCTATGAGGGTTGATATTTACAACCCAATAACTGTCCGTATGTCTATAAAATGACAATTACTTGCTTTGAAACACCCAACCTCTCCTCTACTCAGTATCAGTCGGTTTCTGTGTCTCGTGTGAAACAGTCCATGTGACACTTCGTTCGTGTGTCAACTGTGCTATTTTAATTTAATTTAAACAAAAGTAAAATGTGAGCGTGGTATACGTTTTAAAAATGAGTGAACAGACAAAATACAAGCATAAGACCCGGCAAAAACGAAAAGATAAAGAGCGCTCACTTCTTGTAACTGCCGGCAATGACCCTAAACAAAGAATATTAAGTTTTTGTGTTGGCAATAATTCGCGTGTGTCAATTGGCGCCGGACATAAATTAAACTCGTCGAAAATTCGAGTGAAATTCAACCCACTTTGGAAATCGAAAATCAAACAAGTGCTTCTCATTACACACCTATAACAGAAAACCTCGAACCTTGTAGTAACACTCCTACCGACACCGTGTTCAACAGTTATTCTCAAAACAGCGCAAAACCCATTTCCGCTTATAATGACGATACAGTGAATGTAGAAGTTCAAGTGGAATCACAAAGACCTAGTGTAAGAAAAGTGTAGATTTTGCGTTGTCTAAAAACTATTTAACATGTTTGAGCTAACTTTTCTTGACTGATAAAGCTCTGTTCAGTGGATAAGTTATTTTAAATGATCAACTTAACATTCTTATTGTTAAAAAACCTTCTCAACCCATTGGAAGTGACATGCCAAATTTAATATATAGACGACGGCAATCGTAGTTTTTCGTCCTTTTACTATTTCAAAATAAATTCTACCAACGAACTAAGAATCCTATAAATCTATAATATACACTATGAAACAAACACGGCTAATAATTGATCTTGCGGTAGAATACGAAAAAACTGTCGAGAGTTCGGACTTATTTCAACTGTTGGAGCTTTTGCCAGGACAAACTCGAGAAGGGGGTGTCATGTTAAGAGCTTTGATTAGTAATGAATTAGTATTATGCTATATACATACATATATTAGTTAAGTTTGTTTTTGTTAACAAAATATGCCTAACGGACGGGCCCCTTTGGTAAAATGCTGACCGGGCCCTTTTTCTTAAATCCGCTCCTGATCGCAGCATGAAATCGTGGCTAAGCTCGAGGTATTTTGCTTCCCATATGCACTGTGCATAAGACTGCCACGTATAGCGAGGGTATTAGCCCAAACCCCTACCAATTGTATATAGAATATCAGAACAGTGAACTTACCCTTACCAAGTTAATCCTCTCCCATCGCAGCATGAAATCGTGGCTAAGCTCGAGGTATTTTGCTTCCCATATGCACTGTGCATAAGACTGCCACGTATAGCGAGGGTATTAGCCCAAACCCCTACCAATTGTATATAGAATATCAGAACAGTGAACTTACCCTTACCAAGTTAATCCTCTCCCATCGCAGCATGAAATCGTGGCTAAGCTCGAGGTATTTTGCTTCCCATATGCACTGTGCATAAGACTGCCACGTATAGCGAGGGTATTAGCCCAAACCCCTACCTATTGTATATAGAATATCAGAACAGTGAACTTACCCTTACCAAGTTAATCCTCTCCCATCGCAGCATGAAATCGTGGCTAAGCTCGAGGTATTTTGCTTCCCATATGCACTGTGCATAAGACTGCCACGTATAGCGAGGGTATTAGCCCAAACCCCTACCAATTGTATATAGAATATCAGAACAGTGAACTTACCCTTACCAAGTTAATCCTCTCCCATCGCAGCATGAAATCGTGGCTAAGCTCGAGGTATTTTGCTTCCCATATGCACTGTGCATAAGACTGCCACGTATAGCGAGGGTATTAGCCCAAACCCCTACCTATTGTATATAGAATATCAGAACAGTGAACCTACGCTTACCAAGTTAATCCTCTCCCATCGCAGCATGAAATCGTGGCTAAGCTCGAGGTATTTTGCTTCCCATATGCACTGTGCATAAGACTGCCACGTATAGCGAGGGTATTAGCCCAAACCCCTACCTATTGTATATAGAATATCAGAAAAGTGAACTTACGCTTACCAAGTTAATCCTCTCCCATCGCAGCATGAAATCGTGGCTAAGCCCGAAGTATTTTGCTTCCCATATGCACTGTGCATAAGACTGCCACGTATAGCGAGGGTATTAGCCTAAACCCCTACCTATTGTATATAGAATATCAGAAAAGTGAACTTACGCTTACCAAGTTAATCCTCTCCCATCGCAGCATGAAATCGTGGCTAAGCCCGAAGTATTTTGCTTCCCATATGCACTGTGCATAAGACTGCCACGTATAGCCAGTGTATATTAGCCTAAACCCCTACTTATTGTATATAGAATATCAGAAAAGTGAACTTACGCTTACCAAGTTAATCCTCTCCCATCGCAGCATGAAATCGTGGCTAAGCCCGAAGTATTTTGCTTCCCATATGCACTGTGCATAAGACTGCCACGTATAGCGAGGGTATTAGCCTAAACCCCTACTTATTGTATATAGAATATCAGAAAAGTGAACTTACGCTTACCAAGTTAATCCTCTCCCATCGCAGCATGAAATCGTGAATACGCCCGTGAAGAACACCGTGATTCTGCAGCCCTTACAGAAATCGAAGATCTGAAAGAAACGGTTGCCATTATTGACTGTTGTGGTCGATAGTGCATATTATACGGACCTAATGGCTAATAAATACTCTGCTATACTCTACTCTACGAAGCCATACTGTGTGCTTACTGATTGTTGTTCTTGATCGTCCCTGGATATAATACAGCTAGCTATGTGTACACGTATTATTAGGGATCGCGCGTGTTTCATCAAGCGAAATTGATTTATCCTCCCCGCACAAGTTAATAATGTCTGTCTGTCTATCTGTCTGTCTGTCTGTCTGTCTGTCTGTCTGTCTGTCTGTCTGACGAAACAAACCGTATCCCCAGGTAGAGCTCCACTGCAATCAATCGGTAGATACACCAAACAAAGCCCGATAGCCCCTCGGGAATTTGTCTAACCGAGGTATTTTCTCTAAGTGACCGACTACCCAGTACAACCACTACAACAAAACATGACCGTCTATAATAAGCGTGCAAGCTTAGCTGATCAATTTGTGTCAATCGATTTTATTTTTTTATTTTTTGCAAATCAATTTTGTGTGGCTCTTTGCTCTAAAGTTGTTTTCTTCTTGCTTCCAAATGCAGAAGATCCAGGGCTCGATTCTCGGTCAGGGGTGGGGTTTTTTAACTTTGGGAAATTGACTTCAATTTATCCCGCCGCCTCCGAGCAGCACTGTGTGTTGCTGGTTGCCGGCTCGGTACTGTGCAGGAGGTCAGTATTAGTTCCCCGCTCCGCCGCCGCCTCCGAGCAGCGCTGAGAAGGTGTGTTGCTGGTTGCCGGCTCGGTTCTGTGCAGGCGATCAGTGTTAGTTCCCCGCTCCTCCAACGCCTCCGAGCAGCGCTGAGAAGAAGTGTTGCTGGTTGCCGGCTCGATTCTGTGCAGGCGATCAGTGTTAGTTTTACCGCTCCGCCGCCGCCTCCGAGCAGCGCTGAGAAGGTGTGTTGCTGGTTGCCGGCTCGGTTCTGTGCAGGCGGTCAGTGTTAGTTCCCCGCTCCGCCGCCGCCTCCGAGCAGCGCTGAGAAGGTGTGTTGCTGGTTGCCGGCTCGGTTCTATGCAGGCGGTCAGTGTTAGTTTCCCGCTTCGCCGCCGCCTCCGAGCAGCGCTGAGAAAGTGTGTTGCTGGTTGCCGGCTCGGTTTTGTGCAGGCGATCAGTGGTAGTTCCCCGCTCCGCCGCCGCCTCCGAGCAGCGCTGAGAAGGTGTGTTGCTGGTTGCCGGCTCGGTTTTGTGCAGGCGATCAGTGGTAGTTCCCCGCTCCGCCGCCGCCTCCGAGCAGCGCTGAGAAGGTGTGTTGCTGGTTGCCGGCTCGGTTTTATGCAGGCGTTCTGCACGCGGCTCTCAATACAACAGTTTGTGATAACTTCTTTCAATGTATTTGACTTGTTATATTAAATTAATGAGGGAGAGAGTATAAGCATGTCCACAACCCTACACTGCAGCCATCCTCTCTTCTCATTGGGCAGGTACACTACAATAAATTTACTTCAATCTATCTCTACGATACATAGTGTACAATAGTAAATGGTATAATGTTCCCCACTGAAAATCACTGCTTTTACACGACAGTATGAGTATATTTTGTGAAGAAAATTGACAATAAGTGATTCCCCTCACGATGTGAGTGATCTACGCAAAAAGTTTGTTTGCAAACTTGTATCGGCTTCGTTTTCTAGATTCAGTTTCAAACTTGACGGGACTAGTTTTTAACTTGAAAGAAATGTACCAACAAGTCTTCAATCTCCGTCTGTTTTAAACTACTTGCATCGCACCATCGTCGAATATAAATCTCATACACTAACAAAACATTCTACAGTGACGCACGACTCGAAATCGATAAATGTGATGCATTTGAATTGTCGCCCGCTCAACGATCAGATGAGATTTTACATAAGTGGAACGACCATACAACATCGTCGCCGTCGTTTGCCCTTTATAAAATCCCGTTGTACTAGAACTAGACGGTATATGTTCCACTATATTCGTCGAGAGGAATCAAAACCTAAATGAATCCCATACAACCAACGATTGTTTAGGGCCGGTATTTCACTGCACAATTAGGCTATTTATTTACCCTTTGTAAACCATTGCAACGACCAATGCAAATGCACTAACACGGCTATAACTGGCAGTTAAATTTACTGAACATTTCGACCTTTTCTTGGATATAGAAATATCGAAAAACGGATGAAAATGTACTATATTATTGGAAACATGTTTCATGCCATCTATCGGAGAAAGAAGAACACTTTAAAAGGAACGCTATTTTAAAACCTTCTCTCGTTTTTTCAGAATGATGGACTGGTCCATTTTGTATAGAACTGTGATTTTTTTTAAATTCCGCTCAAGTCGAACCCGCGGAGAAAGGGTTACATTGCATCTTATCTCGGATGTATCATCAATCACGCCGCCCACGCACCTGTTTCGTTGTGCCTCGCTCTGACGTCACGATTATACGAGCCCGATAAGTGGCCGTGGTCGATAAGCGATGGTCGAGTGAGCCTGCGTTCTCGGTTAGAATCCTGGCTTGGGCATGTGACTTTTTAAATAAATATATTTAAAACAAAAATGTAATTATTGTCTTTACCCACTCGGTTACAAGAACTGATTTTCAGTGAGGGACATTTATACCATTTCTTATGTGCGTCGTTGCTATTATGGTTCCTAAATCACCGTTTATTGTACACCAGTATCATATAGATATATTTAAGTCAAGTTCAAAACTTATAGTCGATTTACAGCTACGCGTTGCGAGCGAAGCGAATGCGCGAGCTCCAATCAGCGGCCGAGTTTCACGCAAAGAAGTTAACAGTTCACGCAAACTCGGTCACTGATTGGAGCTCGCACCTTCGCTTCGCTCGCAACGCGTAGCTGTAAACGTACCATTAGTCAGAACCGGGAATCTAACTCTGTACCTTCTGCATTGGAAGCAGAAATAAACTCACTAGACTAACTTATCTTGAGCGTCTCAAATTAAGAGGACTAGAAACCTATTTTTGTTACTATTATTGTATTTTGCCATTTTTGATGCTCATTAGTTTTCGAGAGACGTATACAGTAAAGGCCCGTCTACATCCACTTAGCGTACGTAACTTCCAGAAATTAGCGAGTTGGCCATATTGAATTTACATGTAACCATGCACATTGAAATTAAGAAAATTAACGTACGTTTTACGACGCGAAAAGTTGATTCAACTCCAACTTTTTCCAATTTCTAAAATTTGGTTAATTGGCGCATGCAAACAAACGAACAGCTTACATTGTTTCTTTATCGAAGTGTCAAATCAAACCACATCACAACATTTCTATCATAGAGAAATAAAACAGCATAGAACGACTCACTTTTAATAAGCCCATAACTTCTACATTGTCATCCATTATTGAATTGATTTTAATACAAATAATGGTAAAGGTACTTCAAAAAATAATAACTATAGGCTTCTTGCAAGTTTGCGTTTTCTTCATAATGTTGCAATTTTATTATTTTGACAGCTCGTTGTTTGTCAATCAGTTCGATTCATTTGTTACATTGTTGTAGTTCGGCTGTGAAGTCAGTTGTAAGTTCCCTATTGGTGGGAAATTCGTGAGCTCTGATTGGTTTACGTTTACTTAAGAAAATTTTCAACATTGGATGGGAACGGCTAACGTAATTTCTATAATTTTCTATAATTTTCACGCGTACGCAAAGTGGATGTACACGAGCCTTAAGACTTCACAATAATAGATAGACAGAGTACGAATGGACTGTTTGTGAGGTGTAAAATAACAACTGCACGTGTGGCACGAAATGAACGTGTGTACATGTGTATGAACGAGTACAATCGCATTATTATTACAAGCATAGTATTAGTGAATGTAGTGAAGTATGACAGCTGCTACTTCTGTATATTTATCGATATTATTGTATGTTTACGCTAGATTTATCTGCCACCAATTATTGTAGCAATTTCTTCATTCATTTTTCATTATTATCTTACTCTTGATTGTTTTTAATTACTCTTTAGCTCGGAAAACATATCATTGACACATTGAACATGAATATATTTCTCTGATTCTATAGTATTTTAAAAATTTGAATCCACTTAATTTAGTAATTTGTTTGCAGCTTACAAGGTTCAGAGCAGAATTTTACTAATAAGTATAGAAATAACTGCGGTCGACAACTAGACACGCTTGGACTCACTAAGTGGATTGGAATGATTGCGACACTAACAGCCGTGTCAAATACGATCAACCACCCTACCGGATATAGCGTGTGTGTCTGTTTGTGTGTTTACATTGAATGCGTGCGTTTAGAGCAAGCGGGATTGCCGGAATGTCTGTCACAATAATATACACCACTGCACACGGACCAGTCATGAAGGCGCTGTTATTGTATTACATTACTATCCATTATTGATTACAATTACATTTAAACTCGGTTCAGTTTTTTAGGTCACGATGTAATGTGTGTGGAATAGTACACTCACAGACATAATTAAATCAAAAGTCGGACAGAACATGTATATTCTCTCCTGCACTCACCATATTATTATTTGATTCAATCTACGGGTGCCCGGTGCGCGCACAAAGAAAGCTGGTTACCAGCACTGGTTGCCAGCGCTGAACTACGTCATGAATGTTACAATGCTTTCAAGTGTAGCTATGTACAATAGCTGAAGCACAGACAACTCAATCCCTTATCTGTGGCTGAAGGTTCCAGCTTGCCAGCGTTCTGTTTTCTTCAATGAAATAAAACCGTTTGCCCGCGCCGGTTACCAGTAAGCGGTTAATTAGCTTTCTTTGTGCGCGCACCCTTACATTATCTACACTACTGACAGGCGAGACCGTATATGTGGCCGAGGTGTCCACTCATCACGACAGACAAGTGAATTACTACCCGGAACACCGCTATATTCCGTCCGTCCTTCCGGCGCCGCGATTTGGTTCCGGACACGACCGCAGACGCACCCCCTTCCCCCTATACAATCATTGGACCGAGGTTAAACCTAGTTATAACTACGATTACAATCGTGTCCGTCAGGGTGAGAATTGTCAGTGTATGGATGATTGGAGAGCACAACAACACGATGGATCGGTCTGGAAGAAAACCATCGATGTTGTTTTGTTCTATTTGATTGTGTATATACGCACGTTGGTCTCATGGGTTCATTCATACTTCCTTCCTACTTCTAATGAAGTAGGTCGAGGGTTCGAGTCCCAGTCCGTGATGGGGTTTTTCTGACATTGACTTAAATCTATATAGTAATGATGCTAATGGAATGGTGATTGGAGCCGTCAAAGCAGCGTAAAGCACATATAATACATTTTTACGATGTCCCGCACTTAAAAACCGTTTGTATCTGAGTGCATGGATAGTTAATGAGTATACACATTTATTTATCATGTGTATGAAAATGAAACAATTATATTAAAAGAAAAGCGGTTTGTAGCCCGGTGTTTATGGACGTTATCAAGAAGTTTATAGTATGATATTTTACAGAGGTGGATACATTCTTCCCTGGCGGGGATGCGTTGTATAGCAAAGCAGAGCCAGGGGTAGAGTACAGCGAAGTATTGTAATCCCCCACAACTTGCAACTCCTCTACCAGTAGAGTTCCGCGGGAGTTTACACCATGGCCACACCATTTTCCCCCCGTTTTGGACACCCATAGATACGTTGAAAGACAAGCTACCCTGGGATTTCTTGTTTTCCTAGAACGATCGGACCTCATTGCCTTGAAGAATGTGATGAGTGTATTCAGTCATCTGAATCCCTCGTCCTTTGATAATTGCTCGACTGGACTTTGCTCTAGGGGCGTACCAAGCAAACTACCTAAAAGGTTGGTGTAAACTCCTGCGGAACTCCACTGTACACAAAGTCAGAGTCTAGCCGGCTGTCATAGATCTACGTGCCCACGGCGTGTTCACTAATCTGTGCCGAGTCAACAGGTCTCAGTCGCTCAAATGAGCCGCAAGTGTCAACAGTGTAAAGGGCTCTCGTTCTCTCATTCATTATGTCTGATGTTTGCTCTAGGCTGGTCGCGTTAACAGAGCCATCGCTCCACGCCTGTCTTAAGACACAAGGGTAGTTCACTATAAAAACCGCGCAAGTTAACATTTTTCTTATATCTTGAAAACGCTACACAACATTTACAATAATACATTTGTCCGCGGGTGTTCGCACTGTCCAATCACTGATTCATATGTTTCGTATTTGAAATATCGATCTTTGATTGGTTATAGCTCACTCGTCGATGGTGTTCGAAGCCTACAGGGTTGGTTTAGTCACTTCAAATTAAAGTCCCCCACTGCAAATCAGTTTAGTTACTGAGTGGGTAGACTCTAAATGTGAATTTATTTATTTAATTATTTAATATTGAAAAGGTGATAAACAATTGCGTGATGTGATTTTGTAAGAACTAAAACTAGATTAAAACGGTTTAAATATTAACTGGTAATGTAAATTGATTAATTGCAGATAGACTGTGCGTGACTCCTTGAAATTATATAAAACCTACGAATTTACCATTTAATTTAATTTATCAGCATCAATTTGTGCCACTCCGTACATGCGAGAAGTGTCTACGGTTTTAACTCCGGCATCGCTGCTCAAGACGCAAAATTGCAATTAGTAGAACCTCTTTATTACGTTTTTCAGTACTCAAGAAATTTAAACTTTATAGAGAGAGAAAAGTTATACAATATTCTTTCCTGCGGTTAACAAGACATGATGAAAGTTAAAATATGTTCGATCCCGGCGGAAATTAGGAAAACAAATGTAAATTGTTATTTATGAGGTAGAAAATTAAAAACAAATTATAAGTATTCCACTTCTAAAACCAAATTTGATCACATTAGTAATATAAGTGGTCTGAAATGTACGTTGATTCGATTGTTACTCGTGGATAAGTAAGCTCCTCAGAACAGTTTGGAAATATGGAATATTACACAGCGGGAAACTTTACTTCACGAAAATTACCCAGGGGATATTTTAACACGTGGCCAATGGGTCCATGTGTTGACTTGGCAATATTACCATATAAAGGGAGAAATGATACTCAAGGGTATATTTTTATAGCAGCGCGTAACACGCTACGTTTGAAAATTAAAGAAATAGTACAACACACAACTGAGAAACAACAACTGTGAATGTAATGTCAATATCACCCGTGTGTCCACAAGTCACTATAATGACGAGGAACAACAATTGTTTTGCATATATATATATATATATAAGGGTGTATTCACATAAAGCGTATGACGGTCATACTGTGTGCAAATCAGCATCTTTGTATACCTTATGGCCTTTTCAAATGGCTGCACTGGTCCAGTGGTTAGCATCCCTGCTTCCAATGCAGAAGGTCCCGGGTTCAAATCCCGCTTCAGGCAGAAGTTTTTTAACTTCTAATATAGATTCAATTCCATTACTTCTTGGCTTAGGAATATATAAACGGTGACTTTGGAGCCGTCCTAGCAACGAAGCACTCAATAAATTCAAAGTTGTCCTGAACCGGCCTTGTTGATTCTGGCATTTGTCCGCAGGTGTTCGCACTGTCCAATCACTGATTCATATGTTTCGTATTTGAAATATCGATCTTTGATTGGTTATCGCTCACTCGTCGATGGTGTTCGAAGCCTACAGGGTTGGTTTAGTCACTTTAAATTAAAGTCCCCCACTGTAAATCAGTTTAATTACTGAGTGGGTAGACTCTAAATGTGAATTTATTTTTATTTATTTATTTTAGCACTAACTAAAACTATTAGAACAACACAAAGCAATTCACTGTTCTCAATAACAGCAATGATCTCCATCTATTGTTTCATTAATTATTGTATAGTTCTATTTATATTGACTGAAAAGGATAGACCTGAAATAAATGTGACGTCATGCGAATACTCTCTTCCTTGCGCTGACTAGTGAGTAGTGACCGTCCCAGCCGGTGTCATTACTGAGCACTCTGCGTAATGGCCGCCATGCACAGCATGGGGTTGCACTGAATGCTTTTCACAGCACGAGTCTAACACCCCCCCCCCCCCCCCCACTAACTACCTTTGCGCGTTATTCATTAACATTATGAGAGGAGTGAGAGCTGGATGTTGTGTCCGTCTCGTCTCGTCTCTTGCGTTATCTCGTCTCTTGCGTTATCTCGTCTCTTGCGTTATCTTCACCCGCGACACACATGCAGTTCGTCGTTACTTTGTGTATTCCTTCGTCGCGGGTGTTGTCGGGTAAAATATCACGTTTGTACAATTCATGTCAAACATGTATGTGATCCATTTACAATAAATAAATTAATATGGATATGAATATGAGTATGAATATGAATATGAATATGAATATAAATATGAATATGAATATGTGTCCGCAAACGATATGAATGATAGTTTTGGGATATGACCCAACAACAATGTCTGTAAGTATTGTTGGATCATGGTTTTGGAAAACTATAAATACATAAATTTGTGTTTCGAGTCTATACCCACTCAGTCACTTACGTGATTTTCAGTGGGTGACTTTAAGCGGCTACGCCAACCATGCAGGCTCCGAACACCTGCGTTGTTTGCAGTGTTGTCTGGTCAAACTATATAAATAGGTATTTCACAACAATTATCGTTAGTTAAGAAAGATATTATGTCGATTTAGCCTTTAAACAATAATTGTGACCCGGACCCGGCACCTCCACCAATAGGAAGCACTACCTAGTTGTATTCCCTTTTCGCAACTTATTCCTTAGCAATATGAAAATAATTGTTCAACTTCAAAATTTAGAAAATATTTCCTATCGTAAAAGTTAGCTGGAAATTTCACACATCATTATGGCGGGGAAAACAGGGCATAAAATCCAATTCGAATGTAACAATTTTCAAGTTTTAAAACTATATTTGCAGTTATAAAAGAATATTCGAATAAAATGAGTTAAAAATATATTATAGTAATAAGTACATTTATACATTAATTATTAACGCAATACAAAGATGTATATGTATTTTATCAGGAGATTGGCCACATTAATACATCGTTCTTAAAACATTGTTCTTGCATTATTTTGTAGAACACGTTTCTACTTAACACTTAATAATCCGTTTATTATCATTATTGTTCCAACATGCGAACGATAACAGTCAAAGTTGAGACCACAAATCTGTCTCGTTGACGGTAGAGAAGATAACAAGTTTAGCTAATGAACTTGTCGAAAGTTGGTTAATTTAAAACCGTCTCGAGGCATCAAGACGTTTTCTCTGCTCACTTTAATACTTTGCAGACAAGGCCCCGCAGCAAGGAACTGTTAAAACAACCGTGCTAATTTAAATTGTTCTCCCTTTAAAAACTTTCATTCAGCCGTTCACTACTTTGTTGATTTAATTAATAATCGATAGTCACGAAAAGTTACGACGGGAAATTTTCATGAATTTGAAAATGATTTTAAACGAATTATATTTTGAGGTGTGGGAATTATACGCTCTAGTCATTTAGTGAATAATGTGATTATAAGTTTGTGATTGACAAAGTTTAGACATTTTATGACGAAGATCGGAAGAGTGGATGTTTATCGGGACGAGGGTTGGAGGACGAAAGACTGGAGACGAAACAATGAGATCTTGCACGGAGCAAAGTGGAACGATTCTGATCGAAATTGTGTTCAAAAGTTAGATAACAAGAGACCATGGACGGACATATGTGAGGGTTGAGATTGATTAAGGGTTGATTGAGTTGGAGACTTGACATTGGGGCTGATGCGAAGACGTTGACCATGTGACAGATTAGATGAACACAAACAACTGAAACAGGCCTATGCTGGATATAGCCAGCCACAGGCGACTCAAGATATCTGTCACACGTTGCTGCCAATAGTTCGCAATAGAAAGACAGGGAAGGGATTGGAGGATAGTCAAGTTAAAAGGAAAGTGAATAATTAATAGTGAAGTCGGTAAGGAATGTAATTTTTCGTTACTTCGTAAATATCTGTATATTTTATCTAAGAGTAGGTACAAGAAGCTAATTGGTACTTAAGACTTCAGGACTTCATGGATCATACTTCAAATAGACAGGTATTAATCTACTCTCCATAGCAATGTATCTTGAGTATACGAAGGAAATAGTAAAATTAGTAACTGGAGCAAAAGATAGAGGAGAGGACCTCGTTTCTCCCCTCGTCTATTTTACCCCGGGCGCAGACAGGGTTGGAGGGGTTGAGTACACAAGGGTTGTCTGTGTATTGTCTGGATGCAATCGCTGCTCATAACCATAAGACCCAAAATAGCTACATTAATCCCTCAAAGAGGGACAAGATTAACAACTAGACCCGCACGAGTGTATTCTACACAATAGAGATTCATGCAAAAACTATACCATGTAGCCCACAAAGCGCAACACACTCGCATAAGTAGTTATACGAATGAATCTTGACTAAGCTCATTTCATAGCTTAGCTTGGTTACCGTGGTTGCGTCTCGTTTGCTATATATACCCCGTACAATATAACATGCGATACTGTTATACAGTTTGGTGTTTTGTTTCAGAACAAACCTCTGCTGAAGATCACACTCTAACAAAGATGGTGGACTTTGGAAACTCTTCTAAGGGGCGATGTCTCGTTTGCCATATATATACCCCGTACAGTATAACATGCGATACTGTTACAGTTTGGTGTTTTGTTTCAGAACAAACCTCTGCTGAAGATCACACTCTAACAAAGATGGTGGACTTTGGAAACTCTTCTAAGGGGCGATGTCTCGTTTGCCATATATATACCCCGTACAGTATAACATGCGATACTGTTACAGTTTGGTGTTTTGTTTCAGAACAAACCTCTGCTGAAGATCACACTCTAACAAAGATGGTGGACTTTGGAAACTCTTCTAAGGGGCGATGGGTCTGCCCCAATGACAGACAGCTGGCCCTCAGAGCCAAGTAAGTATATAGAATAGATAGACGGAGTTACATTTTGTGCGACACACATACACGGTTGATATACTCGTGCTAATTTCCATCGTGATTTGTCTTATCTGGCGTGTGCGCGATAAGATAACGGCGTTGACTGGCGTGTTTGCGTTATGTCGTGACCAACAACACCTCGGGTTTCCATGTTGTGGGGTGCAGTGACTCCGTCTATATCATGATGCAGATCAACCGTTCAACGGTCATACGCGAGGCAGCAGCTATAAAGCTGCGTACACACGGCGGATTTTGGCCTTACGACGATCTCAAGGCGGTCGTACGACCGTCGTGAGGCCAAAATCCACCGTGTGTACGCAGCTAAAAATACTGACTAGGTAGGGGTTTGAACGGATCGTCGTACGATCGCCTCAAGACTGTACACACTAGAGATTTCCATCCAATTTTCATCCGATCAGTCCATCCGTCCGACCGCCTTGAGATCTTCGTGAGGCCAAAATCCGCCGTGTGTACGCAGCTATAGACTTAAGGGGTAGTTCGCAATTAATCCACGCATAATAACGGGGTTTTATTGATATTTAGGGAACGCTTCAATGTATTGGAAAAGTTTTCGTACCTGGATTTGGTTTTGTATAGGAGCAAACAATTAATTTAAATACTTTCAAACATTGTAAGTGTTCAATTTATACAACTCAATTGATTAATTGTTAATTATTAGGATTTATTAAATAACAATAGTAAAAATTTCCAATATTTGAAAGTTTTTTAAATTCGTTGTGTAGCTGATAGAAAGCTAAGTCCCGGATATGTATCACTTTCTCGATATCTTTAAGCGTTCTCAAGATATCAAGCGTTTAGCGAGTCAAGATTCTCCTCTACTCTAAACACGGGGGAGGTTGCCAGTTCAGCTAGCTAGAGGTCGCCGATGTGATTCCGGTCACCGACAATCGTGACTGAAAGTTTTACCGAGGGTTTCTTCAGTCAAAACACATTCAGTCCCACTACAAGCATTCATACATTCATTCCAAAACTGTTCATACACCCTTATATATATACCTAGATATTAGTCACGTGAAGAGGGACAGACAAGAATAGCTCATGTACTCATTATTACGTTCAACAGTGTACAGTGCATGTCCCCCCCCCCCTCAAAGCTCCTCCCTTCACTTTGCACGGTAAACACTTCACCGCTATCGTATCGTGCATTGTCTGAAACGTTGGTTCAATTTGTTCACATGTACTCAACGCGATTACACAGGTATACGTATAACCTCATTTCAGCCGTACGCGAACTGATACCAGTAATGTATTGACTACCAACAATAATCAGACACCACGATAAAAGTGAGCCACGGTATATGAGCCACGGTACGTTGTGTGTGTAAACACCTTTATTAATGACGCTTTATACATGAGTCGCTTTCATCACTTTTGCCAGTTTCCTTCATATAATGAATGCGCTATCGTTTCAATTCGTCCAATGATTATCGTATTCGTTCCAATGCGCTTCTGGCAATTATTTTAATGACTCTACCTCACGAAGTTCAAAGACAATTATCAAAAGAAATGGTCCTCGTCGTCTACTTTGTGCTTGGCGGGGTCGGGGGGGGGGGGGGGGTAAGAGTCGAGGGAGACTGATTTCCCCGGCCCGGACATTGGCTGCTAATTAACTCGCAGCGAAGTCTCGCTCGAAAGGATTGTGTTGGGAAATCATCTTGTGCCTTGATGTTCAATTTTTATCAGAAATCTATTCCCGTCCCGGCGGAAAAGGTTTCCGCTACGTCAGGGGTCTCGAAAGTGTTTCATGTCGGGTCACGTGACTAATGTCACCCCTTGATGCCCTTACCGCACACGTGTGACGACTCGTCGTCGTCGTCGTCTATCCATTTCTTGTCTAGTACGTTTCACAGCACTCAGAATCTTCATCACAAATCAAACTCACAGTTAATCATAAAATTGAAAAAAATACCAAAGTGCGTAATTAACGGTAGTTTTCTCACGTTTGAGGAAGGGAGTGGAGCTCCCGAAAATATACGCACATTGGTGTGTGTGTGTGTTTTTTTTTTTAAATTTTAAGACCGTGGTTATTGTTCGCGTGTTTGTTTGTTTTACTTTAAATATTCTCCCGGTCTAAGGGTCTTGGTTTCCTCATCAGGTAAAGTACTTTCCTTTGAATTAATTTAACAAATAGGAGCTATATATATACACACAGGTATTATGCACGTCTCGGGTGTTTGTTCTGTTTCGTAACGAGGTCTTAAATAAAGAGTATTCTCGTTTAGAAGGCAGCGGTTAATTAACGTTAAAGTAGGCGTTAAGGAAAAGTAAATCCGCATTACGACCCCCCCCCCCCCCTTCCCTCCCCCCCTACCCCTACCTACATTTACCAACCGAGTAGATTGAAACAAACAACCATTAGTCGTCGCGTGCAGAGCTGTGAGATTTATTTTATATACAAACTTGTTTTATTTACGCGGAATAAAACAGGTTGTCGTAAAAACAAAACACCGTTGGTGTTTAACGACGTACTGAACCGGAATAAAAATAATAAGTTAAAAAGATAACGTAAACATTCATGTACATCTCATTCGTACAAAATAAAATTGATGAAAAACTACTCGTCACGTTATATTCAAAGCAATAGACAAATAATAAATAATTGTTTCCATGTGTGTTTTAAAGTATTATGTATATGAGAGAGTGTGAATGAGTATGTGTTTGTGTGTGTGAGAGAGAGAGAGAGAGAGAGACATACTTGACTTGGCTTTATTTCATCAAAAAGAACTCGACAACGGCAACGACAACGACAAAAGAACGACACAAGAAAATTAATGGTTTTGAAAAACACGTCACCGATAAAAAGAGAGCGAGAGAGCGAGAGAGAAAGAGCGAGAGAGGGCCACGCCTAGACCAAAAACCAATATACAATATTATCGGTTGAAATGTAATTTCGCTCCCATAACATTTTCCGCGATCCCTTGACGGTAACGGTATATAAACCAATTTATCAGCAGGTTAATTGTCTTTTTATTTTGTTGTCTTTGAGGCGTTGCTGGATAGTTTATTAAAACTTGCGAGAGAGTCTCCTGGGTCACTTTGAGTTGAGGTCAGAACTTTTCCGACGAAAGTTTCCTATAGCTTTGAAGCGTCGAGAAGGGTCGTATGGGTACAAAGACGGCCACAGCCTTTTCAAGGCCAGTGACCATAGAGGCCTCGTCCAATGGCAGGTTTGCTTTCATTGCACTTGTATAACATTGGTTGCATGTAAGAATATCTACTTTTGAAATACGCCCAAGTGTATATGTGTGTGTGTGTGTGTGTTTACTACAACATCTTTCACACCAATATTTATAAAAAAAAAAAAAAAAATCAGTCATATTTACACTAACAGGATAGCTACACCACATTCCCAACATCGATATTATCGCACCTACTCTAGCATGTCGTATCCACACATTGTCCAGCTAACTACTGGACGAAAGAAGCTATACTTTACTGTCGTATTTCGTTCCAGCTACATAGGCAGAGGCAGGAGTTTATGGTATTAACGATAAACGCGATTTTCTTAGAAATTGTTTTATAACTACAGATGTGGACGTTTTAGGTACTTGTGGTGCTGGAAATGACATTTTTTTTCGCGCGAATTTTCGCGATTTTTAAGTATAGCCGCAATTTGAGCGATTCTACTCATTATTCACGAATAACGTTGGAATAAAATAAATTAATGACAAATTTGCGATTTACCGTCCAATTTTTACGTTTTTGTGACAACAGTCACGTCACGGCCGCACGGCGTCCTCGGCAACGCACTGCAATTCGGATACATAGATTAAGGAAACTAGTGTGAGTAGGCCTACAATAAGTGTTCACTGTTTTACGTAGGCATACTCAGTGATTCATTGATTAATTAATGTGTTTATAGTTGTGCTATGTAGGCCTACCTAATAAATGCAGGTTGATACATATTTGTGTTCTAATTTTTAGCCTATGCATTTTCCATGGTCTCAAAGTAGCCGAAAATAGAAAAAAATTAACACCGCTATAAAAACGATTTTATCCAAAATATTCAACACCAATTCACCACCTTTTTAAATCTTAAAAACGAAATATTCAAAACATTTTCACCATAAACTCCTGTGCAGCAGCGAGACATACCACTTAAATCGATGCCGCGAGCACAGGAGGAATTTTTCATGTTTCCCTCTTACCTATAACGTTCTAAAACATGATCATCTTTGACATATCAAAAGTTTTTCCAACAAAAAATACTGGATTTGAAAGTAAAAGTTTAACGAAAATCCACCAGGGAGTTTCTAGACCTTGAATAAAATCTCATAGAAATAATATTAAAATTAAGAAAATTATTAATATTTTCTTTTCTCGGAGATTCGAGTATTTTACAATGATTTCTTCGTTGCTGGCTGAAATTAAAAATATAAAATGAAACTCAAAAGGATCGACGATCTAAATAAATAATGAATTGGTTTCGTTGAATTCGGCAGGTATCCGTGAAAGCATTCACTTGAGGATGCCATATTATTGCACACAAAACGCTCTGGCAAAGGAAGCACAAAATATTATAATGAATTTTATTTTCTGTTGCCAAGCAACCGTTGGCTTAAAACTTGTACTAATTGACTAGCCCAGTAATAGGATTGTTAACATATAAAGGATAAATAGTCAATGGGCCAGCGAAGCGGTAAAGTGGTGACTAGTATAGTGGACGTTTACCCCATAATGAAGATAATCGATAGAGAGAAAGCTGATCGATATTGTGCCGTGAATTATTTTTACTTTTACTATAGTTTCCAGTTTGAAACTGTTGAAACTTGTGGGTGCATTTCTGAGTACAATTTAGAAAGTCTAGGGTTAGATTGCTGGTTAGGGCTAGATTTTCTTAGGTCTGTGTGTAATGCAACCCTGCACAACGCATAATAAATTTAATTGGCCTTTAAAAAAATACATAGAAACTTAGCAACATCCATAAAATAGAGCACTAAAGTATCTAGGGAATGACATCATTTTTATTTCGTTGCTATAATTTTAAAGCAATAAAAATCAATGTAATTCGTTAAAAACCATGCTATGTGGCTTCATCTCTGGAAGTGATTAAGATGGGATATTAATTTGTTACAGCCTATACAGGCGAACAATACAATAAGTCAACAGTTACTGTGGAGCCGACGGCCTCATAGCAACGAGGCAAATAATAAGTATAATCCCTCTCTGAGCCAACAGCTTATGTAGAGCAACTTAGTGGGTATAGAAACTAAATACACCATGTATTTACTTTATTTAAGCCCGGTGACGTCACTCAATATACGACGACAGAGCTCAACTCAACCTAGCAGTCTGTCACTATGGCAACCTATATAAGCCGCTCTTGAGTACTGTGAGATGTTGCCGGACGCGTGTTCGCCTCGGATCGACAAGATCGAGCTCTTAGTGATTACACGGAAACAATGGCAACGTTGTAAAACAAAACAATCTATTCTCCTCCCATCTTCAATGCAACCGCCGAGTATTTTCATTAATTTCAATCTCCTGGGGACTTTAAGATATTGTGTAATTAATGTGAGGTTGTATGTATTACTCTCATACCTCGGGCAAGATTACAATCAACATTGTAACTCTAATAAATGATTGCATTATACAACACATGGATGCGAGTAACTCGATAGTCTGTTTTACTTAGACAGATCTCGGGGCGGCATCACATGATATATGTTACACTCCTTCTGTTGCACAATCATGCGGCCCACGAAGATAATGGGAATTGATTTTCTTTGCAAACAATCCCCGTTTTATGTATTATATATTACATAAGGTGGATGGGGTAATTTCGACATAAATACCGCAGGGAATTATATCTGTTTTCTAACTCGTGTCTGAGGAACGCCACAATATATCAAGAAAGTGTATATGCTGCTATTATGATTTATTTATTTAAAGGACAGTAAATAAAAGTATACATTTACAATGAAACAAAAGTAAAAACAACGAACAAAATAATAACACAACAAACTACTATAGAAAGAAAATAGTATCTGGACCAATAAGGCTGGGATCTGCATAATCACGAGAACGCCGCGAATGAAGCGAACTAACAAAATATTTGTAACCTTGATTGCTCGTCGTTGCATTCATTCACTTTATACACAGTTTATACATTACCACTGTTCATATCTACGGCTACAAAGTGAAAGATAATAATAAATCTAACAATTTTAAAACATTACAATCGTTGATGATTATTGTGTAACGTAAGATAGAAGCATTCGCTCGCGCCGCGCCGCGCGGTTTCCTCGCCGACATGAAAACGAGATTGAACGCGTCGTCAACCGAAATGATTGTATCCCTGCATCGTATTCGCAGGCAGCTGCGTGATTATTGGTAACCTTGGTAACAACAATCCGGGAGACGAGACTCTCCCCTAATTAATCCATGGTGAATGTGAGGGGGGGGGGGTGCGTACGGGCACACCCTACGTTTACCGTGAGCAAAGCGAGCGTTTCCACGACATTTGTTTTGTTTTCGAGTCAGTTTAATTAATTGTGATTTACCTGTTCCATGACAGGACAGGATGGTCATCAGTGTAGGGGTTTCATGTCGAACTGGTCAGTTTGAATTTTGGAACATTCGCAAGTTTGTGTGGATTGAGCGCCATTATATTTTTGGTAAAACGTGGCAGTGGCAGTCATATTATAATAAATGTCCTTACGGAAATAAATATGTCAATTTTCACGCGATCCGATAAGTATTGAAGGTAGACATTCTACAATTCTATTTCTGTCTTGAATTATAACTATGCCAACGAAACATCGTATTGCTATGCACATTCTTATATTGACCAATGTCTGTAGGTAAATGAAGTAATAACTATGAGAACGAAAACTGTAAGCTACGGACGTTCTTTTATTGAACTATGGCGATAGCTTTGAGAACTTTTTTACAGAAAATTCGTGAACATGGACGTGGTCGTTTAAAAATTCACGTCACACAGAGCGTTTCCCCAGCAAATATATTGCAACAGATTCTTCGTCAAACGGCGACCATATATACAAAGTTAGACGTATAAAATTAAAGCTACATTTTAATGACAACCATTTTAGTTAAGCACTAGTTGAAAAGCTTTGCGTTCGTTTCGTTGTTGCCCTTGCACAGCAAAAAACACTTAAAAATTAAGAACTGCTTTGCAAAGTTAAGAGCTCAAAGCCAGCATTTTAGATGGCCTCTTGAGTGAAAGTAATATTCGCAGCGGGACAGACGGACGGGCTAGGTAGAATTTATTGCCGAACTCTGGGGGGGGGGAGGGGGGGGGGGGGAATGACGTCACACACTATAGCCGAGCCCTGGGGCCCCAAGTCTTCAAACAAACGTCGATACGCTCTTGATATTGTGTGGTTGGTCACTGCATATATATTTAATACAAAAAAGCTTGTCTTGAAACCCACTCAAACTTCGACGTCCTTTAAACCTGACAGATCAATCGAGACCTTAACAGTAACCGTCGTTGTATTACTGTAAACACTCACAAATCAAACATTACTCCCATATTGAAGTTCTGGTCTCGTGGTGACCGATGCCCACAAAGAGAGCTTTCATGCAAATCTTTAATCATCCCTTTGCTCATTCATCATGAATGGTCTTGCTCAATTTTTCAATTTATTCGTCTTTTTCTCTTCTCATTCATTCTCTTTGCGATCTCAACGTCCACCAACCCTAAATGGACTCCGCTTACCCTGGCGATGTGTGATGGATCAGATTCAACCGACGTCATATAACAACAAACTTGGTTGTCTCTAATGTATGAATTAAGAGTAATACAAAATCAGGATTCATCTTATATAAGATAATTAAATAAGATTACTATGCTGCTTTGGGTAAGTAGTAATCTTATTTAATATAAAATGCTAATTTTGGTCATAGAGCTTTTCTGTAATGAAGATGAGTTGCTCATCTCAAAAATAGTTTAAAAAATTAAGAAGTCTTAAAAATAGTCTTTATTAGGACACGAAGTATCCTTCCAGTTGAGTGCGCAACCCCACTTCGGTGGTCAATGCAAGTGCATCGACCAAAACATTCGCGTGATCGACAGCTCATTGACTGAGCGCTACGGGACGTCCTGCACGGTTATGAAGGAATAGACCGTAGCTGAGCATCTTTGCCTCGCGAGTGTGTACGGAGGGTGAGATGGCCCGCGCGTGCTATATACATAACAACGGAGCCCCCCCCCCCCCCCCCGCACGGCCCAATAAACTGCGCCCGCCCTAGATTGGACCGTATAACCAGTTAACGGGCGCGCAATCAACGTTATGTTGTCCAAGGGACGAGACAAGACGCGTTATACGCGGGGTAGAAAGACGGGACTACCACGGGCCGTGTTTACAAGCACAACGCTTTGATGTACAGGACCGTGACTTCAGCGTTGTGTCAAACACGTTACTTAGAAGTTACATTATGTACAATTACAAGCATTCACACGTGGTAGTGTAAAACCAAAGAGATGCTACTTTGATAGGAAATGTATATAACAAGCAAAAATAATTTAGTAAACAATTATATAATTTATCACGTTCGGAATCGGCCGACATCCCTGCAGCAGTATGAAAAAATCTTTATAGAGATTTGGGTTAAAAAAGAGGAAATGGGGTGAGGGCGTGTTTGCGTATCTTAGACCTGACTAAAATTATAACTGACCAAACAAATTTAACGTTTTTCAAAAAAAAAAAAATCAATTTTGG
Source organism: Isoperla grammatica (assembly GCA_945910005.1). Taxonomy (NCBI): domain Eukaryota; kingdom Metazoa; phylum Arthropoda; class Insecta; order Plecoptera; family Perlodidae; genus Isoperla; species Isoperla grammatica. Next base: position 50,460,461 of record OX246740.1, read on the forward strand.
TGGAGGTGCCGGTCCCGTTTTTTTTATTATTATTATTATTATTATTATTATTATTATTATTGCTTTTGTTGTTTTTGTTGTTGTTGTTGTTGTTAGTAATAATAATACGAAATTACACTTTAAATTAAAATTATAATTTATTATTATTATCACTATTGTTTTGTTTTTTCGTTGTTCTTCTGCAGTAACAAGCTGTTCTAAACTATAAATAATTAAGCATATGAATTAGTTATGCAATTGTTATGTCTGTGTATGTGGCAGGTATTCACTGTTCAGAGTGGTTATATTCTTATTAGAAAAACTCCAACGTTCACAGATAACGAATTCCGTCTGTGGGCAAACATTCTTTTTACATCTTTTTCCATAACGATTTCAAATTAAAAATGAGAATAATTTGCACGTTTACCCAACCACCGGAAAACTTTTTACTTTCAGACCTCGATCCTTTATGTAGCAAGCACGGTAAAAGTCCTACACACACAAAGTGCTACTGTGAAAGCCAAGCGAACCGTCATGATTGTACCGCGGTTACCTCGCCCGTGTAAATCAAACCGCAAAACAGCAACAACCCCAGATGAACATACAATATATTTGTTTTTTTAGTCAGCATTGATTTGTTTTATTTTTTACCGTTGGCTATTCATATGATGATGCGTGCATCACCATACGCACACGTACATATGATACACCCGAATGAGTCTGTATAGAACTTTTCAAAAACAATGCCGTGGGGCATAACGACAGTGTGGCATGTTTCGAGCTTGACGGGACCGCGAGAGAAAAGACCGACAGAAACGGGGAAAGAATAGAAATTTGTGTCAAACGAATCCAAGAGCTGACAATGTGATATCAATTTAACGGCGCTCGTATGACAAGAGAGAAGTTTCAGTAATAACCACGCGTATAGTTGTGTAGTTTGATCAGTCACATCTCAAGTACGCTAAACCACCTAAAAACTACAGCATTATATGGTGGACTACAGATGTTTTAAGTTTGACAACTTGTTTGTTGGTATCTGAGGTGTCGATCGACACCGACATCGACAGTGCTGCCCGGAAAACAAATATGACATTATAAATAATATATAATAATATGAAATGAATAAATACGATACGATTGTCGGGTTGTCACGGGGGTAAGGGGTGGTCACATAGCGGGTGGAATTTAGCAGGAAAGCGTCAAATTAAGAACACCTCAAGTCTAGTATGCAAACTCGAGCATCAAAATGGAGGTAGACCCAGATAAAGCGTAGCTAAATATAGTTTCGTTATTACGAGTAATGAAGTGTAATTGCAGGTCTATACACTTACACTTAACGATGTTAATACACAATTGTAGGTATATGAGGGGAATTAAGGGGCGTGGTTCTTCTACACGGCAGAGACTCGGTAGAGCTTCGAGCGTGGACAAGTCTGTCCCGATTGACTAAAGGTTGTATTGCACGATAGTGATTATTTAATGCACACGAGAACAGAACTCCCTCACTGCGCTTTACACGCAATTAACTAATTACTTTCCAGTTTCTATAGAGAGCCACTCATTTCGATGAGTAGTGGAATCATCACTCCGTTCAGAACTAGGCCACTAGACACACCGGGGACTCTATTCAAGGAGCGAAACACCTGTTGATTATACAACTGTGCTTGGCTTCAACGTCTCTCGTGTTTGTACACGACGAAGCTAATCATCACAGTCCTACATCAGAGCTTGAGAGGTCACACAATAGAGAGCAGCACCATACGCCCCCTCAGAGTCCGATTATGCAAAAACCGATCACCCGCTTTACGCTGGTATGTATATTGAAACGCGAGCTTCGTTCGTAATTAATATCCGCTTGTAACTAGACATTCTATAGCGGGAAACTGGTGCAAGATGAAGTAAATCAATGGTAGAGAGATACTAATATATAAAGCGTTGTTTATTGCGAATACACGACTGATTCGATACCTTTCTACAAGACGATGTTTCTTTCTCTCGACTTAGTGCATGCTGACCAACAGATCCAATGTGTTTAGTGTGATGCCCCTACTTTTACTTATATATTTCCATAAGATTGAAGCAAATGCTGAGAATGAGTTCTAACAACATACCTCGGCTGTTCCTCTCCAACTATCATTATATAAGTGGGTCAACTGAAGAGGGACAATACACCGTAAATTGAGCAGATCTTTCGTAGGTCCACACTTCACTTGCAAGTAGCAAGGGCGCCCACAAGTGGGGGGAGGGGGAGGGGCAGCTGCGACCAAGTCACTAATATGTTGCATTTGTACTGGAACATATTATTACTATTACGGTAGAGTACGGTTGTAGCATGCGTGTGAGAGAGATATGTACGAGTACGAATACGGCATTGCTAAGTTTTTTAACTTCTAATGTGGATTCAATTCCATTACTTCTTGGCTTAGGAAAAAGTAAACGGTGACTTTGGAGCCGTCCTAGCACCGAAGCACTCAATAAATTCAAAGTTGTTCTGAATCGGCCATGTTGATTCTGGCATTTGTCCGCAGGTGTTCGCACTGTCCAATCACTGATTCATATGTTTCGTATTTGTAATATCGCTCACTCGTCGATGGTGCTCAGAGCCTACAGGGTTGGTTAAGTCACTTTAGATAAAAGTCCCCCACTGCAAATCAGTTTCGTTACTGATTGGGTAGACTCTAAATGTGAATGTTTTGATTGTTTTTAATTTCTGTTCATTGCCCTTCTTGCTAAGAATCTTTTGGGCGTCCAATCGGTGAGTAGCAACGTGTTACGTATATACGTGTGAACTCACCCCGCCATGTTATTGTGTGTGCAGGTTGCGTACGGGGTGGTCGGTCAAGACGCACCAGGTACACGCGTACGGGGGCCGCCAGGAGACGAGCACGGCCCCCTTGAACGATGTCGAGCAGCAGACAATCAGAGATGTCATCAAGAGGGCCGAGATGATCGACCTGACGGAGCAGGAGAGAGTGGGGTTAGTATTCAACAAGTTAGTATTACACCGTAGCGTACGGGGGCGCCCAGGAGACTAGCACGGCCCCCTTGAACGATGTCGAGCAGCAGACAATCAGAGATGTCATCAAGAGGGCCGAGATGATCGACCTGACGGAGCAGGAGAGAGTGGGGTTAGTATTCAACAAGTTAGTATTACACCGTAGCGTACGGGGGCCGCCAGGAGACGAGCACGCACGGCCCCCTTGAACGATGTCGAGCAGCAGACAATCAGAGATGTCATCAAGAGGGCCGAGATGATCGACCTGACGGAGCAGGAGAGAGTGGGGTTAGTATTCAACAAGTTAGTATTACACCGTAGCGTACGGGGGCCGCCAGGGGCCTCATTCCTGTACATTTGAAAACTTAACCCCGGTGTTAGCCAATAGCCAATCAGGAGTCAGCAATTGAGACGTCGATCGCAGGAAGGCATTGTTGAAAAAACGAGACAAAATCAAAACAATAACAAACAAAAACAGTCCAATAACCTCAAAATGTTGACAAAATACTAAATGAAACTACATATTGACATATATATGAGCTATATAATGTACTGTAAATACACACAATTGTTTATAAACTTTAATAAACACATAAAGTAACGTATCCATGAAATGGGATATCCTCAATAAAGAATTGAAATGTGACATTTGTGAAACTATACACACGGGCATTGAGAAAATGGCGGCATTTCAGAGTATTGTTGAGATAACTCTTCTTAACCCTACTATCAGACAGGGTCATATTTGCCTCCGAATTATGCAGGGAAGCCTGTGTAGGAGTTAACCCCGGGGTCATTTTAACATGGGGTTAGCGAGAGTTAAGAAGAGTTAAAAAAATGTACAGGAATCAGGCCCCAGGAGACGAGCACGCACGGCCCCCTTGAACGATGTCGAGCAGCAGACAATCAGAGATGTCATCAAGAGGGCCGAGATGATGGACCTGACGGAGCAGGAGAGAGTGGGGTTAGTATTCAACAAGTTAGTATTACACCGTAGCGTACGGGGGCCGCCAGGAGACTAGCACGGCCCCCTTGAACGATGTCGAGCAGCAGACAATCAGAGATGTCATCAAGAGGGCCGAGATGATCGACCTGACGGAGCAGGAGAGAGTGGGGTTAGTATTCAACAAGTTAGTATTACACCGTAGCGTACGGGGGCCGCCAGGAGACGAGCACAGCCCCCTTGAACGATGTCGAGCAGCAGACAATCAGAGATGTCATCAAGAGGGCCGAGATGATCGACCTGACGGAGCAGGAGAGAGTGGGGTTAGTATTCAACAAGTTAGTATTACACCGTAGCGTACGGGGGCCGCCAGGAGACTAGCACGGCCCCCTTGAACGATGTCGAGCAGCAGACAATCAGAGATGTCATCAAGAGGGCCGAGATGATCGACCTGACGGAGCAGGAGAGAGTGGGGTTAGTATTCAACAAGTTAGTATTACACCGTAGCGTACGGGGGCCGCCAGGAGACTAGCACGGCCCCCTTGAACGATGTCGAGCAGCAGACAATCAGAGATGTCATCAAGAGGGCCGAGATGATCGACCTGACGGAGCAGGAGAGAGTGGGGTTAGTATTCAACAAGTTAGTATTACACCGTAGCGTACGGGGGCCGCCAGGAGACTAGCACGGCCCCCTTGAACGATGTCGAGCAGCAGACAATCAGAGATGTCATCAAGAGGGCCGAGATGATCGACCTGACGGAGCAGGAGAGAGTGGGGTTAGTATTCAACAAGTTAGTATTACACCGTAGCGTACGGGGGCGCCCAGGAGACTAGCACGGCCCCCTTGAACGATGTCGAGCAGCAGACAATCAGAGATGTCATCAAGAGGGCCGAGATGATCGACCTGACGGAGCAGGAGAGAGTGGGGTTAGTATTCAACAAGTTAGTATTACACCGTAGCGTACGGGGGCCGCCAGGAGACGAGCACAGCCCCCTTGAACGATGTCAAGCAGCAGACAATCAGAGATGTCATCAAGAGGGCCGAGATGATCGACCTGACGGAGCAGGAGAGAGTGGGGTTAGTATTCAACAAGTTAGTATTACACCGTAGCGTACGGGGGCGCCCAGGAGACTAGCACGGCCCCCTTGAACGATGTCGAGCAGCAGACAATCAGAGATGTCATCAAGAGGGCCGAGATGATCGACCTGACGGAGCAGGAGAGAGTGGGGTTAGTATTCAACAAGTCAACCTCATGTGCAAAATATTGTTTCACACACTACAAACCCGCTTATAAAAATCAGAATGAAGGCAAATCAAAATCACGTCGTTATACGGGGATAATAATTCATAATTAATAATTGGAAAATTAATATTGTTAAAAAAGAATTTTTGTTGTTAATATACAGTTTGTTATAACTTCTCTCGACTGTATAACAAAAATAGAAATAAATACAGGCATTTTTGGCATCGCCTTAGCACAATTACATTGATTATTTGTTTCATTTCCATAGGCTAATGATAATAATGCATTACACATACAATTCTGACTGAAGAGTTTTCCTGTGTTTTTCCCCATTGACAAAGACGAATACTATGGGATAAATCTAGTGTGCATTCCATAGCAGGGATTTCTACAAAAAGTTATGTTCTTGTCGATCGAGTTTACAGAAATGCCCGCCAGAGAGCTGCCAGGATGGGTTAACAGTTCGATATCTAACTGTGCACGGATCCCTGGCTTGTTGAGAAGTGTTCACATTGAGAAACATGAATGCAAACGTGGTATCTCAAACTTTCTCCAAGCCACACAAGAGAGCTATTTTGAGCGAAACTCCGACTCACTCTCATAAACACGCCCCCCTCAAAGTCGGCGTCGGCTTTTTATGTGTTCGTGAATTATTTATTATGACCGGGTTGAATTCTACATAGAACGAGCGAGCGTTGAGTTTCGCGGTCACGACGGACCCGTTTAGATAAACACGTGGGCGGGTGGAAAGGTTTGTTTGGTTTCTCTGCACCTTGGGAAGTTACAAAGCGGCTTTCGTAAAGCCTGGCTTCGTTCTGTCCCCAAAACCTCCCGAGATCTTCCCGGGTCTCAAGTCACTTATCCAGGGTGTGTAACGCTGTGACTTGATCGTTAAGCCCCGCTGACGTAACTGTCCTCTGATAATATTTTGTTCGAATAGACCAACAAGATACCAGTGTGTCCTAGGGTATAGTTCACTCTTCTCAAGCTTAACAAAGTATACATGGGATCGACGACATAAGTACGACGTTATGTATTTTATTAGCATTCAAAATTAAAATATCCAAAGTACAGGACAAGTCATCACTATAAGTATGTACTCTTATTCAATTTTATTTTGTAGCTAACACTTAGTGGGTTTAATTTGTGTAATGAATTATGTTTTCATTTCTAGAAATTTATTATAAAACAACAATTTTATCTCCAGCTATTTCTCACTAAGAAACATAGCTTATTAAGAAGGGTTCCTGTAAGAAATAAATGTTTTAACATTTAATGTGAAGACATGTTTAAATTGGGCAACTTCTAAAACTATTTGTCTACCTTTGTTCAAACTTGAAAAACACATTTTTCTAATTAACTTCCACGAACACCCGACGGTCTTAGTGAAATATCTACCTCATTTTCCTGTTTTGCATTTCACTGAAGGACCCATCATGGTTTTAAGTACAACATCTTTATCATCATTAAGCGGATTATGTCGAGATTATTATATAATATAATACCGCTCTTTGTAGATGATGCTTTGATATCGGCCTGGCCTCATTAAGAACGCAGTATACTATACAAGAGTGATGAACATCATACTCGGCACAAAGTGTTTCGTATAATGAAAACCAACACCAATCCACTAATGGAAGCTCTCCTAAGGCGGCGTACGTTGATTTCAAGTTCTTGACAACCGCTAATGTTTCTAGCGTGATGCACTGGATACACTATCCACTACTATAAACCACGTTCGTATTAAAATCTTCTCAATGAAATCGCGTGCCTAAATTATAGCTAGGTACTGAGTTAGCGAGATAAGCGGATAATGACGTCACGCTAGGTAGGCTCCGCTAAGTATGAATTTCGTAATGAAAAATAGTCAAGATTCCACGATTATTTTAAATAGTAACATTTCCGATTTATATACGGCACTTGGAATTCAAAATCTTAAAGAAGCGAATAGAATTTCACATCCCAAATAAAAACTCAAGTTTAAAAAAAAGTTCTTATACATTACACAATATTCTACGCCGTCGGTTCTATCAGAATAAACTCACTCGTTACGATGAAGATTCTCCAGCGTCTTCGTTGAGTGTTTTCCGCTGACATTGTTTCTTCTTCTTCTCTTATTTACCGGGGGTATTAAGAGTCCTTGCACCCGGCCAACCAGAAACTAAGCAGCTTTAGTTTCTTGCAAGCCGTTAACAGTCTGTGAGCTATAAATTTGAATCTACCCTCCGTCAAAAATAAAATGAAATAAAGACAAAACGATATCTTTGTCGTAACGACGACGATGACGTATGTCCCCCGGGGTACCGACCCCCCCCCCCCTCCCCCCCCCCCCCACAGTCTCGCCGCGTCTGTTGGGAACCTGTGGGGAATACTAACATACACCCACCACCATTGTCTGGCTACAGTAACTTGTTCAATGGGGATACGTGGGATGCTTACAGCTGAGCAGTATTCAAACTTGAAAAACATTTTGTACATTTTTCAAAAATATTTGAGCGTAAAGTATCCTGTATTTTGTATCGAAAATACACATTGACAAGTAAAATACTCTGCCATAAAAATTAAAAATACACTGAACAGTTATTTCTAAGTGCAAGTATTGTCAACAATCAAACAGTAAATGCATTATCTGATGCATTGCTCCAAAACATAAGGGTCTTCTCCTCCTTCGCCGGTTTCTGCCTCATAGTTGTTGCTAACACTCAACTACAGGACCACAAAGAAAATTGAGTCTCAACGTATTATAACTGTTACAGCCATGAGCAACCCCGCATCACTGTAGATGGGCGTATATCGTGATCGCCTCCATTTCACACACACGTTGTTGTAAACTGAGCGTTTGTTTGATAAACTTGCAAAGCAAACAACTGAACCCACGGCCACGGGCATAGACATGATTGTGTGTGCATGCATGGCCACGTCATCCCATACAGAGTTACGTGTTTGTTGAGCGTCTAGGTAAACACTAAACACTAGATAGACCCCCTCTCTCTCTCTCTCTCTCGCTCTCCCCCCCACCCATCTCTTCTCCCCTCTCACTCAACATTGTTATAATTACCTTCTTTTTGCATGAATGGGACGTGTGCATGGATTTTCTTTTCTTTTTAATTTAGTACCTATTCAAATTTATTAGTATGAACTACCAAACTTGTTATTATGACATTATTACTCATACATTTTCTTATATTATTAAAGTTTGATGAACCTTATCATGTACGGTTATTTAACTCTAAACAACGATGTTAAAATTCTGGTTTTGTATGAATTAGATGTATGAATTAGTTTTAAACAATTTGATATGTATTAAACTGCATGTTTATATCGGAGTGTTGATGTAAGGACAGGCATTATCCCGGCTAACTAGAGACACCCCCCCCCCCCCCCCCTCACTCCCTCCCACGTCTCAACGTGCACAACATTACGCAGGTCGGTCGAGCCAAGCAAGAGCAAGACTAATCCCCACGAAAGACGCCGACGTCGCGAGAGAGTGAAAGCTTCACCAGGGCGACGTCTTTTATGAACGCGGTTAAGATAGATTGATGTCTTGTGGCTTAGCGTCAGTCTGTCTGTCTGTCTGTCTGTCTGTGTGTGCGTGTATAGATGGTGCGTGATACAAGCCCGGCATCCAACAAGTAACAGGCGAGGAAGGTTTTGACCAAACCTACAAGAATCACATCGCATTGTGAGGCTATAGGGATGGGCATTCGCCATGAGGCGATTTTTGTCACTTTTTGATTTCGAACGCATATAAAAACATTAAAACGTGGTACGGAGTGAGGTAACGGGGTTAGCGTACCGTTTTTTAATCATATCTCAAAAATGATACACCACATCGAAAAAGTGAAAACTGGCCCAAATTGGCGTTGATAAGAGCTAAATACAATTGGGAAAATATTTTGAATACTATAATTATCACGGTTCGTACTTCAAATATACTTTGTAATTAGGTAAACTTAAAATCATACAAGAAAAGTTTTTAAATAGCATTCATGCAATTCTTCCAAACCCAAATCGAGCCAATTTTACACTTTTTCGATGTGTTACATAGCATTCATGATTGTAATCCGGTATATTTTCACGTGGTTTTAATATCTACGGTAATATTTCCTCTTAAGGACATGTGCAGGAATCGGGTCCCACTTCTCTACAAGGCGGTAAAGCACTGGGGCTATGCAACAAGTGTCATTGCTACACACACTCTGAGAGAATGTGGGACAAACACTTGTTTGCCGCGGTAGCGCCACAACACGTCCTCGTCCACAGACCGCAGAGCTCGGCTGTCTAGTTTTATCATGACTTCGTTACCGATAGAGGTGGCTCAGCGCTAATGATAGATTCATACACGGTATTTCAATGTCCAGTTAAAATCTACTTTTCAGTTAAATTGTTTTCACCATGACAACGGCCAATAGAAATACACCAAATTTGGCTTACCTGACAGTTAAATTTACTTAACACTTTCACTGGACATTAAAGTTAAAGGCATTAAGGTTGTATGTCCACGTACCCTATGAAACCACCCATTGCTGTGTTAAAACTACTTCATATTATACTTTGTAACCATTTTAAAACATTTTACAACAATTAACCGTAATTTTAACGGATAATAATCGGGGATCCGCGATGAGTGATGGATCTGATTCCGCCGATGTCTTATGACCTAGCTGTCGAATATACGTTGTAAAACAAATCAGTTAGACCCACTACTATGAAGAGCCGTTAAATATTTAGTTAGCCCGGGACCAACATGTTTTCTCAGTGAAGATCACGCACACCCTTGCGATTGGTGCTTTCCATGGGAAAAACAACTTAGCCAGGGACTAAATATTTACAGACCGTAAAGCGTCATGCCATGTGAGTAACCTACAGCGGAGATTACTAAAAACACTTCATTAGCATGCAGAACTTGATGCAAGAGGTTAAGATAATTAAGTCTATACGTTTCTCCCAAGGCACTGCACGCTCAAAGCTATCCTTCACAACGTCTAAGCTGTGTGTGTTCTTTGAACTTTGACAGAGGATCAAAAGAAGCGTTGACGCAGGGTGAAACTCTCGCACGTCTTCGCGACGCCTTTGTGTGCCTGCCTGCCTGAATAATGTTCTCATTCGACACAAGAAGAGCGGATGAAATGTTCTTTTACAGCCTCAAGTCTCCGCTTCGATTAGAATGGAAGTGACGTCACACTTTCTATTGAGAGCGGACAAACTAATTAGATCGTAAGTCGTTTCAATGGGTTTCGATATAATATTATTGTCCAATAGGCGCCGTCAAAGAGGGGAACAAGAGCGGGGACTTCCCCCACTTAGACTTAACATATCACCTAAAATTACGCCCGATATTAAAACAAAATTTAATTTATCTTCTGAACGGATATTCATCAAACGTCAGTGTGCAGGAAGTATAGTAAAACTGTACAGAAAATCGATTGTACATTTTCTTGTTACGTGTTGCACATTCATAGTTACCAGTGGCGGCTCGCCGGTTGGGGAAAGTGAGGCTGAGCACCACCAAGAAATCTGTCATGTTTCATGTTAATTAGATGAGCGTAGCGAAGCGGAGTGAATCTTTCCATACAACTCGATCGGCGCTTTGTCTGTGTGTACGTATGTATGTATGTATGTATGTCTGTATGTATGTATGTATGTGCGCTAAATTTTGTTCGTCGCGCACAGGTCAAACGGCTTGACGTGTTTGGCTGAAATTTTCGGGCAACGTTTGTGACCACTAAACTCGATGCTGTTAACATAACCAGCAATATTCGTCAAGATGCCAACCTACAAAAAATTAATTACTGAAAAATAAAATGTGTTTATTTATTTAATTAAATGAAAACTTACCAACGGATTTGAATAATGTTTATCATGTAGGTTAATATCAACTGTACCAACAATTGACAATTATTTCAAAATTGTGCGTTCATCCGCCATGTTATAAGAAAATATTGTTTATTTACAACAATAATTTCTTCATTTTTACAGTGTTCCGCCGATATGATTCGCATTTGCGGACTTTTGCAATTAGATGCACATAGTATACACCAAAAATAGCGTACGTAACAATACCAATGCACTATTATTTGGAATCTCGATAGCTGTCATAAAATGGCTACTATGACATAAGATGCCAACCTACAAAAAATTAACAACTGAAACACATGTTTTGTTATTTATTTAATTAAATTCAAACTTACGCACGGATATTAATGATTTTTTATACGTAGGTCCACATCAATAGTACCAACACTCGACATTAGTTTCAAAATGGTAGCTTTAACCGCCATGTTATAAACAAATATTGTTTATTTACGGCAGTAATTTTCTTCGTTTTTACAGTGTTCCACCGATATGCTTCGCATTTGCGGACCGTTAAAGTTAGATGCACATAGTATGCTGCCGAAATGGCTTACGCAGTCAGACCTTTCTCACTATGTATTTGGAATTTTGATAGCTATCATAGAATGGCTACAATGACGTGTTATGTTTTAATGACCTTCACGGCAAACATGCAAATGTAAACAACGAACTTGGTTGACAAATTAAAAAGCTTTTATTATGAATTAAAAGCGGGTTATTGTATGATTAATTAATATTACATTTTAGATATAGTCTGTATCTACATTATGGAACTTTCCATACACTGATAGGTTTAATAGTTTATGATTTAGAGCCTATTGAGTAGACCACGGTCGAATGAAATTATGCGGAAATCCATCAACTTGAAGGTTTTAATTTCTTTAAAGAAAACTTCTTAACGGATTTTAATAATATTTCGTGCATTTACCAGCAACATATCAAGTAAAAATAAACTTAAGTAATAAGGTTGTAACTTGATCCGCCATCTTGTAAAAAAATCATATGTTTATTATAAAGATATTTTTTTTTTTAAAGAGTACTATGATATGCAAATGATTTATTTGATTTGATACATTGAAAAAAATCGCTCATCTGTCAACGCGGAGCGTTTTCCTAGTATATAACTGAACACCGTATTTTTATTTGTAACACTTTCATTCTACGCCTCATCAGTAAAATTGTTTAAAGGCCCAGTAAGGGTTTGATAAAACTTTTCTACGTGTCATCAAAGGAACGTTACTACAACAACAGAAAAAGAATCATCGAAATCGGTCCACAGGCTCACGAGTTCTCTGCGCTCTACCTGCCCCATGCTATAGAAGCGCGTGACGTCACCAGGGGTCTGCGGTCAGCCGGACGAAGGGGTGGTAGCCTAACTCGCGCTTGGCGTACATTCATTCATAGCTATGGCAGGCGCGAAGCCATATCGTTATGAGCCGCGCTACACAGAAGAAGAGTACGCTGCAATTCAAGAAAAACGGGAATCGGAAAACCTAAGATCAGAAATGTTGCTAGGTAGAAATGGAAATGTGCTATGGTGTAAATGTGGTGCGTGTTCAGAAATGACAACGGACACAGAATCGGTTTGCTGCTCTGAATCAGTTAAAATAAACAATGTAAGGCAAGATTCAGATTGTATAATATACCACGAGGCATTTGATTCGGTTGTGCTCAATATACATACTTTGAAAACTGCCCGTCATAATTTACTGTTTCAAACGAAATGTAATGATAAGAAGAAAGAACTTGAAAATGAAAGCAACGCACTTTGGAGGCATAGCGCATATAGGCAATTTGTTTTTTGGATAAATTCATGGCAAAAAATCGGACCGCTTCTGTTTTAGTTTATTTAACCACTGTTTATGGAGAACAGAAAATCGTGTCTTATGAGGGAAACTGTGCATAGATATGTTCGGATTGCTCTTGCGGGAATTGTAACACCGAAAAACGCAACACTTGTTGACCATAATGGAAACAAAAACACACGCACACACAATTAAACTTACGAGCAATCAAACAAACAAACGAACGAAACGAACTGACAAACTTTTTAACTAACGTACAAACACAGACAAGTACACGAGCCACGAGTGGAATGACAAGTTGACACTATACGACTGACAGTTGCAGTGGCTTGTTTCTCTACCTGGCGTAGCGGTATGCGGGCGGAGTAGACCCTTCGTGACGTGCCAATAGGCCACGTGCTGCTACAGTCGCGCGCAAATATCTGGAGAACGAGCGGGTCGTTTTCACTACAGTTTTTTGCGTTACTAATAATAAGAAGCAATCTTTATTTTAAAAATATGTTGTTTGAAACCCTTACTGGGCCTTTAAGAGCCGCCACTGAATTTGTGACTACCTGTAATGATGGTAGTTTTAGTGGTTCCTCCTTCGGCACAATTCCTGGTGGCGCTTATGAACTCTCAGGTACACATGAGAGCTGACACGATACCGTTGTGATGTGTATACTTATCGTTTGGACACACTCACAACATGTTAAAACGCTTCGTCACTTTTGTTACAACACGTCTCAATTACTCTCGCTACGTTGAAAGCAGAACTCTATACTATAGTGTTCGTTAACGAGTTTATTCAATCGTTGTTATTTAATGAGCATTTCCCCACGAGCTGTTTACGGTGGACGCTTTTAGGCGCGTCGTTATTTCGTTGTTCGCTTGTTGTAGTTGTCCACATGATATATACAGTGACTCGATCGTATTGGTGGAGTCTGGTTGCAGAACATGCTTTAAATTATCCAAGGATTCGTTTTTGTTTATCATGAAGTACCCACAGATCTTGAATGAAAAAATATACAATACTCAATTGTTGCCAGTTATGAGGAATCATATTTAATTGTTTCCATGCACGCGAATGAGGCGAGCGAAGCGAATAGTTTCTGGACCAATCAGAACGTTGGGATCCAAACTAACAGGAGCATGTCGCGATTGAATGGAATTGTCAAAATATTTTCAACCATTCGTTAACTGCTACAGCAACAGAGAATCATTTAAAGAGACACTATCGTTGATAGATAGCAAACAAGGTTAGAAGCATTCGCTGGGTGGTAAAGTCAACATGCACACTTGTAACAAGCGAGCCTAACATAACGATGTGGACGCAGAAAGTTTTGAACGAACGAACGCACGCAGGCAGCAGCCATTCACTTAGGACCTAATTGTATTAGGGTTGACTGAAGGAGACTCTCGCTCGCAATAGCAGCTTTATTTCGTTTCCAACCCGGAAACTTTTAACTGTGTAGCGGGGGGGACCTTTCAGAAACCGAACAGACAGATGTACGTTTAGCGTAACCGAATTTACTCGACGCGTGCATGCGAACGTTCGAGAGGGCCGTGGAATCACGGGACATCAAGGGGGCTGTGAACTTTGAGAAGGGACGAGCCACGAGCGATTACTTCAAGCAACTTTTAAGCTGCGATTTCAGTCGAGGATGTGCTCGGCGCGGTGGAGCGTGGCGTGGCGCGGATTCTCCTCGCCAGCCATTTCACTTGCAGATTGCACGATGCGCTATCTGTGGCCTAGGCCCAGGGTCCCAGGCCTAGCCTAGGCCTGGTCGTTTTGCTTACCTGTGTTGTAACAATCATGCGCCACGTCCTTCCACGCTTGAACACGCAAAACATTACTTTTATAGTGTTTGTGGAATATATTATACACGATTTCTGTCTTTTTGACAGCCAACAATAATCTTTCGGCAAAGTCTTCAGTCATTTGTTTGTTGTCGTAATCCCGATTTTTTATTGGTCATTCAAAGTGACGTCATGCCGAGCGTGGATTTCGCCGGCTGAAATATTGAATATTTTCAATCCTCGGATAGAAATCCGCGGCTCTCCTCGGCTGAGAAATAGAGCACGCTGATTGGCTGCAATCTTCATCCGCGCCGCGCCACGCCGAGCACATCCTCGACTGAAATCGCAGCTTTAACTGTTACTACATATTTTCATTTCCATTTTTGGTTTTATTCATTTTCTCAAAACCCTATTTTCATTTGTTTCATCTTCTTTCTTCCTTTATTATCAAGATAGCTTGCTGTTCTTCCTTTCACGCTTCTCTCGATAATGGTATTAGTTTTTATTGTGATGAACACTTTTGAATATAATTTCTAAGTTACATTGTTTATCTGTTTACGGATATCGAATATTGTTCTTCGTAAAATCAGTTTCACAACTGAATAATATG
Source organism: Isoperla grammatica (assembly GCA_945910005.1). NCBI lineage: Eukaryota > Metazoa > Arthropoda > Insecta > Plecoptera > Perlodidae > Isoperla > Isoperla grammatica. The sequence continues at coordinate 50,475,669 of OX246740.1, forward strand.
ATGGATATCATAAACAAATAAACAATGTGGAAGTTGTAACAAATCTCACTTGCATAAAGAATGGACAGAAGTTTGTGAATATGCGACTTACTTCTTCACGGTGATACACATGAATACCAGAAGCTGTTGTGGAGGAAGATACACCTCGAGACCGCTTAACTTCATTTACAGAAATCCAAACATAATCGGACCAACAACAGACAAGAGAAGGGACATAACAACCCACGGCATATTACCATTCTAAAGCTCTCGCATTATCTAATAAAGTTCACCGACAAAAGAACGAACGTATTCAATTTGCCGGGAAGCTACAATGTTAGTCCGCCTTTGTTCTAATTATTTTCCCTCCAGGGTAAACCAACTATAGCAGTCATGCACACGATATACCTCGCGCTTTGAAGAGCGGCTTTCATACACTAGAGACTGAGTGTGTGTGTGCGTGTGTTTATGCGCGTGTGACGTACATAACAGCGACTCTTTGCTTGCAGGAAGTTGGTGGACAGAGTGGAGAACATGAAACGCAACGCTATGGGTAACGGGACCAACCAATGTATTCTATGTGGGGACCACTTCGGTATGCTGGGCTCACCAAGTCTTCTGTGCCACGACTGCAAGAAGGTAAGTCTGTCTTTCTGTCCTCCATTAAAACTCCATATAAATAAAAAAGATGTGTCTCTCTACTTATACTATGTTCACACTAGGCTCGCTAACAGCAGTTAAGGCTAACAGAGGTTAGCGACGTTCAAGGTCGTTCGATATATGTGTGTGATCCTGTGTCAACTGTTCACACTGGAATCGATGTATGAGCAGTGTGTGACGTCATGCACAGCCACCACGGTACTATATTTAGTGGTTTTATGACGATATAGAAGGCGTGCACGGCTTTTGGCTCGGTTTGAAATACGTGTTTTGTTTTGTACTGTCTGTGGTTGAAGTAATAACAACATGCCGTTTGTAGGACAAAAAGAGTTTTTGTTAATATTTTTAACAATTAAATTCCAGTATGTGGTGCAAAAGGCGACCTTTCTACGCCGTATACGTATGTTGGTAAAAGAAGTGAGGCAGAAAAGAAGATATGCTGCAGCAATTGGAAGAGTAGCAGCGTCCTACATAACCTCAACCCTCACATTTATAAGGACCAAAATTTAATGGTCCATCCAGTTGTGTCTCTTCAACACCTTTTCTGCCTTCTCTGCAATACCTCCCGAACACGAGGAATCCATAGCTTCACCAATTTTATTAACGTACGACGAATTAAATGAAATAGCGGAATAGCCTAGGCCTACCAAGGAACTGTCAAACCACTAGCAACACCAAAAGACAACAATGAAACAAATGAATTGAATCTATGGACAATCAACAAGCTGTCAAAAAATAATTTCGTCTGGAAAACAAAACAAAAAACAAACAAATACACATACAAAACTTTCATTTAGTCGTTGTCTATCATTAAAAGTTTTAAATGGCGAGCAGTTACTATTGCTATACACTTGTTTTTATTTCTATGGTTTGCAATTTTATTATTTTGACACCTGATGGTTTGTCAATCAGTTCAATTTATTTGTTCCATTGTTGTCTTTCGGTGTTGCTCACCGCCTGGTATCTTTTGAAAACATGTATGAATTTCAACAAGGCAGTGGCAAATTGATCTAAGTTACCCGCTAACTACGTTCGCCAAACGCAGTTAGTGCTTGATGTCAGTTATGGCTAACTACGTTACGTTCACATTACATTCTTAACAGAAGTTAGTGGCTTAACTGCTGTTAGCGAGCCTAGTGTGAACATAGTATTAGGAACTTCACACAACTATAATGAATAGTGATGGTGTAAGTGGGAAACCGCGGTAAAACAGAGCATTATTTCTTGGTAATATATATAAATTACATTTTAAACATTTTATTTCAGTACTTAAGCTACCACATAGCGATGTTGATTCTGCCTTCCTTAAAAGCTCGTTTTTCACGGTTTACTAACTAAAAATATGACATCGAAAAAACAATTAACGATAAATTATTTAATAAAATAATTTTATAATTGTATTGTACATCGCACCATTATTTAATTGAATGTTTTCTAAATCGAGAAACACCTTTTTTACTCCTCTAGTAGTAATGCTGCGCATCCAAAACGAGAAAAATATGTTTTCTCCAGACCGGCACCTCCACCAAACTACCTTATTTTTAATTTCTTCAATTTTCCTTGCTTTTCATTTCACGTTTCATAAATATTTCATTATCAGACATTGCCGACAACGTGACAACAAGAAAACAATATGTTGTGGAAAACTCACTACACCAGAAATCGATCGCAAGGAAGACCCAGGCCAGTTAACAACAGCTTGATGAGAATGTGATTGGTTAATTTCCTGCGGAGAAGTTTTTCTCTTTAGTGCGGGAAGGGATTTTAATTTCCTTGCGACGCAATCAGCTGCTTTGACGTCGTCGAAACCGCTCGTTTAGAGGCGTTACATGTTGTAGGGCCTACTTGCTACCGTCTTGCGTGGCTGGGGTATTCCCTCGCGCTCTGTCCAATGGTAGACCAATCAGAATGTAGTTGCGTTTGGCTGCGCTGAAGCTGATTGGTTCGTTGATTTGCGCTCTTCGACGTCCAGGTCGAGAATCCTCATTATTACATTTCAACGCGTCAACAAACGATCTTCATGATGTAGTGAAATGTGTAGCCTATCCATGGCCGTTCTAGACCACCAGACCGAATAATGGCTATCTATACATCACGAATCAATGCATAAAGAGCTTTTTAATGTAGCTGCATCTTATTTTCAATTTTGGTCACATATGTCTGCCAAAAATGTATCTGTAATTATTCTTGCTTCAGCTTGGTCACATCCTTGTGATAACGCCTATACAATTGTGTTGGGTCTATTCTCCCTCACGGTCACCTCCACTTTAAAACATAGCCGCTTTAGCCCCGAGCAATTACACACGGACAGTAAATACACTAAATGTGTGTTTATCTTTGCCCATTTAATTACACGCGCTTAGACTTTCTGTACAATTTATCCGCACGCAGTTAAACACAGCTCTACACAACGGGGTAAACGTAAATGGTCAACAGAACACGCAACACCCCAATACAATTAAGATGGTATCTAAACGAGTGGTCGCATCGTATTTTGATTTCATCTCTTATTTACTGAGCAGCTTTTAACGTTAAACAGGCTCAGCGAAGCTTAAGCCGCGCGCACCCATGTGCTTAATTATAGGCTTTCATTAAACGCGAGGAATTACACACAAACGGGCTGCCCCATGTTCGGATAAATTGTTACATAAAATACATGGCTAGCTTTAAAAGATGACGTACAAGATAATTAAACTACGGATGCCGTTATATTAGCATATGCCTATAATAGGTGGATGTAACAGAACGTCCATTATTTTTTATTTTAAAATCGACGTAATTTGTTTTGGAGTCCGTTTTACTTTTCGTCTTCTCACCACCGGGACAATTAAACATCTTGTGTAAATACATGCGATACATCTCGTGTACGAAATAATTATACAAATATGTGGATCACTTTGCGAGGGAGCAGCATACACGTGTATACCCGACCGCACGCCACTGTGAAGCCTCCCAGATTTCGTTGATTCTACTCAATTATTCCAAATGCATGGGTAAATAATTTTTAAAACCCTGAATGGGAACAGAACCCAGCTCTCCTACTTGTCAGGCGGGTTCAATTCTCAGTCCCGGGATTCGTTTTTCGAACGTTTACTTTTCACCCCCCGCACAAGTTCGTTTCAACTCGACGGGAGGTCGTCTCAAAAGCAACACAGATAATATGCAAAGCGGACCGGCCAACGCGGGCTGCGAACAGGTCCCGACTGCTTACGTCACTATGACGCGCGCGTTACAGTCAGTTCAGAAAACATCTCCTCACTCGACGCCCCACGTTACAAGAATTACTCCTTATTGTCGTGAGTGTGAGTGTGTGTGGCGTGCGAGCATGCGAAGAATACTGATCGTTTCTGTTTCTATCGAGTTGTCTCGAGAAAAATTACTTGAGCGCGATCACTTAATTGACAGCTATCCCCCTCCTCCCGCTAATATATCGCATCCCGCGCATGAGTAAATAGGGGCTGGAACTAATGAGTGAGTGTTGCCCGGCATGTCCCGTTGCTTCGCTCGTTATCAGATGATCTTGCTCGCAACACACGGGTGTTACAACAACCACACAACGATCTATCAACGTACCTCATTCATTTCTTACATATTAAATGTTCAAGTTGCTTGCTATGTTTAGTTGAATACATTTTGAGGCACGAGGAATACTAAAGAATATGATATTGAGGGTCCAGTAAAAGGGTTGAACTAAATTATCTAAGATATGAGTTTATGTAATGGATGTATAAAAAATGAATCGACTGTCAATAATGGAGGGCTGTTTGATACCAATCCACATTATTGATGACAACAAAATGCAGTAGGGAATAATATGTAGTTATACATTTTGAAATTATTATCGTGGAAGATAAATTCAATTGCATGATAACGTTGGCGATTAGAGAAATGTAAGCAAGGGACAAAGGGGTAGATAGTGAGGTGAAGCATCTTAAACCTCGTCAAAAATGTAATCTGGTGTTTGCAATTTACAAGAGCCTACTCTAATTTCCTCGGTCCTTGGACATTACAACGAACTAACAATTATTATTTCAGTCTGTGTGTCAGAAGTGCGGCATAGAGACGTTCTCTGCGCAGAAGGAGCCGATCACTTTGTGTAAGATCTGCTCCGAAACAAGGGAGATGTGGAAGAAGTCGGGCGCCTGGTTCTTCAAGGTAAGCTGATATAAAACCACTTCACACCTACAGCCATCATACCATCACTTCACGCTAGAAACGAACAATTTAACCCAAAAGTAATCTGTACAGAATTTATTTTTGTTGGTTATGATTATTTACATATTCCCAAAAAACTTTACAACTATATGAACTATTTATTAAAATATTATTTATTATTTAAAAAAATTCTCCCTACTGGTGTTCTAGAGTTTTAGTTACGTGTAATTGAATGCATGACAAGTTTACTTTGTATAAACCACGGGAGGCGCATAGCATTGTTCGCCAAGCCGTCTGTGGCAAGTGTCAATACAATGCCACCTGTTTGCTTCTCTGTGCAGGGTATACCCAAGTACAAGTTACCGGAAAAGAAGAGTCATGACACGGTGGGCAAGTATGGCGCCCGTCGCATTCAAAGACCGGGCATTGAGAAGAACAGCTGGTCAAGAACCGGGAGTGTGGGTAAGCAACGCATGCTTTAGTAATTATCAGTAAATAACTGTTTGATACGTCATTTTTTATTTTGGATTTTTTTTTTGCCCCCACGTAGGCAAGGTGAGCGAAGAAGAGGAGAGCAGCTCCGAGGACGAGCTTAACAGACGCTCTCGTCAGGCAGCCAGACTCAGACAGATAGACGAGACGGACTCAGCCCCCGTGGTGCGACCTAGCGTCACGTTCGACCTATCGACTACCTCGCTGCGATCAGACTCGCTGTCGCTGCCGAGCGAGGGGGACGCGTACAGCGACCAGGGTAAGTCTCTGTTCGACCTATCGACTACGTCGCTGCGATCAGACTCGCTGTCGCTGCCGAGCGAAGGGGACGCATACAGCGACCAGGGTAAGTCTCTGTTCGACCTATCGACTACCTCGCTGCGATCAGACTCGCTGTCGCTGCCGAGCGAGGGGGACGCGTACAGCGACCAGGGTAAGTTTCTGTTCGACCTATCGACTACCTCGCTGCGATCAGACTCGCTGTCGCTGCCGAGCGAGGGGGACGCGTACAGCAGCGACCAGGGTAAGTCTCTGTTCGACCTATCGACTACCTCGCTGCGATCAGACTCGCTGTCGCTGCCGAGCGAGGGGGACGCGTATAGCGACCAGGGTAAGTCTCTGTTCGACCTATCGACTACCTCGCTGCGATCAGACTCGCTGTCGCTGCCGAGCGAGGGGGACGCGTATAGCGACCAGGGTAAGTCTCTGTTCGACCTATCGACTACCTCGCTGCGATCAGACTCGCTGTCGCTGCCGAGCGAGGGGGACGCGTACAGCGACCAGGGTAAGTTTCTGTTCGACCTATCGACTACCTCGCTGCGATCAGACTCGCTGTCGCTGCCGAGCGAGGGGGACGCGTACAGCAGCGACCAGGGTAAGTCTCTGTTCGACCTATCGACTACCTCGCTGCGATCAGACTCGCTGTCGCTGCCGAGCGAGGGGGACGCGTACAGCGACCAGGGTAAGTCTCTGTTCGACCTATCGACTACCTCGCTGCGATCAGACTCGCTGTCGCTGCCGAGCGAGGGGGACGCGTACAGCGACCAGGGTAAGTCTCTGTTCGACCTATCGACTACCTCGCTGCGATCAGACTCGCTGTCGCTGCCGAGCGAGGGGGACGCGTACAGCAACCAGGGTAAGTCTCTGTTCGACCTATCGACTACCTCGCTGCGATCAGACTCGCTGTCGCTACCGAGCGAGGGGGACGCGTACAGCGACCAGGGTAAGTCTCTGTTCGACCTATCGACTACCTCGCTGCGATCAGACTCGCTGTCGCTGCCGAGCGAGGGGGACGCGTACAGCGACCAGGGTAAGTCTCTGTTCGACCTACCGAAAGCCGGGGGTCGAACTTGCAACAGTTTCTGTCGTTGACGACCGAAGGGGTTGCGATAAGCGACAGACAGTCAGGGTGTCTCTCGTTCGACCTTTCGAAAATCGGCGGTCGAAGTCGCGAAGAGCTGTTCTCCCCTCAGCCCTTTCCATATAAGCACGAGAGAACTGAGGAAGGGACTGAGAGAGATAGGCCACTGCTCTCGTTCGACCTTTCGAAAATCGGCGGTCGAAGTCGCGAAGAGCTGTTCTCCCCTCAGCCCTTTCCATATAAGCACGAGAGAACTGAGGAAGGGACTGAGAGAGATAGGCCACTTTCCATATAAGCACGAGAGAACTGAGGAAGGGACTGAGAGAGATAGGCCACTGAGAAAGGAGCAGAACTTCCGAAATCGTTTTTAATTGTTTTTTATAAGACCATGGTTATTGTTCGAGAGCTTGATTAATTTAAATATTTTCTCTTGTAGTTTTATCCCTTTGTGTTGGTTTCAGCGGGGACCAAGGACTACTACCGCAGCGGCGACATAGCCGGCTCCACCGCCAGCTTTGCAGACTCCACGTGCAGTAACTACAACAGGTCGGCGACGGCCATGGGCCACTCGTCAGAGGGCGGTTGGGAGGGGGCAGAGTCTGAAAGCAACCACACTTCGAGCGTCACTTTCCAGCTGCCTCACGGGTAGGGTGGCGGTTAATACTAGTCCAACAAAACTACTCTCAAACCGTCCTCAGATCCTTATCTACTCCTCTTTCATGCACGCTGTTTCTAAGAATATCAACAAATGCACATGCCTCATCAGTGACACCCACTGTGTGTGAAAGGACTGTCTCCTTGATATGTCCACAAACCAACGTCCACACAACAGCTCGTAGCTACTGTTACCATGGTGATGAAACATATATATAAGGTCCTCCTTTGTAAATTAAGGTCCTCCTTTGAAAAAATCAGTTTTTATAACTAAATAGGATAGACATTAAGTAAATAAATAAATAAATAAATAAATAAATAAATAAATAAATAAATAAATAAATAAATAAATAAATAAATAAATAAATAAATAAATAAATAAATAAATAAATAAATAAATAAATAAACAAATAAATAAATAAATAATTAATTAAAATAAAACATATCTCCGATGTTACCCGGCACCTCCACCAAATCGTAATAATAATTACTTTACGACGTATTCGCCCACAAGGATTGATGAATTTGACCGTGGTTATGCAAATAACACACTAGGAATATATTCAATATACCATTGTTACCAAATATTACTGTCTTCCTTCGTAAATCACTTTTATAGCTGAATATGATATCATTGAATTAGTACATAATTCTTTTGAAAAGGCGGGATTCAACAAAGTAGCCAATCTCCATCAAATCAAACCATTCAACAAAACAGAATAATGAGACATGTTCTAAAAATGGAAGAAAGTATGGACGAAAATATTTTAAAACTACAACAAAAAATAATAACAATGACACAGCTTTTGGAAATATTGATGGTGCAACACACCTTACAAAATCCTTCAGGTCAAGTTATTACTATTATTATTTGTGGTTTTACGACGTACTGGACATGCTAGGTCGTATGATGTCGACCGAATCGGATCCATCATCACGTATCACAAGGGGTCGTCATAAGGAGAGTCTAGAAATGGAGGGAAGGGGCAAGTGGGATAGTGGGGGGGGGGGGGAGGGTGACAAAGAGACAGAGTATCATTTTTTCGCCTTTTACGACAGTACAGAAGGTAACCCCATGAATTTGACGAGTCGTACTCGTACCTCACACCTCTAGTTCCATCTTCTCTCACTGGTTCTAGGCGGCGCGACTCTCAGCTGTCCAACATGTCTAGAGACTGGTACGGATCCGAAGACCGCACCTCTATAGCCAGCAGCCATAACAGTGGGACCCGCGCTATGCAGGGCGAAGTGGTGGACGAAACCATCTACGGAGGTCGAACCGATAACGGTGAGAAAGAACCACGTGACAGTACACACAATTAACTCTTGGACATTCCTTCCGACTATCCCGCTACGCATGTAGCAATATTATCCATTTATAGCCTTCCATGTATCTACTGGCTATAGGGAGAATTATAATGAGAAAGAACACTTTTGCAGAAAGTAACTTATTATTATTATTTATTTATCCCAGCACAGTTTATACAACCAGAAATACATAGGATATAATAAAAAGCAGCAGTTTGCAGTTTGACTAGTCTAGAATACATTGATTTGTATAGTAACACACAATATTCATTATTGGCGATTTAATCGATGCCCATTGGTACGTAGCAAAATACTAATTGGGGTGAAAGTAAATTGATATGCACTAAAGATTTATTTTAAATCGGACACAAAGTTTGAAATGTGTTAATAAATATTAAAGTTTGCCTGTTAAACTGGATGAAGTGAGCTTGGTTAAAATTTGATAGTGTAACCTATATGCTTTCTTCAGGCACTGTGTTAGCTGTTCGGAGCTGACACCCACTACCCTATCCCTAGCTAGTCAATGGGGCTCAGTACTAGTGAACAAGACTCTCTATTCATAAGGCTTCAGGTTCGAATCCAGTCCTCAACACCACTATGCCTTGGTTTCAGCTCAACTAGGAATCTTGGAACTGTCCCTGCTGTACGATCAGATCTCAATGGCCTTACATTGCACGCTACACAGAGCCATAGGGTTGAAAGCCATGGACATCAACGGAGTATCGGACCCTTTCTGTCGACTCAATCTGCTGCCAACCGAAGGAAAGGTCAGTATTATGTGGCGCACCTAGGAAAGCAGTGGTGTATCCTCCACTCCATTCTCTCTCTCCTTTTTTGGGGGGGGGACATTTTGTGTCAACTCCTCCCCCCCCCCCCCCCCTCCTTAAAAACGAAACTGTAAGAAATACAGAGATGACGGAGGAGAAATGTCGGAGGAAAGACTGACAGAAGTGGTAGACCAAGGAGGGTTTAATAAAGTGGAACAGTAATGCACGGACAGATGTAGCGACTTACTCACAGTGGCCAAGTTGTTGGAAGACTCGCACTGATGTAACTTTCACATTTCAGTCGAACCGACTCCGCACAAAAACGGTCAATAAAACGAGAAATCCAGATTTCAATGAAACGCTCACATTCTACGGAGTTACAGAACGGGACGTGAGTCACAAACTACTCCACATATTAATACTGGGTAAGACAACAAACTTTGCACACTAGCGTTATTACTAGTTTGCGGAATACATTACATACTATACATTACAGTACAATTAGTATGATTTTCTGAAATTAAAAAGTTAAGTATTAGAACAGGTCAATTTTATATATTAAACAATATGACACTTCTTAAAACCATTGTTGGTTTTTTTGTAATCTGTTTCAATTGTCGTTTTTTAGTATCCTTTTTTAACTTGACCTTATGACAGTTCATATTGTGATAAAGATCCCAGATTGTGTATCAGATCCGTATCAAAAATAGTTTTATAATTTTTTTTATTATCTAATTTATATGATTATTTTTTGTTATACACCTCAATTGGCAAGAGTTAAATGAGAGATGAACAAACAGTTGTGTCATACTCATTTATAAGTAACCACAGACCTATTAACTGTCAAGTGGTGTGTTGGACCAAAAGATTGTGGTTTTCAGACGACGACAAGTATGGTCACGACTTCATCGGTGAAGCGCGCGTCACTCTGGCTCGGATGCAGCCCGAAGTGAGCCGCTTCATGAAGGTCTACCTAGAGAAGCGGAGCCCGGTCACCGAAGAGGATGAGGTAGGTACAAGTACAACACTGCATGACCTACTTATTCCTGCTTTCAGTTCTGAAGGTCCAGATTCCCGCATCAGTATTTCTAGCTTCTGGATTGCGACTTGAATCCATCAATATTTTACTGGTATAGATATAAATAAACGATAACTTTGGGGTAGTCATAGTATGCATCAAGGCCAGGGCACATAGCAAATGGTACACATTCCCATGCTGAAAATCAGTTTCTTTACCAAGAAATACATTCTGTTTTTTAGCATGTAGTATATACAATTGAAGAGAGATCAATTAATAACCTTCGATACACGATGAGAAATTTTGTTCTGGAGTAAAGAATACGTTAGTGAGACATTCTAAAATGAATATTGTATGTGTCTGGGTAAGGGGTAAGTACGGGGACTCGGGTTTGAAACCTCCAAGTTGCTCAAGAAATTACCGTTTGAAAACCGACTGTTGAAATTTCCCGTTACGTAGTTTGCCTTTGGGCCGAGGATTTCCGTAGACTGGCCCGTCCATTCACCAAGTGCTCAAGGATATGTATTTAAGAGTGTGAGAGAAACAATGGCTCGTTCTAGGTGTGGGGAAGCGACACGTGGACCCGGGGTCAAATCCTGGTCACTCTCTGCTACTCCACGAGGAAGCGAGCTCTGATCGTCGGCATCGTGCGTTGTGTCAACCTTCCGCCCATGGACAACAATGGCCTCTCCGACCCCTTCGTCAAGCTGTAAGCGTCATCCACCTCTCAACCATGTTTGATGCACTAGTCCAGGGGAGAATATCCAGTGTGTGCAGGAAATACAGGCGAAGTAATATTGTATACTACTGCTGGCAGCAGTGCCAGTACTGGCACTGACATTTACAAAACACACCTGGGATACATTTATGATTTTTACCATCTAACATACACAAATCACAATTGTACTACTATACATTTCAAGCACAATTTATGCCACATTTTATATTTTCGGTATTAAAATTAATTTCTTAATTATAGACTGAATTACAGGAGAACTACCGGAATCAACAATTATTATTATTAAAGTTATATTATCAACTATTTTATAACAGCCAAACTGAATTATACGGGTAAAGCAAACCCGTCTACCCTGGCCTGCAGTAGTCTAAAGTGTAAGACAGGTGAACAACGTGGTAACAAAATTCGGATGTTTCTGGCGGACCAGCACTGTAGGTCTACGTAAATAGTAGATCAAATTATGTTTATGCTTTCAGACGTTTGAAACCGGATACGCATCACAGAAAGTGTAAGACGTCCGTGAAATGGAAAAATCTCAATCCCACGTTTAACGAAGAGTTTGTATTCGATACCAAAATGACTGACCTACCGAAGCAAGCTCTCGAAATAAGCGTCTGGGATCGAGACTACGGCAAGAGTAACGACTACCTAGGCAAGTATACCAACACGACATGAAACAAATTGCAAGGAGTGCCCATATGGACTCAACGGGGGAGTACAAATATGAAATGCCCATTTTCCAACCCTTTAGCCAAAATTATGAAATAAATGTATTGTACACACACAAAACTAGCAAATATCAATTAACCATTATCGAAAGTTTACAAATTTGAAAAGGAGTTGCTGTTCTCCTTCTGGGACATTTTCTTCTTTGACCTTTCAAAACCACAAACCAAGAAAATGAACACAATTATGCTGGGGGAAAAATCCAAAAAGGCTTCGTTCAGTCGTGCACAATTGTGTAGTGCACACAACCCAAAGCTTTCTGTTTTATAAGGATATGTTGTGTTGTGTTACAGGGGGACTTCAGCTGGGGTGGCATTCTAAAGGGGAACGGCTGAGGCATTGGGTCGACATGATCAAATTCCCTGACCACAAGCACGAAGGGTGGCACAATTTAGCAGACGATTTACTACCGGAATAAAATCTAGTTCAATAACACTTGGAAATCAGAATAATATATCCTAATTGAGCACAATATTCACTTATCCTATGCAATATGACCATACTTAATTTTTAGACTAGATAATCAAGAAATATAATAATAGAAGAGAAAAATAGTGTCTACCTTTGAAAAGATACACCGGCTTTTAGCATCCATAATTAAATTAATCATCCTAATGATTTTTATTGTGTTCTAAAGGATATGCTGTAATGCGTTCTGCAGAATGATCACACAATCATGACATTTCCAATTTAATGTTTAAAAACTGTGATATTTGCATTTTACTTTATTAGCTGTTATAATTGTCATTTCCAAAATAATTTTGGATTAAGTATTTTGTTCAACATTTTAAAATTATTTCGTAAATGGTTAACTAATGTAGTTACGCGTAATGTTACATGCAGCATAATAAGCACTAGTTGATTTAGCACAAAGACAAATAGGCCTACTACGTAAGTCAAAATAACATTGTTTCTAGTCACATAGATCAACATAATAGTTGTTCTCATCAACTTTGTAAAATAGGTATGCCTTTCAACTATTAAGATGTACTGAAATCTAAATAAAGAATTGGATTATTAGTAAGCTAGGACCTATGAAGCTCTTAAGTGTTACATTAAACTATGTATTGTAATTAAGTTTGTAAATATGTAGGCTGATATAAGTAGCTAAATAAGCTATGTAGGTTGTTTTGATTTAAAACGGAAACATAAAAAAATCCCCTTTAATCTATTTCTTCAACTAACTTTTTCTACAACTAGTTATGAATTTTATCTTCAGGTAGCCAACATCAATTACCATTCATTATGGGGTTGGCAAACTGATCATACTGCGTCTTCAACACACTGTCAACTTTGCCTAAACACATTTCTATATCACTATAAGACTTCAATACAACAATCATGTTTACACTTCAAGTTGTACTGTCTCACCAAACGACCTTCGGCTGCTGGATTGGCAACGATCACATGAATGCATATTATTAATTCAATGAAGAGAGAAGAAAAGGAGGCCTGTCTCTACTGGTTGACCAGATCTTACATGATGGCCTGATTAAGCCAAATGTGGGCATATGATAAAAAAAATTCAATCTTGGTGAAGGACCAATATAAACAACACACAATTTTCTGAGTCTTCACATTTGTTTCGAGCTCAAGGTAATCATGTTGAAAGTGGTCTAAGAGGCAAATGCAATGACTTATGTATTACCAAGATTATTTGTTTGCGAGTCGAAAAGGTTACGATACCACTGAAACAATATAAAAGTAATATGACAATTTAGATACAGAATAGGTTATAGATAGTATTACTTTTCTAATCGCACCTTCATAGATCGAGAAGAGAACTGGAATCGTGACACTCAATTCTAACTCAATACTTCATTCAATAACGATAATAATGTGCACTCATACGTGAACGCTCACCAAACCAGACATCTCCGTTTTCACGGATCTTGACAAAATATTTACACTGACTACATACATAGGCCTATATTATGAACTACTCAAGTAAAAAAAATGAAAAACTGGTTCTTCTAGAAACTATTATCAAGAGTTGCCTTCATAATGCTTGTCATTTTCTACTAACAAACTTCTTATCTCTAGCTATAACATGGATAAAATATTTACAAAACATGGTTTTACTGTACCATACAGATTTCATTCAAAAAGAAAATATTAATATTATTATACATGTAAAATATAAAAATGTCTTTAGTAGCAATGTGTGGGTAAATGCACAAAATGTCATATTATTAAACATACTGTGGCAGTGTTCCTACTGCTATGACAAATACATTTCAATGAAGCTGACATTTTAACTTGAAAATAAATCTCCTTAATTTCTTCCTCCTCCTAATCTCACACCCCAAATTCAATATTCTTAAATGAATAAATTAACTTTTAATTCTTTTAACCAGTAACTGCATTTTAGAATTTAAGTTGATTTACAAATTAGTCTCATAGTAGTCTACATATAACAAAGCAGTGCAATGCATTTACTACAAAATATAGAAGTATGCATAGCTGTTTGTAAAACTTCCATCTCAATTGTCCTTGCACACCTAAAACCAAAAAATTATCCATGATAGGGTACTGTACTGTATTGGGGATTATGTACTCACAAATCACAATGTACCAATATTCAAAGCAAATGTATCCACATTACGCCTACGTATCGAGAAAGCATTTGATTTGGAAACCGATAATAAAATCCTGCTACGTACAGTTACCAATTACAAATACTATTTACTTAATATTTATCATATTGATTAGTCTGTAGTAAAACATACCGTTTCTATTCTAAGTACTTGTAACCATCTGGATCATCAGGAAGGAAAAGTGGGACTAACATGCACCTTTGTGTACCATCTAGGACATCTTTCCCTCATCTTGGTAGATAACTGTCACATGCAACAGGTAAAATATGCCATACATCAGTAGGGGGGGGGGGGGGGGGGGGGGTGTATATCAGCTCGTTCACAACATTTGAAATGAAAGTAAATTAAGAAAAGTAAATCAAACTAAATTAAATAGATTGGTTTTATGAAAGATGATCAAGATTTTAGCCAACAGCCAATGTTCGGAGGTGATAATATAATACAAAAATGAAACATCGGGAAATCTGGTAACATTTCTCTGCCCTTATTAGGAAATGTGTACGAATGTATTTTTGATTTTTGTATTGATTCAAGGTTCATTTGAACCCTGGCAAACACATTGGTTGCTATTCTTTGAGGAAAAAAAGAGCGAACCATGTTTGTATATTTTCTTCGCTACATCCAGAATAAAGAAACTCCTTCCTTATGCCAAAGGTTTGCGATGTGCAAGCTACAGACATTGATTATAAGCTTGACTCACTGGAATATGTGCAAATTATTTATTCATCCATTTTCCCAGCAAAACATTATACAGTAATCCCCCTTTAATTCAAATTTCAAGGGACCCTAAAAACTCGTTTGAATTACAAAATTTTGATTTAAAATAACTTTAACACTAAGCACTACAGTATACCCAAATCTTCTGCTGGGACTCCATCAATAGCTTGAATTACACATTAATTTGAATTAACCGAGTTTGAATTAACGAGGGACTACTGTACAGCCAAACTACTGTAGATTGAAGATAAGTTATTAATTATTATTTTCATTATTATTATTTTTTTATGTCTATTGAATGGAAATTATTCAATGTGTAAGCTGACAATACACTAATCAGTCATCATCATTTAACTGTTCTACACATTCTTGCTTCTCTTTGTAAATGTAAACTAAAAATCACTAAGATAATTTATCTTCAACTAAAAAACATAAAATACATTCTTTTTCTGATAACCAATTCATTTTGTTTACAGAAATAACGATATTGATATATTTACCTCCAAGGGTTGGCTATTTTACTACCATACAATGATGGATGATATTGGCGATGGACCTCCAATATCTTCAACGTAATTTATCACAACAATCTGCAATATTAGTTTCGATCGATGACAGTAGCATCCCCGTCGTTTTAATGAACTTTTTCTAATCTTCGTGCGAGACAATCACCTCAAGTGCACCAGACCTGTAAGACTTCATCTGCAAACACTGTTCTTCATCCAGATGGGAAATTCCCTAGGTTTTAGTGGACAGACAATATGAATGTTAGGCAACTTACAACACAAGCAAGGAGAAATCTAGTCTTGTAGGTACTTTGCTTACATGGTTCAAAAATACGTCTATAAACCAGATAGTCTAAGTTCACCTGATAGTTTCAAATTAGTACAACACAGTACTAGGCCTACAAGTAGGATCTCAATCCTTTTTTCCATATTTAAACCCATTTTTAGAACCATGTAGTCCTAAGCTTATTACAAGAATAAACCAGAATTAGGAATGCATAAACCAAGAACAGAATCACAGAAGAGAAGAGTAGACATACAAGTGACAGAATTCAGAACAGGTAGTTTATTTTCAACATTTTTACCAAATTATACAAGTTACCATTGAAGAATAAATTTGAAATGGAAATCAATCAATGAAACACATTACGTTTGTACAAGCTAATGGCATAACGATTATTAACACAAAATTACCAAAGGACCTACCAAATTTGGAGCTGGTAAAATGGGTGAATGGTGGACATTTCAGATGTTGGCAATGTTATGGGGCTTTTATCATTCACCCATTTTTCCTCTGCAAAGTTTGCTATAGCCTACTAGATATTAATTTTAGATGTGATTTTATCTTAACACAACAATGTTTACAACTATACATTGTATTTAAATAAACTTTGGCTATTATAGCCCTACTGGAACATTATGCCTTTTAAAACGTTAGCCAACGTGATAGAAATTACATTTGTACTGTATTACTCTACAGCGGGAATTATCCAGTGACTTCAAGATAGTATGCAAATATCAATGTTAAATAATATAGGTTTAGACTACACACTCCCCCCACAAAAATTGTTAGAACCATGACAATCATAGTAAGTTTCTTTCTATGGGATTGTTGGTCCCTCAATACTAAACCTGTTAAGGAACAGATAGACTTGCATTATTCCAGGGCGGCGGCTCCAGAGATGATTTCAATCAACTCCCTGGTGATGACGGCTTGACGTGTTCGGTTGAACGTGAGTGTGAGCTTGTCAATCATTTCACCAGCGTTCTTGCTGGCATTGTCCATGGCCGTCATCCGGGAGCTCTGCTCGGAGCAGGCGCCCTCCTTCATCGCGTAAAACAGCATGGACGCAATCGAGAACTCCAGATAGCTCTGCAGTACCTCGTCGTCGATCGAGTCGTAGACGTTCAGTTTGGGCGCGTTACTGATTGCGTTCAGACTGAACAAAGGCATTTCTTGGGTGTTGTACGAGACGACCGACTTGAACTTGTTGTAGACAATTTTGCCGGCGTTGAAGTCGTAGCCGCTGTTCAGGATGAACAGGGTGAGTTTGGCGGCGTCGAGGAACGTGGGGGGTTTACGCCCCACCTCCTGCGCGACGGCCATGATGTTCTGGCTGTAGAGACGCTGCAGGATCGCCCTGGACTTGTCGCCCACACAGACGACCTTCGTGTTGGCAGCGCCATCTGCCAGCTCGAGCCTGATCATACGCGACACTTGCGTGTGCACGGCGCCGCACAGTCCTCTGTCGGACGTGATCGCCACGATTAGCTTCTCGGGCTTACCCTCCGAGGGCCCGACCTCCGCCTTCTCGTAGAACAGTTTCGCCCCCTCGCCGTAAGGGCGGGCCTGCTTCAGGTCTCGCTCGGCGCGCGTGTACTTGGCAGCCGACACCATCTTCATGGATTGGGTGATTTTACGGATGTTTTTCACAGATTTCAATCGCATGGATATCATTTTGAGGGTTGCCATCCCCCTGACTTGTTGTTGCCCATTTAAGGGAACAAGGTTGCTGATACGCCCCAACATGTTTAGGCGGAGCCGTTATCAGCTTTTACTCCTACGGTTGGCCGCCTTGGCCCCCTGCAATTAAAAAATTGACACCATAAAGAGCAGTTTGTTGTGGAACCAAAATTGCACATCAGGACAATATTTGCATTGCATTTATTCAGCAAGTTCTTAAATTGTGTTATTTATAGCCTACGCCTACTTCCCTGTGAATTCTAACCAGTTATTTAACTTAAAGTACAGCCTACAGTCAATAAAATTCTGAACTCGAGCACATGTTGATTAGCCTAGGGCCTACACTTCAAAACAAAATTGTGGTAAGGGCTCTAGGCCTATGTGCTGGTTCGGTACCTAGGCCTAGGCCTAGGCCTGGCAGTTTGGCACACTGGGGCATAGGTCTATGGGCTAAGAAGCTGCAGTATCAGAATAAGCAAGTATACAGTCCTAAGGCGTAGGAGGCTTTATTGTTTTACATCGACTTAAAGAGGTCTAGGGCCTAGGCCCTAGGTTGTGCTAGGCCTAGCCTAGGCCTATAAGCCTACATACATTGGGCAGACAATCCTAACCTATCTACAGCTAGGCTAGGCCTACGTGACACAAGCAAGAAAGAAATTAAACGATGAGCGTAAGATGTGAGAGAGTGCGACTCGATGTAGCCTAGTTATAGGCTCAACTTGAGAAACCCTAAACGAATAGGCCTAGGCCCTAGCCTAGGCCTAGGCCCTATGCTGGCCTACAAACCCTGCCGGGCTTAGGTCCTGCTATTAAAAAAAAAACACAAAAAATGAGCAAAACTATGGAAATAAAGACTTGGCCAGCTGAGTATAGGAACCACAGCTTAAGGTACGACCAGTTATAAAGTTTTTACGTATTTTATAGAGAAACTATTCGAACCTTTTTTAGGAACTGACGACGGAGCAGACGAAGAGGCCAGAAGAAAGATGGCAACCAGCGCACCACCACCAAATGATCTAATCAAATATAACTAAGATAAATTATAAATAACTAAAAATGTATTTTCGTTGATAATTTGTATTCAAAATACATTTGATAATTATTTGTTCTTATTCCATACGCCTATTTTACCTATTTATATTTATTTTACAAGAGAGATAGCTTGACTTTGTTGGTAGAATTAGTTAAGCTTTTTTCAGCCAGGCTGAGCTTCAATCGAATTAAAATGGTGGCGAGTGACATAGTGACAGTTCTGTAAATGTGTTAAGTGGTGTGCTATTTTGTTAATCTTCATGCCGTACCAGCTAGAAATTGATCAAGACATGGAAGAATATGAATTGGAGGTATCTGTGGTTGATGTTTACGATATCGCCTCGGAAATTGGAAAAGAATTTGAAAAGATAATAGACACCCATGGTACGGAAGCTGTCACGAGCTTGATGCCGAAAGTCATAAATGCTCTTGAGCATTTGGAGGGCTTGGCTACAAGAAATGAACGTGAAAATACAACTGTTCAAGATCTCAGAGCGAGAATTACCCAGTTGGAACATGACAAGATTGAAAAAGCTGAAGATCGGCACCGGTTTGAGAAGGTATGTTTGGAGTCGTCATCTGCGTTTCATTTTTCGGTCTCGCCCTCTTCCCTGGATGAATAAGGTCAGGAAATGACCTTTAAATCCTGCAGAACGTAGGCTTACCAAGGCCAGCACTAAGAGCGTAGTCCTAAAACCACCCCTGATTATTAACTTGAAGTGCTTGGTTTAATTGTGGTTTAACCAAATCCCAGTTCCATAAAGTGAGAGCGTCCCAGGCCTAGGCCTAGGCCTAAGACTGTATTCCTAGGTATAGGCCTAGGCTAGCCTATAGGAGCCTAGATATATACAGACACCTTATTTTTGTATTACTTTAAATGTAATCTTATCTTATCTTGAAAATGTTTAGAGAGTGTTAAGTAGGGGGAGAATGCCTAGCCTAGGCTAGACTACATCTGGAATATGTGGGTGGTGTGGAGTATGGAACACCCTATTTCCCCTAGTCTAGAATAACCATATACATTGATAGCGTAGACTAATTTATTAGCTCTACTACATCCCTTAAATCTGCTTTTGTGTAAAAGGAGACCCACGAACTCTTCTATTAACTCTGCTTATTCCAAGCCTGACCCTCCCCCTACTGCTGATGTTGAAAAAAAAAATGCTATAACCAACAATAATTTTGTAGTACAGCATGGCGTAATACATTTCCGTCGCATCAGGAATGTGGAGGCTCTGCTGTACCATTAGACTCCCTCATTACAATGTCATCTCACCCGTGCCGTGTCACACATTTCTTTCTTTCACTGCTCATCCACACTCATCATGGTTATCTTTTTCAAAATATTCAGGAGTTGGAGCAAATCGAGGATCACTGGCGCGAGGAATCACGGGATCTTGTTGCCATGGTCACCCGATTGCAAGAAGAGAATCGTAAGCTTTCCAGCTCTCTGGCAGAGCATCAGGACAGTTCGAGCGAGGAATCTTCTCTGGCTTCAACAGCGGAAGTTGATGGCATAATGATGCAAAGGCTCAGAAACCTTATCGATAAGCAACGGGAGCAACTGCGAGCTCGAGATAGAGAGTTGGCTACTAAAAATGAAGATATAGACAATGTAAGCCACTATTCACAGAGTGCATCCTATATATGTATAGACCTACAATTAGCCTTAGGTAATTATTTCCCCTATTATTATGTATTTTTTTTTTATTGCCTCTAGGAGACCTTCACTAACCACCCCCATATGAGGGAGCTTATTGACTTTTATAAATTAATTTCAGCAAAATAATATTATCAGTACCGTAAGTTACATTTTACAGGATTTAGTTATAAAATGTCTGAAGAAGCTATAGTTTGTCACTCCGTACTTGGATCAAATTTGGCCCGATACTAGGATGCCTTGCTAAATATTTAGTCTGAAATTTGTTTTCTCCGTGGCAACCACCGATCAGAAGCATGTCTTCCATGGAAAAGACAAGTTAGGTACTTCAATGCTTCGAGCTAACAAGACTTGATTCTTATAGCTGACATCTCAAGTGGAACGCTTGACAATGCTGGGAAAGGAGCTGCGAAGGAAGCACCGTAACGGCCAGAGTCAAGTCCGCGGCCTGATTGACGAGCGAGCCGACTTCCTGGCACAGTTCCAAGATCAACAGCGAGAGGTTGGAATGCTCCGCCAGCGGCTCGGACTCGCCGAGAAGGAGAACGAAGACCTGGCCAAGTATCAAGTGTGTTCATGAATATTCTCAACTGTTACCTGGCTAGATTACTCATCACTTAATTTGTTTGTAGAGGCCTGAAAATCTACTGCGAAACAAAATTAGATTTAAATCATTTTCAGACAATTCCCAACCCTATACTAAATTAACAGCGCAAGAAAAATACATGTTGGTTCCGAGTTCATTTAATAGTAGGCCTACCTAGTAAGTCTCGGCAACAATTATACAGGTTACAATTATGTTTTACAGATGTGAGAATTGATCCACATTTCAATTTCATGCAAATCAACTTTATACATACTGTACACAGTTTCGTCCAGCCGTTGTGTTTCCATTTAGTCAATTGATATGATCACCTTTCAGTCGGAGACGCCCGACCTCTCGAACAAAGCAGTTTACGACCTGGACGACCCGAATCGTCCGAGGTTCACGACGGCCGAACTCAAAGAGATTCTCCAGGAGAGGAACGAACTGAAGGCGAGGGTCAGCGACCTGGAAGACGAGCTGGACTCGTACCGACCCAAGATCACGGAATCGTACGCATTCATTTACCTCACCATACGGCTTGTTCTAATCTGCTGCACATATTGAATGTTCGCATTTACCTAGTTAGCCGCCGCGATCGTTTCAGGAGATCTGTTTTAACACTGCTGAGTTTAGTGCATGTTGCACAGTGTGAGATGCCTAACTATGTACATATTTCTATTGCATGCAAGTGATTATATGTTTGCTAATTTGTTTCTTTTTTACACATTTCCCAGACCATTAATGACTTGCTCAAGACAAACGTGTGCTGAAGCTAGTACCACCAGTTCTTGCATATGAATACCCGATATCAGTGGAACCCTAATAATACTTATATTTACTTGCATAACATTTCTCCTTTAAAAAGTTCAAATTTATCAAATGATAAGGTTTCAGATTGATGAGTATTTCAATACTAAGCCGACACTTTCTTGTTTTACCGTTTTGACATATATGGTAATTTCTTTTGACGTATCAATTTATTTCGTTTAGCTGAACTTGTTCTTCCATTTAAAGAACACATGGTTTTATCATAATAAAAAAAAATGACATTTAAGTTTTATTAGCCTTCACAGTTGGTTTGTTTGGATTTATTTATGAATAGCCTAACAAAATATGTATGGGCTCTAAGGCCTTTATCTTATTCTTCCTAGTTATTGCAAAAATATTGCATGCGAAATTTACTTTCACATGAGAAATGCTTGCAAACGATATACTATATAATTATTTAGTGTAAACTTTCTCTTGAAATAATATTTGCATTTTGTTTTAGCTACATCTATGCTTTATATGTTTCTTATTTAATTAATTTTGTGTTTTGTGTGCCGCTTATTTAGAGAGCCTGCCACGTTATCTGCAGACGAGGAGAAAAGCTCTGAATCAGACCCTTCCTTGGCTGACATGTTTCCTCCCCTCCAACCCCCCTCCCTGGTTCCTATCGGAGAAGCGATTCGCCTCAGCACGTTTTCATCACCACAGAAATTTTTTGGACGTGCACGCCGTAAAAAACACTTTTTGTAAGCATGTTCACACAATTATTAACTGTCGAACCAACAATAAAGCAAATTAATAAGATTTGCACTATGTTGCCTACCGTCTATCCAGTATTGAGTAGTCCTAGTGTAAACTACACATAAGTTTATGTATTTACTATTTTGAAATTTCTTCATTACAGGGTAGTTATTGCTTTGCTGTGCTTTTATGTGCTGCTATTGGCTTAATTTTGTTATTATTAACTCTTCTGCACTCACTGTACACTTTTGTATCCGGTATGGGTTATGAAAGTAGGTGCCAATCGGCTGGAATGGTATATTAAGTGAGGAAAGGATCCAACAGCTTACCTTCGTGAAGTAAGATGACGGATTTGCGAGTTTGAAGTACACATAAAAGACATAATACAAAATATAACGAGACGTTTCGACCGAGGTCTTGCTCACTCGAGAGAAGAATGGCTACTGCAACTACTCTAGTCAACTAAACAACTATAATAAACTAGACTAAAATGTATATATATATGTACAATATTTACAAGGCGCTGTTGGGAAACGAGCACTACCCTACTCCCTAGCAGTGAGAGGCCAACGTATCTGCTCAGATGGTAATGATCTTGCCAATTATTGCGAACGCATTACCAACGCCTTTGTGGCTCGAGGCTACGACAAGACCACCGTCCAACAACGCATCAATAGACCAGCGAGGCAGGCCATCCCGCCGCCCAATGATGTTATACCTCTAGTCACACAGTGGCACCCAGGACTACAGGAACTCAATGGTATCATGAAAAGTGGCCTTCACATTTTAACATCCTCCACTAAGACCCAAGATCTTGTAAAATCCTTGCCAAGAGTAGCCTTCAGACGCCCCCCGAACATTGCGGACCTAGTGGTCAGGAGAGACTGCCGCATCAGGGACGCTCCTGAAATCGAAACAAGCAGGTTCCTACCCTTGCCAAGGAGGTAACGGTTGCTTGACGTGCCAAATTCATCAACCTTCCACCACGTTCAGTGCCCAGGCCACCGGCAAGACATACCCAATAAGGGAACACAACACCTGCCAAACCACCAATGTAGTCTACCAACTGAACTGCAACCACTGCCCTGCCGAATATGTTGGCCTAACTAAGAACTCACTCAGGTCACGGATGAACGGGCACAGGCAAGACACAAAAAACCTGACCATGGACAAACCGGTGGCTCAACATGCGGCATCCCATAACCTGGCATTCAATGGATGTTTCAACACCAGAGTAATAAAATCACTCCCAGCCAGCTGCAACCCAGAAAGGCTGAACACAGCCGTACTTTAAGGAATATAAATCAACTATCGATTTTTCCTCACTCCACCACCGCATTCAAAAAATCTTTCACCTATAGCGCTGCTTCGACATACAACAAAATATCAATTAATAAAGGTCTGTCCCATGCACAGTTTAAATGCAAACTAAAACAACAATTACTTAATGAACAATAAAGCCCAATCCGCAGTGAGGATTGGCAGTGGCATCGGCAGCGACGGTGGGTTTTTGGCCGGTTCTATTGGCTGTTGAGCAACAATGGGCGCCCATCAGCCAGTGTGATCTGTGGGAGCCTTGCTGTTACTGTTGCTGTTACTGTTGATTTTCGCTGTATCCACAGCGATGATAGACTGACAAAAAAAAAAAAAAAAAAAAAAAAAAAAAGGAAGTTTGTAACCTTCCACCTTGTTTTGTGATGGCCATTAGTCTTATTCTAGGTGCTAAATATCATGTTACTAATTTTAATTAGTTTTTCTCTATTGTGTTAATTTTTTTGTTACTAATCAAATCTATTATTTCCTGTAAATTATACTTTGTTAACATTATATTATTCTCTACTGTACTAGCCTATATAAAAATTGTAAGCCGTGACCATTCTCTAGGTTAAGTTAGATTATAAGCTAGCTTAGTTTTTGGGGTAAATTGTAAGAAAAGCCATTGCGGCTTAAATTCGCCTATTTCCTCCATGAAATAAAGACATTATTATTATTATTATTATTATAACTAAGACGGTGGGAGTTGGCCCACCAGTGGATCACTAAATCTAGGTTGGCTCCCAACCTTAACATCCGTTAGTGATAGCCCTCTCCCCCTCTCACCTCCCTGCCACCACACCCCCCAACAGCGCCTTGTAAATATTGTACATATATATATACATTTTAGTCTAGTTTATTATACATAGTTGTTTAGTTGACTAGAGTAGTTGCAGTAGCCATTCTTCTCTCGAGTGAGCAAGACCTCGGTCGAAACGTCTCGTTATATTTTGTATTATGTCTGTTATGTGTACTTCAAACTCGCAAATCCGTCATCTTACTTCACGAAGGTAAGCTGTTGGATCCTTTCCTCACTTAATATACCTTTTTATCCGGTATGATTACTGATCATTATCTCTCATCATCAACCTACATGTTAGTCTACGTGTAAATTGAGTCAAAAAATGATATATTGGGTGAATGCAGGAGAGTTGTTTGAGGAAACACATGTTCTGTCCACCAACCCTTCATTAACTTATGCCGGAACATCAATTTGTTGGTTTTACCTGAGGAGTGATGATTAGTTGACACTTGAATTCCAAGTGATGCTGATATCATTGTGAAAGAGATGCACTGCCATCTAGAGCAACTAGGAAATATACAACAGACTTGCGTCACTCACATAAACAATACCCTCTTGTATTAAGCATATCTTCAAGAATTGCCTCGAAGAACATTTCTCAACAAATGCTTTTCCACGTTTCCTCACTAAAAGATTGGTCGGAAATTTAATATCCCTTGCTTTTATTGTTGCTTGTAAATTGATGTTTAGCCTATACTTCATTTCAATGTACATTGTATGGTTAGTTAAAGTAAAGTTGGACTTTATTGCTCTCTCTCTCTCTCTCTCAGGAGGAGTTATACCTTCATATATGAGTTACGTGTGTATATGCATAGGTAATGTTCTTACCGTCGTGTTGATGGTTTCAGTCCTAACGGCGATGATGAGGATCCACCAGTTCAGGGCCCGATGCCCTACGAACCAGACGATGCTCCGTGGAAGAAGAACGAGTCTGGGATTCGCAAGTTGTAAGTACTCACAAACACCGTACTTGGCTACTACAGTAGTACTCACATATTAATTATTGGTGGCAGTCACATGGCTCTTTAGTAATATAATACTGTACTTTTAAGCATGGATTTATGCTATTATTATGGTGGTGGTGGTGCATCATCTTTTATTCTTTCTTTCTTTCTGTTTTTCCACAGATTCAGTATACTTACTGCAATTTCCCATACCATACTTAGTCCTTCAGAATCAAAGCAGAGTATTGTCTAGGCCAGCTAAAAGGTTGGACTTAGTTTCTAGTCGCAATGTTTCTTTTTTCTTTGTAGTTTATGATGAAGCATCATTGGTGTTTTAGTAGGGATGACATCGTTAACCCCAGTTCTTTATGAGTACCTATTGACAATTACCGTCTCAAACAATATTTCAAGGACAGATTCCAAATGAATTAATTTTGGATTGATCATGTCAAGCATGGTGTTGGGACTTGTTAGGCTCTTGGTACGTTGGGCTTACTAAAACCTTGTAGTCAAAGTAGCATTGTGTTCTGGCCTTCCTTTAAAGGTGAAGGGGAGATGACTGATTATGACGGAGCTAATAATTTCAGTCAGCTATCTCAACACAGCAGCCCAGTATACCAGTTAAATTGCAAACCAAACCCTGTATCTACCTCAAACCTTCACTAAACTTGGCTTTCGGGTATAGCCGCGTCGATTGTTGCTTAAAAGCTGACGTTTCGGGTAGGTTACACTACCCATCTTCAGAGCTAAGACCTGAAGAAGTCACAGAATGAAACCTACTCGGTCCAGCTTCACTCCGTGACTGCGACAAGCCCTATTGTTTCCCGCGTATCGTTCTCTTCCGTGAGCCACCCCGCGCCTGTTCTACCGGTTCGACTCCGTCGTTATCTCCTGACGTCATCTCAGATTCAGGTCTTAGCTCTGAAGATGGGTAGTGTAACCTACCCGAAACGTCAGCTTTTAAGCAACAATCGACGCGGCTATACCCGAAAGCCAAGTTTAGTGATTGACTCGGGCCGCGAAAGCCTACGTGAGTGTTTTTTACCTCAAACCTTTTCTTCTCTTTCTCAGACTCTTGTTTCCTACTAGCTTGCATGACAACTACTAAACCCAGGGTGTCAGAAATGGTTTGTTCTAAGAAGCCTAGTTCCCCAGTTAAATATTAAACCTACCTCAAACCTTGTCTTTCCTTTCCATGCTTCTGATTCCTACACATCTCATGAGACAGCCAATAGTTATCCGATGTCATCCCTAGTGCTTCTTATTGTTACTTGGTTTCTTAGTTTTCACACTGACAGCTTCTGTCTAAGCACTGGGCTAGTTTTATTGAGTGTAATCAGGACCACTGTAACCAATCTATCTAGTCAAGTGAGTGAAGTGCCTCAGTTCAATGTTAGTGGTGTTACGGGCAGCTCACAGACGTATCGCCATATCGTCAGACGGCTGTGCATCGTTGTCCTTACATTTTGGACCACTGGTCACTTGCTATTTATCAATGTACTATTTTGTGTAGGCACTAGGGCTGCCGTTTGTTTCAATTTCATGTCGACATCGCCTAAAATGTTCAAGGTCGATTCAATATTTTGAAATTGAAAGGATTCAACTCTGAAATTCGGGCACTTTTGGCTATCAGTATGCCGTGAGGAAATTGAACCATATTATATTTGTTGTTTGTTAATGATTGTCACAGTTATTAGTTCGATGGCACTAATTGACATTAAATCAAGACCG
Source organism: Isoperla grammatica (assembly GCA_945910005.1). Classification (NCBI taxonomy): domain Eukaryota; kingdom Metazoa; phylum Arthropoda; class Insecta; order Plecoptera; family Perlodidae; genus Isoperla; species Isoperla grammatica. The sequence continues at coordinate 50,502,888 of OX246740.1, forward strand.
TTTTGTGAGGATACCACTGACATTGCACTAGTCAGTAGTCACCAAGTCACTTAAATTAAAGCTCTGAATTATTTATCTATTTCAAGTTATTTAAAATACTATGCATAGCAGTGACTGATTTTCTAGTTTGTATTTTAAGATTGTTAATCAATTGTGAGTTTAATCATGTTGTAGATCTACTCCTGTTATTTTGAATGGATAGTTGGATGTGTGAATATAGATAGAGCTAAGCTTGTAGATTTATGCTTGAAACTAATACTATTATAAAGTTTAACATTTTCTATACAATATGACTCGATTTCCCCAACAGTTTTCGCAAGTTATTTACTGAGAGCAACGGAACATTTCTCGGCAGCAGCCCGAAACGAAGTCTTTCCTCATTATCAAAGATGGCCCTGTCTAGCAGCTCTAACGCTGAGATACCTGTCTAACCACTCTGTAGTGAGTGGTACCGCCTATGACAGGGTGGCCTTCATCGACATCACAGGCAATCTCAACGTGCTAGTTCGTTTTTTGGTGGAAAACATGTAAACTCCAATCATTCATCACCAGGTTCTACGTGACTAAGGTTTGGGTCGGGCACGTTAGAGACTGCGGTCTGCCAGTTACCCTTAACAGTGTTGATTTTACGTCCCAATTATTGCATTCGTGCTATTCAAAAGAATGTGAGGTTCAAGAACGTTACAACTTACGAGTATAAACAAGGTTTTGCTAAGAACGGGTTGCCAGACGGGCATAACAAGGACACTGCATTTTCTTATTTTGAACTGAATTCAGTGTACCCTGTGTCAGAGTTATTTAAACTAGAAGTAATAGTTCATAACTGTTAGCATCTCTTTTTCATTACCTTTACTGATTAGACAAAGTGTCAATTCCCTTGAACCTTAGTCACTGAACTTCTACTATTAGTGTACAATAACTATACATAATCATCAGAGTCATCCCTTTTTTCAATAATAAGCCTATGTATTATGCAGGCTGCCATCAATTCATCTTCTGTTGCCATTCTTCCATCATAGCAGCTCTCTGCTAAGTATTTATTTAATGGTTTCGCTAAGGTTAGAGTAGCGTATTGTCGAAAGAATAAAGCTCAACTTTGCTTGTTATTCATTAGTGTTGCAATCCACTAGATTGTCGCAGCATATTAACTACTCAACTCAGAATATATTATTACTGCATTTTCAACTGCTTTTTGTTTGTTTTAATAAACAAGCAAAAGTAGACATTATACTAGTTAGTACATAAATACAGTACTTAGTATCAGTAGTACTGATAGCATCTCTAAAGGTGTCACCAAATAGAGACATTTGTAAACTGTCGAGTTGCGTCGAAATGTTGCTCATATCTGTGGTATGTGACAAACTACAGTCTTGAACATGTAATAGAGGTACTGGATGCCAAAACTAAACAGGTCAGTGTACATTTTCGGGGCAGCATACTGCCACATAATTTTTTGGTGAGGGTGGTGAGAAAAGATGAAATTTAATTTATATTTCGACCCTTGTGCTAATGGTGGTAGACCAAGTGAATAGGTGCTCAACACTACTGTATTAGCGTGGGCTCCCATTTACATCCGAGCGGTTATTCTCGTAAGCCATGAAGGAATAGCCAAGGGGAAAATGTTTTCATTTATCCTAGCAGGGATTTCTTCCCGGATTGGTAACTGGTTCCAAGCTTGAATTTATTACCATGAGCACGGGGATCGGCCTTCACTCTATGTATGACTAAGTATTGTTATATTCTTTCCTACTATTTTTCTTTGGCTAAAGCACATGTGCCAATCTAAGTGTTTCATTCTAGAGTTGGCATGCATGCTACAGATTAGCCATCTGTATAAACTTTTCTATGCTCGACATACTGTAATTGTGACTGTGACCTAATAGTGAAATGGAAAATAATTACATATACACTTCTTAAAATTGTATCTTATAAATTCGAAAGAGTTTTACAAGTCTTTTAAAATGTCATACTCATATGTCAAGAGTAAATTGTATCAGTATCAAACCTGAGTTTTTGAATGAACAAGTGAAACTGTTAAGTCTATATCTCGTCTGCAGGCGTTGGAAACTTATGACTTACTTGGTGAATTGTAGTTGCCGTGTTTCGGCACAGCACGCCGATTGAATCTGTGATATCTAAGAGGGAATCAAGGGGTGGCTACATATTATTACGTATTACGATGATAGTGATTAACCGACAACAATGTGAAAACATATAATGTACTGTAGTAGTTATGTTATTCAAATTCGGCCTATCAGTGGCGACCAGTTTGGAACACCTATTGTTGAATTCATTTGCAAGTACTGGTATGTAGTGACTAGTAAGTAAGTATATTTTTTATATTGATTTTGTTTCGTTAAATGCATACTAGCAACTATAAATTACTGATTTATGGGATGAGATTATATCGGAAATAATATTAGGGTAAGTTATATGCTACTGGAATGTTTTTTCTTTTTTCTTTTAAGAAGTGACAGATTTGGTTATTAAATTTCAAAAATTTGCATAAAATAATTGAAGTGTAGACAAGTTGAATTATTTAAAAAGCTTTTATTAATATACTAAAAGATTCATTCCAGGGAGAGGCAAGATATTTTTACAAATTGTATGTTTTAAATATAGAACCATTTTATTGTGTATCTTATTGAATTGTGTTGTTGCTATATAATATCATTTACAATCACCATGAGAATATCACAATAAGTAAGTGCTTCCTTTTGCAAGTTTGTGTGCCAAATACAGTACTGTACTATTTAGCACATCCTAGTTGTTACACAGCACAAACAGTTGATGCTACCATAGACTAGTGTTTCCTCTTTAGAAATTATTTCTTTTTAAACTTATGGTAAAGTAGCATATCACTAAATTGTCAGTGTTTGTTAAGAAATGTATTACGTATTACAATTATCATTAAAACAGCGTTTCTTGAATTAGAAAGTACATACTTGCAATGGATCAAGATTTTGTAGACGTCACTTGTGTAGCTGGAAATTCGTTTCTACTTAGAAAAATTGATAATCCATGGGAACTACTCAAGTAACAGAGCATTAGATTTCTAGAGTTAAATGGGTATCAAATCAGAGGAAGCAAATATGTTTAAAAATTATAAAAAGAAAAATTAGGCATGTTAAAAGTAAAAGATAATTTCTCAAGATAGTGAACACTATAAGTAGTATGTAGTAGTAGTAATAGGCCTATCAGTATCCTCATGGACCAGATAGCAGCCATCTGGATAATTGTGCACTTTTTGCCATTACTACTTGTTAGAACACATAGGCTGTGGTTAAACTAAAAAGTGCTGATTTTGTATTTATGGCAGAATGGATGTTGTTTCTTGGAAAGTATTATTACTGTAATTTCGTTAGATGTAGCTTGAGCAATGTACATTTAACTGCATACTGTTATTCAAAGTGACAACACATTTGCTAACCAACATTTTGCTTCACTTTTTATCATACAGAGAGTGGTATTTTTATTTGTAAGTACTAAGTATTTTCTGTTGTAATGCTTGTAATTTTATCCTTGTTATATTGTTACTAGCAATTTTGTTTGGTTATATAATACTATAATCTAATCAGATTCACTACATATTCTATTTGACGTATATTGTAATAGTGAACATTTATAGAAAATATATGTTTCAATAGAATCATGGAATATTCATGCTTTGTGTTTTACATTTACCACGTTTAGCTCCAGAGGTTCGGTATACAGCACTTCCCCAATATCCTGCTATTGTAGGTATATCCATAGATTGTTCAAGTTGCTAAATCAAAGAGGTGGGAAAAGAGTTATTTACTCTTTTTGGGTGATTACTGCTTACATTGACCTGGGCCGCGATTCTGAATCGGCATCGATAAGTTTAACCCGAGTTTTAGTCGTTAAAAGAAGGCAGTGAGCCAATCACCGCCTTGCATTCGCCTACTGTAACGACAAAAAGCATGCGTTAAACTTATCACGGCTATTCAGAATCGCACTGCTGTTTCAAGTAAAAGTTGGCAACTCTGCTTCAATTTTGAGCGAAATTTGAGATAGTCGATAAGGACGATAACAGAACTAATTGCCCAATTGTGATCAAAAAAATCTCTTCACTCCTTCTTTCTTCAATGTTTAAAAAAATGGAATTGAAGCGAAATTGATCTAAACCCGGTATTATCTGTAGATTTCTGCGCACATCTGAATGAATTCACCTTTACTAATGGACCCTTTACACGGGCAATTTGTCTTGCCGTCGTCATCAATACATTGCTAGTGTGACCAGCAGGGATTATTTTTTAACTAATGACCGAGCTTTGTGTGTGGAGCCGACGATAGATTGTTGGGGGGGGATAGATTGTTTGGGGGGCTATGCGACGACGCTTCCGATCTGCTACAAGTGACCGACAAGTCCAAGATCAAGTGCCCCCTGGTCCAGAACAGAAGTCTGGTACCAAAAGTCGCCGCACCACGCCACGCTATCCAATATGGCTCCTAGCTGTTTTATATTGGATAGTAAGACAAAAGAATGGCTGAAAAAGCCATCTTGGCACAAGAAGGAAAAAAAAAAAGATTGCATTACTAATTATTAGGGCTGCCCAACGATAAAAAAATTCATATCGATATCGCGGATGTAATTATCGATATCGTATCGCGATATCGAATTTTTTAAACTCGGTATCGATACCGCCGATATCGTAATTTTTTTTTTCAAACCAGCCAGAGACCATTCATTATAAACAATTTAATATGAATAATTTAACGTCGAAATGTTTTACTATGTGCGTCAATTTGTGTGATGTATTATTTAAAATGTATCCGCAAAACAGCGATGTTGTGATTGGCGTGACGTGACGTGAGTGTGACAGACTGGCAGAACGATCGCGGGCGCAACAGACTCCCGGTCGGCGGGCAATGAGGGCGAGTAGGTACCAACGCGAATGTTGCAGTGTATGTATCACAAAGATGGAGAAGCACAACACCGCCAAACTTTTTTTTTTTTACGATAGTTGACACTTGATCGATATCGCGAAACGTACGATATATTAATTCTACATCGATATCGAATTATTTTTCTATTATCGATATTGTATCGAATTATCGATATCGTTGGGCAGCCCTACTAATTATGACGCTACGTATCCAGTGGCGTCACTAGGGGGTTTTGGGGGGGGCCTGCGCCCCCCCAATAATTTCCTCGTTCAATCAATTTTATTGCTTAACTTTCCAATCTTAAAGTGCTAGCGTGTCTCTTTAAAAAATCGAAGATCAAAAGTCTTTTGTTCAACAATACTAACATATATTGTAATTTCATTAATAATTATGACATGCTAATTTCCGTAAACTTTCCGTAAAATAGCTGACTGAAAATCGGGCTGATCACGTGTCTATAAGCGTTCAAAATTTAAAAAGGCGAACTTTGTGGCAATATCTATCGGCGCCTACTGAAATCCGATCCAGCGCACCACTATTACTTCTCAAATGACAGGATCGAACTCCTATCCTAGACCTATGACGTTAGGAATTATCAGTGTAACATTGACTTTACTCTTATTGTTTTTCATGATAGGATTTCGCCTCAAAACGCGTTTTAGTCCACTAAGCATCATGCAGGGCCGAAAATTGTTTCGCCTTCGGCGACGTTGCCTCCGGTAGGCAGGGGCTTCGCCCCCGACCCAGCTGCATACCCAGCTACAACACTCGTTACGAGTACAAATTACACGATGTGAGAGGACAACTAGTAGTCGATATTTGTAGATGGTTGGGAAACCATATAGTTTGAAATATACAACTGCCAGTGTTGGGAAAGTTTCTTCATCAATTTCGTTTTTGAAAGTGGTGTTCACAGTTCAACACGTTGTTCCACATAACTATCATCATGTATCGATTTTTAAACGTGTTTATATGCGTTCTAACAAAATAGTAGGCTGAAAAATTTTCGCCTCCAGCGGCTGGGGCTTCGCCCCAGACCCCTTAAATCTTCGCCAAGTCCCGGGGCTCTTACCCCCCCCCCAGTCCGCCTCTGCTTGCGCCCCCCCAATCCCGGAATCCTAGTGACGCCCCTGTACGTATCTGCATCATGTCTGCATCTAACTAAGACTAAGAGGAGAGGTTGCAACTTGCAAGGAAACAATTGGAAGATCAAGAATAGTGGGATCTCCACTACCGGTCTCTGCAACTATGATCTGCCGTAATGGCAAAATCAGTTTAGCTATCCTATTAGTTTTGTGGAGTTTCTAAGGATTGTTTTTGTCAAAAGCAGAAACTGTACACAACAATACTAAACTTGAATTGAAAGGATCTACTAAGGACATGTCCGAATTCCGGCTTATCATTGCTAATTCCATCTAACACTAGATTTGATGTCATCATCAATCATCAACAGTAGGCTACTCCTTGTCGATGACATCAAATCTACACCTTATACTTAAGATAAGCAACGATAAGTTGGAATACGGACAAGGCCATAGTCAAAACTGAACTGTAATAATAATACAGACATTAGATCACAAATTGGGTCATCGTTACTATTTATTTCAGTACGATTACAAAAGTAACCAATAACCATTATATTATATAAGATGACTTTCACTGGCATGAACTATTTATGATACTTTCTTTTGCTGGGCATACTGTATGTAATGTAATACTCGAAATGTACGCATTTGTAATTAATTTAAATATTTATTCAAGAAACACTCTTGTCGTGGATGTCATTTGTAATTAACTATCAAGTGAAATACATTATGTATAGCCTATATAAATCTTAAAAAACAGTGTCCAGTATTCAATAATAAAGGTGATAGTTCTGCATCTTGCACACAGCTTATGTCCCATCAGTTCATAAACTCGTTACTCTGGAGAAAGCAAAGTACATATCACAATCCAATAGTCTTGCTTCTAAGTCTAGCCCAAAAACAGGTACATAATACTTGCAAGTAGTAAAGCAAGTCAATATATATTGGAAGATGCTAATCTACTGGGTCAGCTATCATCCTTTAGTTCACATCACTGAGACCATCACTGAGACTAAGAAAGCCAGTACTTGGAGCCACTAAAGGTTTTCCAAATCTGTGCTTAACTAAACAAAAATGACCCAAACATGGCTTGTCAGGGGCCAAACAAGACGAGCCACTAGTTGAGCGTGACAGTTTCAAGGCCAATGAATTCTCCACTGTCAACGTTTTAGAGTGGCGAGTTTATAATAATTTGGTTGTGTGTGGCAACATTGAAATTAATAATCACAAAATACAAATTTACATCACACAAATCATAAAATGTCATACCATAATACGTATAACTCATGATTAAGTCAATAACAACTTCTAGATATATTCTCAACATTACGGAACTTTATTGCCATCCTGACCGCACGACTAAGTGTACCACTCACTCTCAATTGAATACATATCTATACTTAACTAGGTACAACAAAAATATGTTGTTACATTGGGGGAAAACTCCCTTTGTAAGTTGTAATTCATATTAACAGTTGGGTGTATCCTACATTCTTATCGCACACATCATTACTATAAGTTAAAACAGATAGACCAACAGGAGCTCTTACAACCAACATTACAGAACATTATTGCCATCTCCACTGCACGACAAAACGTACAAGTTTTCAATTCGATTTGCAGTTGCAGCTTGATACATGTGTGCCATAATCCCTCATAAAATACATTTGAGCTAAACCTAACCACTGCCATTTATTTTTTGGCTGTAATATACCACGCAGGTAAAATTATATTGTACTTAGTTAAATGAAAATAGAATGCATATTAAAGGTTTATCATCATATCCACAATTGTCACATTGTAGGGATAACTTGCTTACAATAACCATTAACCAATATAGATCAATCCTCTGCTACTATGCACAACAATAAAAAACAGACTTTCTACTCCAAATCAATATCACGTGCAGGAGGTTACCATCAAAGTCTTAACATCAAAGTCTGATTATTTGGATCACTTTGGTAAATACAGGCTACAGCATACCAGTTTGTGTTCGATCATTCATTTGGACAATAGACAAAAAGATTCCTTCTAGATATTTGGCTGAAATCTTAATGCTACATTATATAAACTATATAAATCACTATGGTAACTAGTTAGTAGTTAGTTACTATCATCAGTAGACATGTGTGCATTGATACCCTAGTGAAATAGGAAGTAGTTGCAACTAAAAATTAATGTTAATACATGTATGTACGCAGTTTAAACCTAGTTACAGTAAAAGCTGAAGAAAATGGGTTCAAGGTAGGGCTGTGCAAGAGGTGTAATGTAAATGTAAGTCGAGCAAAATATAGCAACTCTGCTTCAATTTCGAGCACAATTCGAGATTTAACTAGAAGATAACCAATCTTGCTAAACATACTGTATTCCCAATTTTATAACTTACAGACAGGTTACAAAGAAAATGGAATTTAAATAAAATCGTTTAGTTAATACACTAATGTTAGGTAAATTCGAAGCGAAGGTCATTGCCTCAATTTTCGGGACCTGAAATTTGTACAGTCTTGGAGAAGTCGAGCGACCGTCGCGAGAAAATCTCTGCTTGAACTTTCCGAAACTTGCACAGCCCTAGTCCCCCCTCCTCCCCATCTCAACAAGTCGGTAACCGGTACATTTGACCAGGGGAACAAGCCGCCACAAATTAAGGGGTCTAGCCAAAGCCCCAGCTATTGGATATATGGTAAATATAATACATTGGGTGTTTGTCTGATATATATTGACATAGTAAGGTAGTAAACTTTTTCAGGAAAGCATACAAATGTCAAATGGTGTTACTTTTCTCACACATTTTGGGAAAAAATGTTAAATTAGTTTAGTTGTAGTTTTTTAAACATACAAGACAATACATAATAATTGTAAGCTGTTTGAAAATATTAATAGTACAGGTTACATATTTCATAGATTTGTATATATGTAGGTCTAGAGTGTACAGTTTATGTAGGCATTTACATGGGGGGGGGGGGGGGGGGCAGGGGGGTACAAGGCAACATTAATGTGACAACTTGTACTGGCTCAGGAGCTTGTCATAGTGAGTTTGTAAGTTTTGTATTCCTCTTTCCCATTCTCTACATTCATACTATCGTGCACTAGATAGGCAGTGGGTCACAATTACTTGGTTATCATTTAACATTAAAATAACTTAAATCTAAATTAGATATAGGCCTACAATATCTAGTAATATTATAATACATGAATTCTCACATAAAAAACTGGTCCATGTATGACTATCTTAATCTATCCGAGTACGTACCAAACTCTTCAAACAATCCTAATTTGGCAGTATTCTATTTTGCCAGTATTGGAAGTCTGCATTCAACAGAATTTGATAAATTGCAGTTCCAAAGCTGTTGTATAAGTGTGTGTGTGTGTGTTCGCTCATCTACACTAAAAGGTAAAGCCAACATGGCATAATAAATCTAGGACGTTGCTTGGTCAGACATGGAGCTTTGTAGATCACAAGTAATTATTCGATGGAAAGCGTGAACTCCCTAACAGTAATTGATAATGGTAAGTAAGTATATTTATAAAACATGTGTCGCATGACTACGAAAAGGTGTGTTATTTCATTTGTCACCCATGGAAATTCAATGTCAAACCTTCAGTTATGCAAACCCCTAGCACCCAAAGATAGCCTACACAGGCGTACATGTCAATTTCATTCCAAAATATTGCACTAGATAATGACACTAGCATAATTCAAGACAGCTTAAAACACATTGTGGCGAGCACTAAGGCCTATTGGCCTGGAACAATATAGGTTAAAACATTGACCGAAGCCACTCGAATGAAACGTTGCAGACACGTGCAAGCCCCCCCTCCTCGACTATACATGCCGATCATGTCACCGATCCCGTGTGAATCGTGCAGCGATAGCCAACATGGATTACAAACGAAGCACCGGGAAGCGGTTCGCCATGCGATTTTCAATCGAGTGGTCTCTGTGTTTAACATACATTTAACAGTCACATATTTCTTGAATATCACTGGTGAATGAGCCATTCGAGGAGTCCTCATAGAAAAATTAAAAAAATGAAACAACCGTGACTAATGACGAGTAATGACTCGACACAAAAATTAAAAGTGGACTAATTTGAACAATTAAAGGTTACATGGTTAATTAGTAGGGATTGACTAGGATTCAGGCGTTTGTCAAAGGTCGACATTGTTCAAGTCGGCATTGGAAGCTGTCGGAAGATCGACGTCGTCGGGCGGAATGAACTTGCCGATTGGCACGACAGCCGCCTGCAACAGGTACAAACACACGAGCCACACTATTAACTTTACCTTAAGGTTGTATGTCCACCTAGCCAGCGAAACATCCGGTTTCGGTAAAGTTGCTTTAAAATGTATTTAAGATGTTTGAAATTAAATTAAATTTGGTTCAATTTAATAAAATTGTATAAGTTATTAGTTTAGAACTTAGATACGTAGGGTGTTTATGTTGATGCACAATTTAAAATGGTCTACGGCTGTATTTGTGTTACTAAATAAATAAATGTTAATCAAAATAGTAAGTGATCCTCAAGAGAATTTAGTGCTCTTTCTTTTGAATGAATATGAATTAATGATTAGGCCTAATCCACCAACAAAATTGCCAATGTAAAAAATAGAACAAGTTACTGGATAAAAGAATCCCTAACATAACAACTGGTAACCTGGGTATAAAGCGTAGCATAGCTACAACTTCAAATTTAAATACTTCACGTACCCTTCTTTCCTTAAGTTTGGTCATTTCCGCCTGCAGTTTCTCTAGAATAGCATAGTTGGGCGAGTTGATGGAAGCCTTGCTCTGAAGAAGAGTGATCTCCTGCTCCTCCTGCTTCTTCTCCTTAATGTTCTTGACCGAGCGGTTGCCGTAGAGACGCAGCAGCGAGCCCCAGCTGACGATGTGCGGGTGAAGCACCTGCAGGATCGCCTGGGAGGCTCGCTGCTTCCCGTCGCGCTTGTTCTTGCAGATCACCTTGGCCGTGTGACGGCCGACCATCATCGTGAACTCGTTCTTCTGGTGACGCACCGTGTTCACCTCGTACTTGATGTGCATCTCCCCGAGCCCAAAGTTCCTGATCAAAGAGACAAGGGTAAGGTTTGTGGTCGATAACTTACCGTAAATAACTACGCCAGTGTCATCAACACAAGCTAAACTGAACTTGAAACTGCAAAATGTACTGCTAGACAGTAAAATCTGTTTTATTGCCATGTTTCACTTGAACGTTGATCGTTAGGTAATGTTTGGCAATACATTTAAAATAGATGATAGCCTCCACAGCACTATTAGCAATGATCTTTCTTCATTCAATTTTCCTTCGGTTAGTAACAAATTATATTGGATTAATCATTATAAAATACAAGATATGTGAGAGAACTGAGTTAATCAGCATGGTGCAAATTCACGGCCCACTCATGAATCATTTAAAAATTGTTTTCAAATATTATTCACTCAACAAGCATGCATTTACAATTTCTATACCCTACGTTATCCTAATCCTATAGCTGACAATGACATTTACACAGATAAATTCAAATTGAAAATCAATTATAATACGATTTGGGATACAAGTTAGGCCTACAAGCCAGAAAATTCAAAAAATACAACATGGTTTAATTAAAAGAACAACACAATGTTAACAACACTAATCCACTAGGTACTTAATTCAGGTGACAACAACATGACATACTACATGTAAACTACCGTGAAAAACAAAGCCAAGACTTGCTGCAAAAGCTAGCAACATTACCTATTGTACCAACTTTACACAAAAAACGTAAATTCAAGCAGAAGAAAATCACGTGCAAGCTGTAAACATCAAGACTTGGCACTTCAATCGACATGGAGACCGTGATTATCTAGTGTGACAGATGCCTATTTAGTTTCAAATCTCTCGATAAATCAAGACAGATCGAGCAAACGTCAACAGGAATAACGGTGACACGAGAGAACGTGGAAGACGGGAGTTAGTTTAGAAACTATACATGGTCAAGCAGCACAAACGCCAATTTCTGATCAGGATTAAGAACCATATAAGGTGGTACAGTGGTACACTTTTTTTATTCAAACCCATTTACAATAGAGTTACAAGTTGATGTTCATTGAAGAGTTATGTGCATATTATGTAATGAATGGTACAAGACAAAGGATTTCTAAACAAGAAGGTGTAAATAAATATCACAACTACAAATAAATAAATAATTAAATAAATAAATATGTAAATAAATAAATAAATAAGAAAGCCAATATGTATAAGAGTATTTAACCCACCACCTATGTCTAATGTGGTAAAACTATAAACTTTAGAACTGCTTCAAACCTTTGTAAGCAAGTGAGCAGAATTGCGTACGGAGATGGCTCAGTTGTTTTAGCGCACAGCTCGGCTACGCGTGGGTCCTCAATTTTTATCTCGTCGAAGAACTAGAATGGAACATGGTTTTTACTTTTTAGTCTGCATACCCACATCCTTAAAATAGACTGCATGCATTTTGGTGGTAACAAAATCAACTAGAGGAAAGGCGAGATTGTTGAATATCTGAACTGTTAAAACTACATGGTTCTGCTTAGCAGTGCTAGCTGTCGACAGTTTAACTGTCATATTTTTTGGTGTAGAAGAAACTGAACCAAGGTTCTAGTGTAACAAAAGGAACAAAGTGCCCGACTGTGTAATAATACAGCTTTTATGTACTAAATGTCCGGCACTGGTGTTAGATGCCCAGCTGTACAATATTACTCGTCTTCATGTCATCAGTGTTTCATGTGAGGCCCCTATCGCATGGCCAGACGTCCAAACAACCCGTCGGTCCGTCCGTCACATCCAACTGCGCCCGGGCTTACCGAGAGATCCGTGTCCTGCCCCTTACTCGTCCCTCTCGTGCCGACGCGGCTGTCCTCCTGAATCTTCTCCCTCATCTCCGGAATGAGGATCTCGAGCGTGGCCTTGGCCGCCTCCGACTTGGCCTGTTTCTTGCTGGTGCCGTAACCGATGCCGTATTGCATCGCGTTTATCGTCACCGTGGCAGCGTACGGAGTGCCGGCGTTTTCTACAAACCAAACGAGGCCACTTGTTGGGGTATAGGCCTACTTACCACGGGACAACGTCTGCAAGCTTGGATATTATTGTATCGTTCATTTGTCACAAATAAAACATGAAATTTGCATTGTTAGTAGTGTAGACCCAAGAGAGTACAACAATGATGTTACTCGTCTACTAAACAGCTATTGCCTGACAAAAGATCTATGACCAACATTTAAATGAATGACTGTAAAGCACGTGCATTATTAGTATTACTATGCAACGACTAAGCCCCATGAAACTGCATGTCCTAAGAGCACAACGAAGGAATGCCAGGAGGGCTGGACAGGAAGGAGCAGGAGGCCTGTCTCTATTGGTTGGCGAGACGCATGATGACATAAATGTGTCAATGTGGACAAGAGAAGAAGAAGAGAGAAGACATAAACACAGTTAGCAGGTACAGAAAGAGGAAGGTATGTGTGTGTATGCACAGCTCCATCTGGGTAATAACTGTGATGTGGATGGGGTGACATCTTTAGGAAGATAATCAAGAGTGGGCCAGCTCACCGAGCTCCTTGAATTGATACGACGGCTGCTTCTTCATCGCGTGCTGAACGTACTCGTGGAGGATGCAGACGTAGCTCTTGCCGTTGGGATTCATGATCCACTCTCGGTTGGCTCGGCTGCCTCCGCTGGCGCCCGCGGTATCTGGCGGGGGAGAAATCACAGCTACAGCGTACACGTTCAAACTGTTTGTTAGGGGCACGCGTCACACTCGAACAAATCATGTCTCGATGATGTTTCACAAATACACAAATACTGTATGAAGATTCAAAACTGATCTTTCAATTTCAGAAAACAAACATTGTTTGATAAAAAAAAATTGTAGTATCAAAATGGATCTACAAGCTGCATGGCAACAGAAGTACTCACCATTATAATGCATGGAATAGTTTTAGTACAGCTCTATATTACTATGTGATGAGAAAAACAGGGTTTCAAAAGTAAATTTCCTCGAATCCTATTTAAAAAAAAACATCTTTACTTAAGTATTGTCACATTAAACTATGGCTGCTGCTAGATATCATTATAATTATTCACAAGTTAAAAAGCGACTGTACCATTTTGCTGGACGGGGAATTTTATCAGTTTGGTCCCTTCAGGCATTGTCGGTCGCTGAAGCTGTTTTTGCTGTTTGCGGCTCTTTGTGAAATTCCTCCGTTCTGACCACGACCTGGAACACACCACAGAGTTGGCCTACACATTAATGGATTGAATCGATTAATTAAAGGAATATGCATGTACACACACACAAATACTATCGTCATACTCTTTGCCAAAATTGATAATACAATGTGTACGCACTTGAATTTCATGACCTTGATCGCTTTGAACTTGAACTTCTTCTCACAGTACTCGCGTACTTGCACGCTGCTGAGCGACTGGGAAACCTTGTTTTCTTGACAGGTTTCGATGCGTGCGTTGGGTAACGCATGCGCGGCCGCAATGTAGCCTGAAAACACATTTTAGATCCAAGTCCATAAGATTTCTTGGCTCAAGACCAATTTCTTTTGACTGGCACTGTACCCTTCGTTGGATGTGGAAGTTGAACAACAATACGGGGGGGAAAAAATGTTATTACCGTTGGTACTAGCGTGATCATTTTGTAACGTCTCTATTCTGGCATCTTCTACTATTTGATCAGCCACTTGAGCCTCCAATGCTCTCTGGTACTGGAGGCAGGGTATGGCACTGAGCGGAACCTCGTGTTTCTGCAATCAAATGGAATATCAGAGAACTGACACGCCGCATTAGACCAACGTATAAGAACTAATGACTAACAAGACTGGCATTTTAATACCAATCCAACTTTCTTTGCTACATAAATGAGTTACCCTCTAAATCATACGTAAATTCAACACATTATATTTATAGAAAATAATATAGATAAAATATGGACTATGAGCTTGCAGAGAAAACTCAATAATAAGTACACCTCTACATTCTGCTGTGCATTTAATAACTCACCCTCGCACTGCCTGGTCCGAGAAAGTACGGCTTAGCAAACGTTACTACCCTAGACTGACGATGAAGAAAGATCGGCATCCCGCAGTTGTGTGTCACTTGGACCCAGCCTTCGGGGAGAACATCGAAGTGGTTGTGGGCTAACTCTGGAATACCAAACACCCCAAAACACTATTTAACAATTCAGTTCACACAGTGGTGATAAAGTGATTGCATTTTGAAGAACTTCCATGAGAAAATTATAGAACCTAATAAATAAATAAATGACTCTCTAAGCCACAGAGCAAACCCTTGGTTTAGAGATACGTACTACTGTATACGTATTACATTTGTCTGTACTGTAAGTTATACTCCCTTAAAAGGCCACACTAACACACATTTACTTGACTTTCAAACATAGGTACCTAGCACATGTTGTCTGTACATAGCAATTCACCAGGGGCCACCCCTATTTGTATGTAGCCTACTGTAGGTTGAATTCACTTGGGTCTAGGTTACTCAGTGATTTATAGCTAATAATTTATGCTTGTACTGTAGACTACACAAGAAATGTGCTTACCTTGCAAGACCACCTTTTCCTTCTCGACGAAAGCACAGTCCTCCTTTTGTCGTTTCCGCGGCCCTCGAAACTCATCAGGCAAACCTGTGAAACGGTGAATAAATTCATAATAAGTACCGGTACGAGTGAAGCATATTGCTGTTGCAATCATCATCCGAAATAAAAACTATGATATTCTTACATAATTGATCTCCAACCAAACTAGAAGTATGCATCTCAGTAGCTCCAACTGTATCTTCTTGGGAGTGTTTACTCTCAAAACTGTCATAGCCTAATTTTTATTAAGTTTCCAGTTCAGTGATACCAGTAACATAGTAACACAAGTTTTCAATTTTCTCACCTTCCTCAAGCATAGCCTCAACCTCCTCGTCTGGAATGTCCGAGTCACAACTTCCGTCGGAAATGTCACTTTCCTGGTCGCAGTTATCATCTTCGTTACGATCGAATTGGTCTAGAACGTCAAATTCTCTCAACGTCATCGGCGTTATCCCGTTGGCAAGAATTCCACTACCCATTTGTTCCCTGAGTATGATATGACCTCCGCCTTCGTCTTCCAAGTCTTCACCCTCCTCCTCCTCCTCCTCCTCCTCGATGCATGCCTCGGCACCTATATCGTCTTCTCCGTCCCCACCGCCTTCATCGTTCTCCTCCTCGCCTGCGCTTTCGTTTGACGGACTTCCGTGTTGCGTCTTAATCCGCTTCGAATCATTACCACCACAGCTTGGAGTGTTGTTCTTCTCAGGGATACCGTTGACGTACGGGCATACTAGTTTCACAGCCACTTCTTCGTTGACGTTCTCGTCGGCAGAGGTCGACCGTCTTCGTTTACTCGATGACATGTCTCATGTGTAAGACGAATATCTTGTTCTTGACTTGCATAGATAAGTTGCTAGGCCTGAAGAAAATTGGAGAAATTTGAAGAAAATGGGCAAAATCAGCTATGGACAAATGTTTAAGACTGCACAAGGAGGACAGTTAGTTTTAAATTTTCTAAGTGGATAGCAAACAGCATCTTTAGATGCTCTATAAGATCGATGAGATTGGCTGTTAACATTCAAAGCAAAATCTAAGATTCAAACTGATCGAGCATTTTAATTGCAAATTACAACTTGGAAGCGCATATCAATACGCTTTCATAACAATATCCGCAATAGATATAGCTAACAACCATTCACAACATTTTAAGAGTGACGGTATAACTTAACACATTTTGTAATAGGCCTAACTATTATTATTTTGAATTTAGTTTTGGGTGTTGTACATAGGAAAACTATCACAAACTGTATCAAGGAAAGATGTGTAGTAAAAATACAGAAACAGTCTCTTAATAGTTTTAAAAACTAGGCTACTCTTGGAATGATTAAAATTTTAAATTATATTATTCTTAATTGTAAACATATCTAAACTTCCCTGCGTTGCTATGCTCACAACACCGTAGGTAGGCCTAAATTCTGAATTAACACCATGAAGAAAAGGAATATGATTCTTTAAAAAAATGCGAGAAACCCCCATGGTAAAACCATGAAGTACATGTAGGCCTATAGAATGAATTACATAAGGAAAATCCCA
Organism: Isoperla grammatica; assembly: GCA_945910005.1. Lineage (NCBI taxonomy): Eukaryota > Metazoa > Arthropoda > Insecta > Plecoptera > Perlodidae > Isoperla > Isoperla grammatica. Next base: position 50,520,035 of record OX246740.1, read on the forward strand.
ATTTATAGGATGTTGGTGATGATTTTTGTAAACACTCTGCAACCCCTTATTACAAAACAATAGACATTACTTTTTGGCACATGTGAATTTCAAATGTAGGCTATACTTGATAAAATGAACATAAACACAAGCTTATGGTCCAAGAACAAATAGGACCCGACAACAAATAGGACCCGACAACAAATAGGGTAAGGAAATGGGCACAGGACAACTATATTGCTGACACCTTCTCTAATGAAAAATGACACTCATACACAGTTTTATGGACCATGGTAGAAATCTTGACAAGCATGGTACAGTGTCCTGCAAACTACATACAGTTTGGATCCTTCATTGTAGGCTATTTGTAGGCTATTGATACGTCTAGGGTCTATATTTCTTACATTCACATATAAAATGAGATATTTTGAAGCAATTATTTTCAAATACAGTAAGCCTAGGGCTACACCTCTAGGGCTAAACAAATATTTCAATTGTACACTGGGCTGAATACTATCTCCATACTGGCACACAAGCTCGAACAGCAACTTCTTCAATAATGAAGCGATCTCCCTCACAGATGTCCGGTTAACCCACTGGAGCCAATGTCAACAAAGTCCAATGTACTTATTATAATGATTGGACATTTGCATTGGCAGCAGCAAGCAAATTAACCTCAACTGCAGACGGCATGTTGAATGTTACTGAATAGGATAACAGAAGCTTGGTACGCCCACCCTAGGCGAAGGGCACTAGGCCAAGCTGGGCACCAGGCCTAGGCCCTCGCCTAGGTTAGGGCCTGGACCATTGGGTTAAAATCCCAAACCTGGTCCTTGGAACTTTAGGATGTGTGCAAGCACTGTTAAAAGTTCTCATAAAGAGAGAGCTTTCTCAACAAACAACGACCCCCTCCTTAATAGAACTATCACAATGCATCTTTTTTTTTTTGCAAGACTTTTTTGAAATTTACAATAAGTTGATTAATACAGACCTAACTGGATCTGCTAGGCAATGCAATTTGTTTATAGCACCACATTTTGGTAATTTGATACAACAACATGCAGGCCGCAGCCATTTTCATTTCCAAGGTCGTTGAGGCTATCCTACCGCCTGCTAGACGTTTTTCATTCAAGTGGCAATGGCGGTGGTCTTCTATACAGTACCCGCGCAAATTCAAATCCCACCGAAAGTCGTTGGCTTTTTTGCGATGAATACTAAATTTTACATTTACTCTTACATTCAATTCAAATTACATACGTAGACTTTAAATACCATCATCCCGGAAATTTAAAAAAAAAAATCAATGTCACTGCGGGGAAATGTTCCCATGAAGCAGAGGGCGAGGGGAGGAGAGGGATACATTTTAGAGAGTAGGAGACATTTTATGTAATGTAATCCCTGAGCAGACTCATTTGGGATATTTTACATAGTAAGTCTATGATTTGTAACTTTAAAATGGTAGAATTAATTAATGGAATAAAGAAAAAAATTGTATCATATTATAATAATGTACCATAATACCATAGTATCAAAAAAAAAAAAAACACTCTAAAATCATTTCTTATAAAAAACCTACTATAACCTAAATGAATTCTTCCTTGATACTGTAACAACTTCTATGTTGTTACAATCATATCCGTCTTACTACCATTGTCACCACCTCACACACATTTTAACCTACTTCATTCGATCTAAATAGTAAATAAATTTTGTTATACATAACTGTACTGTACTGATTGTCTTGTCTAGATATTGTATCTTAAATAATGTAGATTGTAAATCAATGACGAAACCCAAATGAATGTAAATTTATAATGGTGAATAAATGACTACTGTATCAGCAGTATTAGTTTTAGTTTTAGAATTTGTTCATTGCCGTCTCTCTCTCTTCAGAGGAGCCGGTTATACCTTTATAATGTATGGGTCACATGAATAAAGTTGAATATGAATATGAATATCTACTAAATGATTCCAAATTACAGATTCTAAACGACTGATGTAATAAAACGGAATTCTTCAACTGACTAAAAGGAAATGTTGACAAGGAAGGTTTTCAGGCTATTCTTAAAGCAGTTATCACACTTCAGTTCTTGAGGCAGCAGGGCTGGTTCTAAGAAACTCTAGTTCTAAATGATGCTTGGTGAAGATCTTCCCGAAATGTTATAATACAATCTGTATGTCCCTCTTCAGGTGACTAGCTAGGTATTGCGGTATATGGAAAAGTTGCGGAGTAATGTCCGAGGGCTGTTACTGTTAGTATGACTCAATCCCAGCATTCCCCTTGTGACTGAGGAAAACTTTGGGGAAAACCTTCAGTCAGGATTGCCAGCAGTAGATATCGAACCGGCAACCTCCCGAATTAGTCTCGTCTACTACCCACTAAGCCATCTCTACAGATCCTTTCACATTATTATAATTATCATGATGTTAGTGTTTAAAAGTACGACCTCGGAAAAGCTTGGAGAAAAGGAACAAGTAGGAGAAAACATATTGAAAGAGGTTAATGGGTGCATAACGTCGCTCTTTACGATTGCTAGTCAAATCAAGTTAATTAGTTATCTGTGGTCAAATTATTATTTTATCGTTTATGGTAAGGGACTGCTACCTTCTCGTGGTGGGCAGGTTTGTGTGCTTTGCTGATCTCGAGAGCTATAGGTCGGTGGAAGCGGTTGCTTCAGGTAGGGCCGGGCACCCTAGCCGGACAGGTCGAGGGGGAGAAGCCAGAAGAAAGGCAGTCCACGTCCTCCCCTCTCCCTATTCTTCCCCTTTCCCTTTTCCTCCCCGCCCTCCTACTTGTCCCTTTCCTCAAATCTCCCCCTGACTTTATATGACCATAGTTGTCGAAGTGGTATGGTTTTATGACTCGGATGGTCATATGAGTCGGGAATGGATTGGAGGAAAGGACAAGATAGATAGATAGATAGATAATGGTCTTTATTGAAGGCGGGATTAAGGCCAGCTAGGCCTTATCTTCCATCCAACCTTAAAAATTAGGAGCAGTAGGAGGATATCAATGGGTACATTCCGAAACTAGCTGAACATGCCATTTCCGTGCTGAGGACGTTCCGTAACCTCCTGAATATACGGAAGCATATTCAGCATCGTGAAAACGCCAGCCAGTTCGAGCGAGGGCGTCTGCCAGCATTCACAAATCATGGCGGCGTTTTCAAAATGCAATAATTTAAAAGCTCGTCAAACTGTCAGGAATTGTATAATTTGACCGTTATTTATACCACGCGTTGTAGGATTTTATTATCTTTCATTTCGTATTTGTTATTATTGGCAAACGATTGGAATATTGTTTTTTTAAATTAAATTACAAATTTTTAGCGCGCATTTCCTCCAACTTTTCGCTTGTAGGCGTTCCGAAACACTTGACAAAATGTGATGCTGGGACGTGCTAGCTAATGCTGGAACCCCATCATTTTCAGGAGGTTTCGGAATGTACCCAATAAAAGGCATTTAGGGGCAGGAAAAAGGAGGACCTCATTTCGTCGCCTTTTATGACTGGCAGAGTTACCCTACACTAAATCATACAAACGGGGCTATAGTGGGTAAGGTTTACAAGAAGGAGACAGGGGAGGAGGGTGGGACCGACGTATGAGATTCAGGGACAAGTGTTGGAGAGAGTGGAGGTGATTAGGTACCTAGGAGTGTGGATGGCGGATACGCTGGAATGGGGAGAACAGATAAGCAGGATGGTTGGGAAGGGCGTAAGAAACCTAAACTTTGTGATGAGGGTGCTGAGGGGAGCAAGTGGGGAAATAAGGGAGCATGCGTATAGAGCTCTGGTTAGGCCAGGCCTGGAATATGCAGGGGCGGTATAGGATCCGCATGACAGTAAGGGGAGAGATGCTCTGGAGGGGGTTCAAAAGAGGGCGGCGAGAAGAGTACTTAGAAGGGCGGATTGATGGGTGGAAATAGACATGGGGGAAGGAAGGAAGAGAGAGAGTACGAGAGCGTAACGAAATTGGTCAAGGAACTGGGTTGGGAAACTCTCGAGGACAGGAGAAGGAGGGACAGGTTAGGGAAAATGTACAGGGTGGTAAGGAAGCATGAGGGGTGGGGCGAATTAAGTAGGGCAGTGGAAGGAGCCAGCTACATGGGCAGGGGGGACCACCAGTGGAAAATAGAAAGAAGGACATGGAGAACGGACATAGGCAAGTTCTCATTCCTAGGAAGGGCGACCGTGGAGTGGAACCAGTTGGAGGGGGAAGTCGTGGGGTTAGGAAAGGTGAAGGCTTTTGCCGACAGGCTGAGGCCAAAACCTGAACCCAAGGGCAAGGAAAAGGAAAAAGGCAATGGCGAAGGTGAAGGAAGCGGGAAGAGGACAAGAGGTGAAACGGAAGGGAGTGAAACGAGGAAAAAGGACAAGAATGGGAAGAAGCAGCAAGAGGAGGGTGGAGGAAGGAGCGAACCTGCTAAGGAGGGGACAGGAGGAAGGAAGGAAGATAAGAGACCCTCACCACCGGCAACCAGCCAACTGTGAGAAGAGAAACAACAACAACAACAATAACAAGCTGCCGACTGAAATCAAGAACAGTGTGAAAATCGTGCACCCTTGTGGGTCGAGGCGTCTGCTTGACATCATTTTATTACATCGACGACTTCCTGAGGTTTATAGATTTTTAGTACTGTAGTTACAAAAAATACAGGCTTGTACATACATATTCTAAAAACTAATAATTTTGACTTATTAGATGTATGTACAAGCCTGAATTTCTTTTTACTTGAATCCGCAAATTAAATAAATAAATAAATAAATAAATAATCGGTTCATTAATTAATGTATTTATTAATTATCTTTATTATAAACAACGAAATAGTTCTAAATCTTTCAAATTTAAATTAACTGCGTTTCGCGGGGCCGGAAATTGTTGTGTTTGTTGTATTCGTCTCGAAATCGACCGTTTCGAATACAAATTACTACTGGCTGAAAGTGCTGCGACTTCGCAATAAAGAAGACGACGTACAGGGCCTAGGTCAAGTATTGATTGGAAATTGTAGGTCTTAAAAGCGTTGGTTGATAATTACTTTGAATAGTCACTACTAACGTAACCAGTTATTTAGATGTTGGAATACATTTTGCGTTAGGCCTAGGCTTTTCGGAGATCCAGTAACATTTGAGAATGTAGCCTAGGCCTAGGCCTAGGCAGACCAGACTTTCGGATTGCTTTGACAGGTGGAAGGTCTAGTTTGGCGTTGAGTGGAAAGCAGGGTCGTCTTGTAATATTGTGTGATCTGTTACCAGGCTTAGGCCTACACACTGCATAAATGATGGCAATAGCGAAGCCGGTTAATATGGAATTTGATCATTCGTGGCCTGAAACTGCCGAATGTCTGACACTAGATTTCGGTCCATTTGAGACAGTTCACAGATGGAAACGGATGCCAGAATGTGATGAATTCGTGGGAGCCAGGTAAGTCTGTGGTTGTTCTGTGTCAAGTGGGTGTCAACTGTCAACTGAAGACCCTATGCTAAAGAATTAAATGTACTGAGGAAGTGTCATCAGTGACCTGGATTCCATCAATTTTGTATGTAGACAGCTAAATGTATGCTCTTTTGTTCATAGACGGAGCAAGCACACTGTCGTAGCTTACAAGGATGCAATATATGTATTTGGAGGGGACAATGGAAAGAGCATGTTGAACGACCTTCTCAGATTTGATGTGAAAGAGAAATCTTGGGGACGCGCCTTTGCAACTGGAACTCCTCCTGCGCCACGGTATCACCATTCAGCTGTGGTAAGATAATTCTGGATTTCTCTCATGTTGAAGGATTGTATTGAACTTGTACAAACAAGCTCACATTGTATAATATGGGGGGTAACAACCATCAGATATTAAGTATGCGTACCTTACAATTCCAAACATGATTGTACCTTTGCCCCGACCTATCTACCAAAACGTTTCCCGCTTAACCTTCAGCTTCCACATGTAAACTGCAGAACTGGTCGAATGACTTGCAATCACAAATGAAATGGTCTAGATCCTAAGTGACAGCTACCTAGTGATTTCTTTTATTACATAAATTGTATTGTATTTCTTAGCATCCATCGATCTATGCGATACATTGATAATGTTTTTACTTTCAGGTTCACGAGACGTCAATGTTCGTTTTCGGTGGTTACACCGGCGACATCCATTCAAATTCAAATCTGACAAATAAAAACGACCTGTTTGAATATAAGTTCCAAACTGGTCAGTGGATCGAGTGGAAGTTCATTGGAAGGACGCCCGTTCCGCGATCAGCGCACGGGTGTGCCGTTTACGACGGAAAGCTGTGGATATTCGCCGGCTACGACGGCAACGCAAGGCTTAACGATATGTGGACCATATCTCTCTTGGTAAATTTTCTCCGTTTAACGATAATTTCTGGTCATAAAATTCCTTAGGCCAAATTTATGAATTTAAGTTTAATTGACAATAGTGTGAGCTTCACTTACGGGGCTGGGAATCGAACCCAGGTCTCCCACTTGGCGGGTGGGCGCCTTGATCCCTAGACCACTGGCACTGGCAATTTGATGTACCGGTCCGGTACCTGCATATTGATCATTAGGCCTATATGTACATTTCAGGATTTCACAACAAAACCTTTCCACTGTCGGTTCTTTACATGTTGTTTAGAAGAATGTCATATTATTACGAGTTAACGGCCATTCTTTATCGAGTCTCTCGGTGTTCGTAGGGCGACTCTCGGTCATGGGAAGAGGTCACCCAGTCGGGCGACTGTCCGCCCACCTGTTGCAACTTCCCCGTCGCGGTCGCCAGGGAGGCCATGTTTGTCTTCAGCGGACAGAGCGGGGCCAAGATCACAAACAGTCTCTTCCAGTTCCACTTCAAGGATAAACGGTAGGCTAATGTTCTTGCACTGGCCTAGCGTTCCTCAGCTCATTGGTTTTCAATTGTTGACAAATTACCTTAGCCTATGTAGTGTTGACGTCATTTTATATGAATTGCTAACTTTTACAATTTTTGACTTTTTGACTTGAAAATAAAGAAATAATAATATAAATAATGGAAGCAAATGATTGGTTGCAGCTGGACGCGCATATCGACGGAGCACATCCTGCGTGGCGCCCCCCCTCCCCCAGCACGCCGCTACGGCCACACGATGGTAGCGTTCGATCGCCACCTCTACGTGTTTGGTGGGGCGGCGGACAGTACGCTGCCCAACGACCTCCACTGCTACGACCTTGACACCCAGACGTGGTACGTGGTGGATCCGGCGCACGAGAGCCAGGTGCCCTCGGGACGTCTGTTCCACGCCGCGGCCGTCATCGGCGACGCGGTCTACATCTTCGGCGGGACGGTCGACAACAACGTTCGCTCTGGCGAGATGTACAGATTCCAGGTGGGCTAACTTGAACTGATTCGTTTGGTTTTCACTTTTCAAAATATGATTATATGATATTTGTGTTTTACGCCCCATATTTCTGCAACTTGGCTAATCGAGACCACGAGTGGGTGGAATATGAGGACGAAAAAACGCCAATGTCCAATTCAGATCCATTACACATCGCTGGGGTTTTCATAATGGAGAGTCCAGCAAGGGAGGCAGGGCCAAGTGGTAGGAAAAATCTTCAGTGGGACAGGGTAGCATCACAAACGACTACAAACCCTACTCTTGTGAAGTAGGTAGCTGACTGAGTAGCTCGTTCTCATTTGTCGGTCATTTGTCGTTTTATTCTGTGAAGAAGGAAATTTATAAATGTGATATGGGGCTTAATTCTTTATTACAGTAGCACATTCGTAGCAAATTAGCAATTAAAGTGGGACCTATGGCCTTTATATGAAGTAAACACACAATTAATTTGTTCTATTTAGCTGTATTTTCATTGAAAGCACATCGAAGTGGCGTACTGAACTCTCAACTTGTATTCTTTATGTTTTCAGTTTTCATGCTATCCGAAATGCACGCTGCACGAAGACTTTGGTAAACTTCTGGAGAGCAAACAGTTCTGCGACGTGGAGTTTGTCGTGGGCGCGGAGGAGGTCACGCTGGTCGGCCATCTTGCCATCGTGGCCGCACGCTCGGCGTTCCTTAGAAACCGTATCCGAATAGCGAGGGACACTCGCAAGCAACACCTAGAACGAGTGAGTTGTTGTTTCTAGTCTCTACTGTCCGCAAGGCTTTAGAATGCTCAGATTGGTTTCCTGAGACTCATACAGAGCGTGCACAGGGTTGTGATTCCTGGTTCTTTCCAAAATTGTCTAAAATATACTATGTAAATATGATTTTCTGACATTAACACTTGTGTATTGCTAATGGTGACTTTGGAGCTGTGTGAGAAAAGCATAGTTCACACTGGTGAATGTGGCACTGCACTGGTAGGCCTATAAGCTTCTTTCTTCCATTTCTCCATTTCCCTTTCAAACAGAGAAAAATTACCATCAAGCCTTAACTCTTAACTCATGCCTACCTTCTTGCGTGCAGAAGATTACATTTAAAATCTGAGTCCACTCAAAACACTCTTTGTGACTTTATGTTTAGATCCATAATGTTGGCCACATCAAAATCTAATCGTTCTAACCAATTGTGTTTTAGACGTACAGTAATAGCAGTGCAGGGGGGAAGGAAAAGGAAGTGCCGCCTCTGTTGGAAGTGAAACTCAGAGATGCCGTTCCCGAAGCATTTGAAATGGTTCTCAACTTTATCTACACGGACCGCATTGATCCGACAAAGAAAATCGACAATCCACTCTGTAATCGCATTGTCCTTTTGATGATGGACGTATATCGGCTTGCCGTGCAGGTAAACATAATATGTAATTGTGATTCATTAGATTGTGTGTTAGTAAATTTAGGCCTTCTATTATCATTACTTCATTAGTATAGCCTGTATAACGCTGCTAGGAATTAGTTTGATGGGGTGCTTAGCGAAACCCCTCGGACTGATTATATCAGACCTAGCTGTGTGTTTATTTAATTGGAACTGGAAACATGAGTCAACAGGATCAAGTGTGGGAGGTAAACGCACAGAAGGGTGAGAGGGTGTAGGTTGCATCTAGAGATCACCAAAGAGCTGAGCTGACCCTTTGGTATTTTCAAACGTTACTGGTTTTAATCGAACGTCTGGTTAAAAAGTCAATTAGATTGTGGGCTCAGGGCACAGGCTATTTGAATATTCCTGAAAGCCAAAGCAAGTACATTTTTTTGAAAAAAAAAATAGAAAGCGAAACCATTACGGTATAAAAGTTTAAAAAAAATGATATTTTCAGGGGTCTAAAAATGTTGGTTACTTAAAGGTTAAGGCTATATATGATAGGGCTGCCCAACGATAAAAAAAAATCATATCGATATCGCGGGAAGAAATATCGATATCGCGTCGCGATATCGAAGTTTTCAAGTGACGTATCGATATCGGCGATATCGCCACATCGAAACTTTTCTCGTCTGTTTTTAGGATTTACAGGCCAGCTAGAGGTCATTCTTTAAACAATATTACGTAAAGAAATATTTTAGCTTTGAAATGTCTTACTATGTGTGTCAATTTGTTTGTTGTACTATTCAAATTGTAAAATATCCACACAAAACAGCGATGGTGTGGTTGGCGTGACGTGATACGTAATCGGTTTTTTGTATCAATCAGCTTATTAGGCACAAGTTCAATATCGCGATATGTACGATATATTAATTCTATATCGATATCGAATTATTTATCTATTATCGATATTGTATCGAATTATCGATATCGTTGGGCAGCCCTAATATATGATGAAGTCTATGAAAAGGGGTAGGTGGAGTAAAATGACAGTAGGTTGGCATGTAACAAGCAGCTTTTTATTTTGTAAATAGAAAATAAAAAGTAGAGTTGCTACCAAAGTGAAGTATGGCCAACAAGTAGCAAGTTATTTTGTTCTTCTTTTGCTGGTACTAAGTAAATGTATTTACTTAAGCCGGTCTTGTTGTGTGAGAAAATAAATGATTTCCAACTCCATCCAACAATTGACATTCAAGATTGTATTGGTTTATTTAACCTTTGTGTCCATAGTAAAACACATTTTTATTTATCAGCATTATGCCTGCTTTTTTATTTACAGTTTGAAATGAGGAGACTTGAGCAGTTGTGTATGCAGTATCTAGAGGCGACCATAAGCTACCAAAACGTATTAGAAGCACTACACAATGCATCGATGTTAAAGCTCTACTTTATCAAGGAGTTCTGTTTAAAGTTCATTGTGAAAGATACAAACTACAACCAGATCGTGATGAGCAAAGAATTCGAGACTCTGGAACAGCCGCTCATGGTCGAGATTATCCGGAGGCGACAAATGCCTCACGTGCGGTCCGCGCTAGAACCTCACTATGACAATTCAGGTGAGCCAGATGGTTGTGTTACTAATCTACTTCTCAAAGAGTTATGTCGGGGTAAAGAAGTGTCACTTGGAATTACCACATCCTTCTTCTTTTCATTGTCTTATGTGGCTGGTGTTTCTACTAACCCTCTCTGCTTCTTTCTATCTTCTATTTTAGTCTACGGCCGTCATGGACATACAATTGTTGTTTGGTTTTTTCTCGCAAGCCGCTTTTCTTTTTCTTTGCCGCAATGCACCTACACTGCTAATCGTTTCTTTGTCCAGTGTAGCTGCATCGATCGAAACAAACCTAATGTTGTTTATGTTCCCAACTTCCCGTATCATGTTTTAAGTTTCATTCTTCAGATTACACATTGGAGTTTTTCTTTTTGTGTGATACAGTCAGTCAGTTAGTCATTTAGTTGAAACTTTTTTTAGTTAGATGTTAGAGCTGTACAAATAAAAGTTCTAAATAAGCTTGCTCCAGTGAAAGGAGGGCAAATAAATAATAGAATTGTGAAAAGGGATCCTAATGTTGAACTAATATGTAGTACAAAATCTCATAAATAGATAATAGTCAACTCTACTATAATACCACAGACTTATTGTATAGGAAATACAATTAAAATTCTATGTAACACGATGTTTGGTTTACTCATGTATACACGCTAATTTGTCCTAGGAACGACACTGGTACAAGACATGGAGACCTTCCTAATGTGCGCCGAGAAGGAGTTTACCGACATAACGCTGATGTTGGACGGAATATCTCTGTCGGCACACAAGGCCGTGTTGGCTGCTCGGTGTAGCTACTTCGAGGCCATGTTCCGGTCCTTCATGCCGGAAGACAACGTCGTGCAGGTAGGTTGGAGGCTTCTCTGACCAGTGACCACCGTGTTGTGTTTTCTAGGGGTGTGCGAACCCGTTCGAAAACGAACCGAACTCGAACCAACTTTAAAAGTTCGAGTTCGGTTCGAAAAATTAAAACCATGTTCGAAAACGAACTTTTTGAATTTGCCGTCCCGCCTCAATTCAAACTGTTGGGCTAGGCAATGCCTTCTAAATTGCCATTCACAACCTGTTGTAAGTAACAGAACAAAGGCAGTGCCTTTTCGGGCTCCATTTTCCCTCTATATCCTGTTAAGTGTTCCGTTTGAGCCTGCCTAAACTTGATTTTAACTCTTTAATGTGTTCCGTGCTCGTAAATAATGTTTTCCAGTAGGGATGTCATAGGGTAGGAAAATTCGGATCCGGTTCCAGTCCTTCCAAGAACCGGGTTACCCGAATCCTGAAAGCCTAAATTATGTCATCTTATCTTGGTAACACCCCCCCCCCCCCCCCTGAAACCACGCGGTTGAAGGTCGTTCTCTGTCCGTGTCAGCTGCCGGCCGCTGTGTGGGCTGGGCTCTGTGCGGCCGCTGCGCGCGGGGAGGGCGAGGGGGGCGGGGGAGGGGAGTGTATATGGCCTCACAGAACTCGCCCGCAGTAATGACAGCGCGTACTAACCAGCGACCAGCTGGCCACGCCCACAAGCAGGAATTCACTGTAGCTTCAAGGAAAGTAGCCGCAAAAATATCGTCGCGTATTTTTTTTTTTTTTTTTTTTATACAAATAATACTACCCGATAAGGATCCGGATCCTAAAAATGGATTCGGGTAATTTCTGGATCCGGGTAACCCGGGTACCCTATGACATCCCTATTTTCCAGTCACATTTAAGTTATAAATATTTTAGAAAAATGGAATCAGCACCATCAACAAGTTAAACCAATTTATTCGCATGATCATATTTCTTCTCCCATTTACACTACAGTTATTTTAACCACAACTTTAGAAACTTTAAAGAAAGTTCAAAGTTCGAAGTTCGGAGTTCGAAGTTCGGTCTGATATGAAGGTTCGGTTCGAAGTTCGGTTCGAAAAAAAAATGAGGGCTCGCACACCCCTAGTGTTTTCTATGCCTCTGCTGTATGAAGTAAAACACTTGAGAAATAGTGCTGCTAATCAGTATAGTTTTACCCTTTTCAGTGCTGATTTATTTTTCCAGTGCTACCTCCCCCGTGCTGAGTTTTTTCTACAAAATACACCATATCACTATTTAAATCATATCTCTTGTAATATACCTTTAAATCACTTCATATTTTTAATGTATGTATAAAATTCTCTGTACGTTTGCACAACCCTTGTAGACAGTCTAGTTGTTGTGGCACATACTTGTTAAACTATCTGCTATCGTGGTAACAGATCTCATATTGGACACCCTTGTTTACAGATCCAGATTGGTGAGATGATTCCGTCAAAGCAGTCGTTTGACTCGCTGCTCCGGTATATCTACTACGCGGACGTGTCCATGCCCCCCGAGGATTCACTCTACCTCTTCTCCGCGCCGTATTTCTACGGCTTCTCCAACAACCGACTGCAAGCGTTCTGTAAACAGAATCTCGAAATGAACGTCACGTTCGAAAACGTTATCCAGATCTTGGAGGCTGCCGACCGAATGCAGGCGCAAGACATGAAGAAGTACGCCCTGAATCTGATCGTTCATCACTTTTCTAAGGTAAGTTATGTTGATATGTCAATCGGTTGGTATGATTGTGTTTGGGGATAGCCGCTTACCTTCCAGTAAGATGACAAATTGAAATTTTGTCATCTTACTCAAATGTAAACTGTTGGATTCTATTCTTATACTCGATTTGGCCATAAGTAACTAGTCAGTAGTAAGTACCTGCAACTGTGAATAATCGTGCAGTTACAATGTGTGATGAACTTCTTTGATTTTAATTCTTGACTGCAATGGACAGTTTTATTTTCTGCATTTTCCACCTTCACAGTTGATTACGATCTCTGCGTGTAATCGTGGGACCAGGCAGATAGTCGATGACCTGGACCTGCTGACCTATTCCCCTACTCAATCTCTTACCTGTTGTTTCCAGGTCGCTCGTCTGCCGAAGATAAGGTCTCTGAGTCGCGAGCTACTCCTCGACATCATCCAAGCGCTTGCCGAAGACATGAGCGACTCTAAGCTCTGTCAGGACATGACGAGCATTAGCCTCAGCAGTGAATGCTGAACCCGTAAACACGTACTACGCGCACATTCCCCCGTAACACAGTTCCTCGCCTTGAACGTACAGTAGTTAACTTTTCGATCTGAGCATGTTACACTGATAGAACCTACCAACATGTAGCCTGCAATTGATAATATAGGTGAGTTACATGTTTCAATTTTGATTGCTCTTAAAGCTAAACTGTTTAGTGTACCCAAATGTTGCTCCGGCTCGGAATGGAAAATTATCTTCGTGTAGGATAAAAATGGTCCCGGGCGACAAGATGTTGAGTTCGGTCAATCGCAGACTTAATTCAACACTTTGTTAAGTTAATCGCCTTCCTTTTTTTTCCGACGTGGATGGACCGTGGAACCGAGGCCTACTTTGTAATCATACGTTGACTTTCCGGGACTTGCAATGCCAGAACATACTGGCACATTGTGCTGGTTGGGATCACTTGCAATACGTAGAGGAATTACCACTGCTATATCATGGTACATAGTAGATAATAGTTAAATGTCATCAGTACATCAGTATTATATTTATGATTTATTTTATTACAGGATACATTGCATTCTTCCCCGTGTTAAGTGGTAATTGTAGGCCTATAGTTGGGAGCTGTGCAGTGCAAGGGACCCTGCAAAGTCTCAATCTCAGCATTCACCATACTATATGACTGTCAAAGAAACGTTTAGTTCTTCTTGTCAGAATCAGCAATCAGTTCATCAATTCATTGCTTCCCCTCACTGATTCTTCCAGTTGAACAACATGTGATTTTTAACGTTTTAGAAATGGGTGTGACTACCTTGGTTTAGAGTTTGATAAGTCTCCACAATGTGGTCTAGAAAAACTTGGGCAGTGATGTGCAATGATATAAGTAATTGTTCAAATTGCACATGAATCAACCATTGGTTAAATGTTGTACGCCAAGCTTCAGCAGCCATAAATCATATTAATAATAAGTAATTACATTATAATCAATTGATCTGTTTAGAGGATATTAAAAGTTATATTAATCGTAACTTTAAACAGTGTTTATAAAACATACAATTTTCTGTGTTTTGAACTCTATGTAACAAGTAGGGTGTAAAGACTTGGGTTTGATGTATGTACTGTAGGCCTATGTATTTATGTCACAAACTCAAAGACTTTTCAGATTAAAGTGTCTGCAAGTTACTGTAAATGAATAACAGTGTCATGAGATTGAGATACTGAAATTTATGGGAGGAAAGGTGTTTGTTAGAAAGAAGAGACTACATTTAGTTGTATTCTAGGGCTGTGCGAGCAGGGATTTTTCAAGTCGAGCGAGATCGAGCAAGATTCAGAAGATATTCTTGAATCTCGAGCGAGATTCGAGATCGAGCGAACCAAAAATTTTCTTGAATATCGAGCGAGATTCGAGATTAAAACAGACTTTTCTTATTACCTTCCTAGAACCATAAAGGCCCGAGTATAACGCGATATATTTTTTTTTAAACAAAAAATTCCATCTACGCTCGCGCTAGAATTGGAGACTACAAATTTCCAAACGCATTTCGCGATGTTTGAAATTCCCGCCTAAAGTCGATAAAGTAGTAACTTTCGATACCGGCAAGTCGATCAAGTAGTCCCAGTCTAGCCCCGATGCTAGCGCAGCCACTTATTAATTGAAGAACTTCTAAGGGAGGAACAGGGTGTTGGGAGTGGGGTGATATCCAAGATGGACGTTGTCAATGGAAAGTGATGACTTGGTCTGCGGAATTTTTACCAGCAAGCAATTTTGTAAAGAGTTTAGACTATTTTTCAAGTCCATGGCATATTACTAGAATCCATGTTTTGGTAGTACAATCACGAAAATAGGCCGCCTAAATGTTGTATCTAGATTATACAAAGCCTAGGCTAGGGTAGGCCCAGGCCTAGGCCTAGCCCTCTCGAGCCCGCTCGAGACTCGAATTTTCGAGCAGGTGTTTGAGCAAGTCGAGCGATACACGAGCAGAATTTTTATCTCGATCTCGTCTCGAAATTTCGAGACTCGCACAGCTCTATTGTATTCCATCTGTAGTTAAGTACATACTTGGCTAATTGAAATAAGTACGTAACATATAATTCAGTGCCAATTATAGCTAAAACTTGAATTCAGTAACACTTTTAAGTCAGAGTTTGACAATGTAGCAGTACACCAGTAACTTGGGGGGCTTCTAACTCATGACAAGGCCGGTCACTATTACAATGTATAAAATAATTTATGTAGATACAGAGTCTGTATAAACAATTGTTTCGTGTTTAAGATCTGTTAAATATTATAATTTTGTACGTATACCTATTGTAACTATGTAGAATATAATATTATGTTACGTAAGAGCTTACCACATGTTTAAAGAATGTTGATGAATGTAATAGATGTTATGTACTGATACATACACGGTAACCTAAAATTTAAAACTGCTAAATGAAATATATTTTATCCTCCTTATGATGTTGTGAATGGACTACTGTAATCATCTTCAAATACCTCCATGTTCCTTAATCGTACATGTTAAAGCAGCAGTGTCTGAACTATCCAAAATCAAAACAAAGTATGTCAACATTATGAACAATAACGAAGAATTCTCACGTGTTCAATGAGTAAGTTATTTAACTTACCACAGCAAGTTTTGAACGAGCTCCAGCCAGTGCTTTCCACCAGCAAAGTACCTGCTTTAGCTATTTGCACCAACATTGTTCCCCCTCCATCCCTTGGCGCTCAATATTCTTCATCTTGATTATACATAAATTTAACTTGCACAATATTTATTTATTGTGTTTTGTTTTACAACATCGTTATCTGTGACAACGTATTCGACAACATGCTCGTATGATGTTGGGGGTGATTGGTGAAAAGGGATAAGTAGAAAAAATTAAATTAAAAATGTTTTAGGGGCGGGAAATAAAATGGCGAGAACCTCACTCCTCCGCCTCTTACGACTAGCAGAGTCACTGGGCTAAATCCTACCCCAAGCCCTGACGAGTCTATCTATTTCATATTCCCACACTTTTGATGTTGTAGCTTATCGTTAACCCCGCCCACTTTCTTACCCCGCCCCAATAAAAACAGCAGAAGTAAACATTGATTGACAGCACTTGCGGTCAAATTTTGGACCTGTAGCTTAGAATCTTACTACGATATAAATATCTCACGACACCAGCTGAGCTCGTTACATGATCTTAGAAATACTGTATAATTATATTTCCTATCAAACGTTTCATCAAATTACGTACTCGCCGAGACAACTGCCGGACTGCGCTCTTGTAGGTCTGTCAACCCATAACCTACAAAGTGGCTGTCATTTTCAAGCCTAATTTGTTGCGGTCTTCTCTCGTTCGTCGTATTAAATTGCTGTTGTAGACTGGTATTGGTGAGGAAATGTGTAATTATATTCGAATAGGCCTACACCATTTCCTCTTTTATAGATATATAGCCTAGACATTGACCCAAAGTAACAATTAGCCTAGGCTAGGCCTACCCAGTTCTGTGAGCCAATGACCCTAGCTCCCAATGAAATGTAGAGTGAAGCATGTTACCCAATTTATTTTGTTTAGGCCTAGCTTATTCCGACCAATATAAACCCATGAAAATAAGCTTTAGTGTAGGCCTATCCTTAGGCCTACCTAGGCCTAGCTACCTACCTAGGTTATGGTAGGCATAAGGTTGGTCCTCAATAGCTCCTTTACAACATGTTTAGGTGTGATTTAGGATGCCTAGAGCTAACCCGACATGTAATATCATGTTTATGTTCATTGGTCCCTACCAGTACTATAGCCTACCAGTACTGTAAAGCTCCTCCAGTAACTGGAATATGACGTGACTTGTTGGCACTTATTTCATGTTATTTGCGATTAAGAAGCTCCTCCTTAGATATTGTAGAGCTACAAGAACATTTGTGTGTCTATGTGTGTTGCAGGGTTTAAGCAAAGGGCAATTTGACTTCTAAACCTATCGCAATGCCTAAGAATAGGGCTACGAGAGGTAGAAAAGGTCCACGGGGTGGGCAGTCTTTCAGAGGTAAACGTTCCAAATCGATAACAACTGCAGTTAGACCGATCTTGCCTGAAGCCGAGATGGACAATTCATTGTAAGTAAGCCTAATACATAGACTAGGTGTTTCATTATGTCAGTTATCCATGTATGATCCATTAAGAATTCACTTGCTTTGTCATGGCTGTGATGGCATTCACAGACATTTGCCTTAGTTTTTTCTCCAAGCATGGATACTCCAAACAATCCTGTTCACAATATTACTGATATTAACTTGCATAACCTAGAAATTTGTTGATTAGATAAAATTGTGTCACTGTTGAGTCACTATGAGTCGCTGTTAACCAATTTACCTAAATTATCTGTAGGCCAACCAATAATTGTGTATAACTCAAATCGTCTATGATTCTCGTAGTACACCTACAAAGGAGGATTTGCAACACTTGGATAAAGTGTGCCGTCTGTGTATGGTCAGAGGCGGGCCAACTATGGAGCACATCTTCCGCTACAGTGGTAGTAACTCCATCGCAGCTCAAATAACGTGGGTTACTCAACTTGAGGTGAGCTGAAATGTGAAAAACACCATTGGGATTAAGTTACTAAATTCAAGTGCTTTTGTTCTTGCTTACTATTCAATGTATTATAGATGCGGCAAGAAGACCCCCTGCCTTCACACATCTGTCAACAATGCATCTTTCGATTAACGTTGTCTCAGAACTTCAAACAGCAGTGTGTCTCATCGGATCAGACTCTTCGCGAGTTGTATCTTAAAAAGGTAGTCAAATTCTCAACTGACCTAAACAACAATTATATGTACAATAGCGTGCGTGCTTTTAGCTCCAAGTATTTCCAGCTCCCAAAACCAAACGAACTGCAGTTGTGCTGCCACCTATCATGAGTCTCCTAAACTACCAGTACTTACCAAACGTAACCCTTAACAAATTATGTATGAACGATCATACGAAACTAGCCACAAAATGATGCATTATAACATTACCCCCCAAAAACAATTTCCACATAACCTTTAATTTTGAGGCAACCAATACAAATTCATACTTCTCATACAGAAAAATAATGTAATCGTTGTACCTGAAAAATAGTTTTGGAGCACGTCCTCCTGCTCCTAAACGAGAAGTGAACATTCAAAGATTGACCTACGTTATTAGAGACAACTAAAATGCGCATCTAAACTACCCACCCCCATGTTTGTACACTTCATACTTTTTATACAAAAAAATAATGTAAAATCGTTGTACCTGAGAAGCGTTTGGAGCTCGTCCTCCAGCGCGTAAACGAGAAGTGAACATTCTTAGATGTACATTTATTATTATAGATAACTAAATTGCGCAACTAAATTAGCCACCCCCATGTTTGTACACTTCATACTTTTTTTACAAAGAAAAAAAAAAATAAACCAAATTCCAGTAATTTCATACCTAAATATGATTGGAGACGCGAACATTGCAAGTTTTCAGTTCAAAAATAATAAAACAATTATTCCACATCATACAAACATACCCTCAATGACGCACACTTCATACTTTTAATACAGAAAAATAATGTATTCGTTGTACCTGAGAAGTAGTTTTGGAGCTCGTCATCCTGCTCCCAAACGAGAAGTGAACATTCAGATATTGACCTACGTTTTTATACACAACTTAAATGCGCATCTAAACTATTCACCCCCTTGTTTGTACACTTCATACTTTTTATACAAAAAAATAATATATATTCCTTGTACCTAAGAAGCGTTTTTGGAGCTCGTCCTCCTGCTCCTAAACGAGAAGTGAACATTCAGTGATTGACCCACTTTTTTATAGACAACTAAAATGCGCATCTAAACTACCCACCCCCCTGTTTGTACATTTCATACTTTTAATACAGAAAAATAATATATATTCCTTGTACCTAAGAAGCGTTTTTGGAGCTCGTCCTCCTGCTCCTAAACGAGAAGTGAACATTCAGAGATTGACCTACGTTTTAAGAGACAACTAAAATGCGCATCTAAACTACCCAGCCCTATGTTTGTACACTTCATACTTTTAATACAGAAAAATAATATATATTCCTTGTACCTAAGAAGCGTTTTTGGAGCTCGTCCTCCTGCTCCTAAACGAGAAGTGAACATTCAGAGATTGACCTACGTTCTTATACACATCTGAATTGTGCATCTATAATACCCACCACCATGTTTGTACACTTCATACTTTTTATACAGAAAAATAATGTATTCGTTGTACCTGAGAAGTAGTTTAGGAGCTCGTCCTCCTGCTCCTAAACGAGAAGTGAACATTCCGAGATTGACCTACGTTATTATACACAACTTAATTGCAAATCTAAACTACCCACGTCAATGTTTGTACACTTCATACTTTTTATACAGAAAAATAATGTATTCATTGTACATGAGAAGTAGTTTTGGAGCTCGTCCTCCTGCTCCTAAACGAAAAGTGAACATTCAGAGATTGACCTATTTTATTATGAACAACAAAAATGCGCATTTAAACTACTCACCCCTGTGTTTGTACAACTCATACTTTTTATTAAAAAAAATAATATATAATCGTTGTGCCTGAGATGCGTTTTTGGAGCTCGTCCTCCTGCTCCTAAACGAAAAGTAAACATTCAGAGATTGACCTATTTTATTATAAACAACTAAAATGCCTATCTAAAGTACCCACCATCTTGTTTGTACACTTCATACTTTTTATACAAAAAAATAATATATCATCTATGTACCTGAGAAGCGTTTTTGGAGCTCGTCCTCCTGCTCCTAAACGAGAAGTGAACATTCAAAGATTGACCTTCGTTACTATAGACTAATAAATTTCGCATCTATACTACTCCTCTCTATGTTTGTACACTTCATACATTTTAAACAGAAAAATAATGTACTTGTTGTACCTGAGAAGTAGTTTTGGAGCTCGTCCTCCTGCTCCTAAACGAAAAATGAACATTCAAAGATTGAACTATGTTATTATAGACAAATAAATTTTGCATCTATCAATCCCACCTTTATGTTTGTACACTTCATACTTTTTATACAGAAAAATAATGTATTCGTTGTACCCGAGAAGTAGTTTTGGAGCTCGTCCTCCTGCTCCTAAACGAGAAGTGAACATTCCGAGATTGACCTACGTTATTATACACAACTGAATTGCGCATCTTTAATACCCACATCTATGTTTGTACACTTCATACTTTTTATACAGAAAAATAATGTATTCGTTGTAACTGAGAAGTAGTTTTGGAGCTCGTCCTCCTGCTCCTAAACGAGAAGTGAACATTCAGAGATTGACCTACGTTATTATACACAACATAATTGCGTATCTATAATACCCACCACCATGTTTGTACACTTCATACTTTTTATACAGAAAAATAATGTATTCGTTGTACCTGAGAAGTAGTTTAGGAGCTCGTCCTCCTGCTCCTAAACGAGAAGTGAACATTCAGAGATTGACCTACGTTATTATACACAACTAAATTGCAAATCTAAAACTACCCACCCCAATGTTTGTACACTTCATACTTTTTATACAGAAAAATAATGTATTCGTTGTACATGAGAAGTAGTTTTGGAGATCGTCCTCATGCTCCTAAACGATAAGTGAACATTCATAGATTGACCTATTTTATTATGAACAACTAAAATGCGCATCTAAACTACCCACCCCTGTGTTTGTACACTTCATACTTTTTATTAAAAAAAATAATATATAATCGTTGTGCCTGAGAAGCGTTTTTGGTGCTCGTCCTCCTGCTCCTTAACGAAAAGTGAACATTCAGAGATTGACCTATTTTATTATAAACAACTCAAATCCGTATCTCAACTACCCACCCCCTTGTTTGTACACTTCATACTTTTTATCCAAAAAAATAATATATCATCTATGTACCTGAGAAGCGTTTTTGGAGCTCGTCCTCCTGCTCTTAAACGAGAAATGAACATTCAGAAATTGACCTACGTTTTTATAGACAACTAAATTGCGCATCTATATTACCCCTACCCTTATTGTTGTACACTTCATACTTTTTAAACAAAAAAATATTAATTCCTTTTTTTTCAGTGGTGTTTGGAGTTTAGTCTCCTGCTCATCACTGTCGGATTAGAATTTCTTGCTAACTAGATATTAAAAATATTCTAGTAAAAACGTATCATATGAACTTACCCTATTTGTTGGGCACTTCATACTTTTTCAAAAAACAAATAATGAATTTTAATAACACTCCACGTTATTGATTTGCGTTGTTGGAGCTGACTCTCCTGCTCAAAACCGACGGTTCAGGATTTCTCGCTTTTTAGATATTATATATAAGTTTAATGATATGCTTCATTGGATACTACCCTTTATGTTGTACACCTCATACTTTTAAGAAATAATTACATATAATAACACAGCACGTTATTGAGGTGAGTTTTTGGAGCTGACTCTTCTGCTCGTAAACGGGTGGTTAAGATTCCAAGCTTCACATACGGTTTCATAGACGATTTAATTTAGTATCATACTAATGTACCCTCAATGTTGTACACTTTATACTTTTTATACAGAAAAATAATGTTTCTGTTACCTATACGGAGCGTTTTTGGAGCTGGTCATCTTTTTCGTAAACGAGAAGGAACATTCTATGATTTACATACCTTTCTTTAAACAAATATTTTACGCATCTAATTAAGCCCCCTTATTGTTGGATACTTCTTACTTTTTATACAAACAAATTATAATCCTTTTTTTAAAACAATAAATAATTACAGGTTTTTGGCAGGTCTCGGCCTAATGGAACTAATAGGTTACTAGGTGATGATATATTATGCGCTTTTCCTTTTTAAACGGCTCTTTTCTTATAATTTGATCGAAATGTGAACGATTTACAAAATAATTTTTGTTTCCCAAATCCCGACCAATACGAGAAGTTTTGCCATTATTGATCAAGATCGAACAATTTTACCATAGCATCTTGTGGAACATTATCCCTGACCCTGTTATTGGTGTTTGTGCCCAGACACCATAGTACTGAGAAAATATATTGAAATAATATAGGCCTTCATCGATTTAGTGCGCTCCCCCCCCCCCCAACCCCCCCTAGCAAATGTTCAAGATCAACTGTTCCTTGACTTGCGACCGAGGAAATGATGTGTTATTTTACATACACGTTATGTATTTCTACTCCCTCCACTAGCAAAAATCATTGGGACGCTATGGCTAGACAGAAGTGGCTACTTGTATAAAAAGGGAATATAAATAAAAAGGATACAATTAAATATTGTATATTATAAATTTTGTATTTATCCAGACGGGAAGCGAACCCGGGTGCCTAACGGCCGTAGTTCCTGGCCCGCGTGTGGGAGACCTCGGTTCGATTCCCAGCACCAGCGGGGTCTATTTTTTACATTATAAATATTAAGTTATAACATCATAGTGTTGACCAGACACATGGACCAACCGTGGGTTTGGCCGGTACCCACTCGGTCTCATTGAAACTACGTATTTGTAGCACTAGTTTCTAATTCGGGGGAAATGTTTTTTGATCTGTCGCAATGAGCGACAACGCTGTCAATTGCAACAGTGCTTCGTTGTGGCGGGTTGGGGGGGGGGGTTCCCTCCCCACGTATGAGAGCACTCGCATACCTCGACAAAGAATTGGTTATCCGAATGTGTTATCTGAGCCTCGACACAACAGATAACATACACGGGCCGCCGCATTAGCTGGCGCTGACTCACTTTCTGACCGTAAGATTATTCCCTCAACAGGTACCAAGCAAAATACAACCAGCACCCGACATAACATGCATACAAAAATTAAATTTTTCGTAGGAAACCCGCTACCGAGGGTGCACAGTGTGCCTCTCTCCAGGTTAACTAGATGTAGTTAGGAAGGATTGTCCGAGGGCTAAAAGAAGAACTCAATGTCAGCATTCGTCTCGTGACTGAGGGAAACCTCGGAAACAACCTTCAGTCACGACTGCCGGTGGCCGGTATCGAACCGGCGACCTCCCGAATTACAGACACGTCATTAAATCCATACTCAACTAATATATTTATATTTTAGGAAGCTCTAATGCGGGCATTTGACTCAAATATACTTGGATGTGGATCCTCTTGGATTTTCAACACTGATTAACCGATTGTATGTTCAAGTAGGTTCTGACTGAATGCCACGGACTTTGCCAAAACTGAAAACAGGGTTTCATTTTGGTTTATTTGCAGTTGCATGTAATAGATATTAGATATAAAGTATTACAAAATCAACCATTTGTCGAGCAGTAGTGACTGTTGAACCTGGTGGATACGCGAGGGATCATGCGGGAGAAGTTGCAAATAATAAATAAATAAATAAATAAATAAATAAATAAATAAATAAATAAATAAATAAATAAATAAATAAATAAATAAATAAATAAATAAATAAATAAATAAATAAATAAATAAATAAATAAATAAATTAATTAATAAATTAATAAATGCATAACTAAATGAATGTTGCGTTGTTAAAATAGTTGCGATATAATGAACTACAGCAAATAGCATTCCTAAATGATTTGACAACAGTACCATACTTTTCATATAACAAAACTGTTGTGAAAATTGTGTATTTATATTCCTGACCCACGTGACCCACACAAAGGGCCGATCGATTTGAATGGAGGGATTCGCTACGCTCATCTAAAAATATTTTATTTTTTACGATGTTCCATCGATATTATTCGCATTTGCGGACCATTGAAATTAAATGCACATAGTATGCACCAAAAGTAGCGTACGCAATCAGACCTTTCTCAATGTGTATTTGGAATGTCGATAGCATGTCATACAATGGCTACAATGACGTGCTATGTTTGCTGACTTTCACCGCAAATACGGAAAAATGAAACTAGGAATTTAGCCGACAATAATCCAGTTTCAATTTGTTTTAATTAAAACTTACAGAGAGATTAAAATAAAGTTCAACACCTAAGGTTCCCTACATTAAGAGTGACAGTTGGCGAAAGTTTTAAAATTGTAACTTGCACCGCCATTTTGTAAAATAATATTTACTTTCTGTTTACGGCAATTTATATTGTAGTTTTTAACTTTTTACACTGTTCCACTAATATGCTTCGCATTTGAGGACCATTGAAGTTACATGTACATAATATCTATGGTAAATGGCAGCAGTATATATATATATACCTTTCTAGATGCAACAGTTATCTATTTGATGCCATGTGCGGCTAAAAATCGAATTTTTTCGACATTTCAAAATGTAGAGGTAGTATCTACATTATACATTTTTATATACCCGGATAAATTCAATGGTTTTTTAATTAGCGCATTTTCAGTAGAGTACTGTTTCATGAAAACCCTTAAAATCATTCAACCTTAAAGCCACTCAAACTTTTTTCCAGTGAGCTGTATTTTTAACTTTTAGAAATTTATAAAAAGAAATTTATAAAAAATGATTTTGTATACATTTTTTTAATTACCACAAGCACGCTCATCTGTCAACGCGGAGCGCTTCCGTTTTCCTAGTAGTTACATTATACCTATACGTGTCCACCACAAAAATCAGATCTCTTCCCTCCCTGTGAGTAACATGCAACCTCCCCTCCTGCCATCCACTAGACAACCACTGTTACATTTATTTTACAATAATGTGACAAATTCGCGCCTGTGCTGTGGTGTATTTTACCCTTACGGGGCCTCCGGCATTTCGACAGCAAGCAGCGACAGACAAGGAAGCAATCGGCCGGCGTCCCCCCCCCACCCCCCCGGCCAGAGCCAACACCAGTCCACAATGACTGTAACCTACACCTGCTGGCGCCTATGGCTGGCGCACGCAAGGGTATACTGTTACAATCTTTGCGCGTGGTAGTCTGCTAACGACCGAGGCAAGATAAGATAACAATAATATCGAATCTACTTTTTTTTCTGGATGAAGCAAATCTCACATGAATAAGAATTTATAATTTATAAAATTATAATACACACTAGGAAAACGCTCTGTTTGATGCGTTGATAAGCGAGCGCGTCAATATCTACGAACTTTCTGGCGAAAAGACTTAAATGCTAATACAAACAACAATTAACAACAATTCAAGAATGCGCATTGCAAAATTGTTTCTAATTTCCATAGCTATTATACTTCCCGACATTGTTGTATGCAGTGCAATGTGCGTTGCTAAGAATTTTTGTGGTCATGTTTTCAACACGGTCCGCCACCGTTACTAACGCTTATTGACAGCAATAGAAATGTAATTTCTGCCTCTAATATGTATCAAATCGCGTTTACATTAGTATATTCGTGACCGGACAAAAATTTACTATAAAATAGCCACCTCACATTTTGCCGTAACTGTGTTTCAGAAATATATTTTCGAGTAACTTTTGTGTAACTTTGCCAATATTTATCAGATCGCCATAACATGAACATATTCGTGATCGGAAAAAGCTTTACAAAAATATGGCTATCTCACATTTTGCCGCCATTTTGTTTTAGAAAACAATTTGGCAGTAACTATGGTGTAACTTTGTAACTTTTCAAACGATTTTGCCTCAAAACTATACACCTTCAATCCACATCGAGGCTTGTGGATGGTCCAAATTTCAAGTTGATCTGACTTTCCGTTCGACCGCTATCGACGGACATAAAAACAAAAAAAAAAAAAAAAAAACAAACAAACAAACAAACAAAAAAACAGAATGAAGTGCCATAAGAGTCAAGTGGAAACGCTCGCTTCGCTCGCTTAATGACATGATATAACTGCAGAAAAGAGAAAATGACCCAAGCTTGAAACAATTGAAATATGACTAGGAAAACGCTCTGTTTGACGCGTTGATAAGCGAGCGCGTCAATATCTACGAACTTTCTGGCGAAAAGTTTTCAATGCTAATACGAACAACAATTAACAACAATTCTAGAATGCGCATTGCAAAAATTGTTCTTATTTCCATGGCTATTATACTTTCCGACATTGTTGTATGCAGTGCAATGTGCGTTGCTAAGAATTTTCGTTGTCATTCTGCCTAGTGTTTTCGCCGCGGTCCGCCACCGTTACTAACAGTTATTGACAGCAATAGAAATGTAATTTCTACCTCTTATACGTATTGGATCGCGTTTACATTAGTATATTCGTAACCGGACAAAAATTTACTACAAGATAGCCACCTCACATTTTGCCGTAACTGTGTTTCAGAAATATATTTTCGAGTAACTTTTGTGTAACTTTGCCAATATTTATTGTATCGCCAAAAAATGAACATATTCGTGACCGGAAAAAAGTTTAAAAAAATATGGCTATCTCACATTTTGCCGCCATTTTGTTTAAAAAAAATATTTTGCAGTAACTATGGTGTAACTTTGTAACTTTTCAAACGATTTTGCCTCAAAACTATACACCTTCAATCCACATCGAGGCTTGTGGATGGTCCAAATTTCAAGTTGATCGGACTTTCCGTTCGACCGCTATCGACAGACATAAAAACAAAAAAAAAAAACAAAAAAAAAAAAAAACAGAACGAAGTGCCATAAGAGTCTCGTGGAAACGCTCGCTTCGCTCGCTTAATAACAGTCGGACATCAGAGAATAATAAGTTGATTGACTTGATTACATTCAGACCGATTAAGGTATCTCAGCGGTAAGACGCGAAATTCTAATTCGGGGAGGTCGCTGGTTTGATTCCGGCCACCAGCAGTCCTGACTGATAGCTTTTTCCGAGGAATTCTCGTTTCTATGATGTGGAACATTCGTTTTAATATTTGGGAATAGAAAACTTGAATGTTCACTTCTCCAATCATATTTATGTGGAAACAAATGGAATTTAATTTATTTTTTATTTATTTGTAAACAAAATATGAAGTGTGCAACAATAAGGGTGCGTTTTTTAAATGCGGACTTTAGTTGTCTATAACTAGGAAAACGCTCTGTTTGACGCGTTGATAAGCGAGCGCGTCAATATCTACGAACTTTCTGGCGAAAAGTTTTCAATGCTAATACGAACAACAATATTAACAACAATTCAAGAATGCGCATTGCAAAAATTGTTCTTATTTCCATGGCTATTATTCTTTCCGACATTGTTGTATGCAGTGCAATGTGGGTTGCTAAGAATTTTCGTGGTCATGTTTTCAACACGGTCCGCCACCGTTACTAACACTTATTGACAGCAATAGAAATGTAATTTCTGCCTCTAATACGTATCGGATCGCGTTTACATTAGTATATTCGTGACCGGACAAAACTTTACTATAAGATAGCCACCTCACATTTTGCCGTTACTGCGTTTTAGGAAAATATTTTCGAGTAACTTTCGTGTAACTTTGCCAATACTTATCAGATCGCCATTACAATAACATATTCGTGACCGGAAAAATCTGTAGAAAAATCTGGCTATCTCACATTTTGCCGCCATTTTGTTTTAGAAAAATATTTTGCAGTAACTATGGTGTAACTTTGTAACTTTTCGAACGATTTTGCCTCAAAACTATACACCTTCAATCCACATCGAGGCTTGTGGATGGTCCAAATTTCAAGTTGATCGGACTTTCCGTTCGACCGCTATCGACGGACATAAAAACAAAAAAAAAAACAAACAAAAAAACAAACAAAAAAAAACAAAACAGAATGAAGTGCCATAAGAGTCAAGTGGAAACGCTCGCTTCGCTCGCTTAATAAATGTATATACATCTTCCAATGTTCACTTCTCGTTTATGAGCAGGAGTCCCAGCTCCAAAAACGCTTCTCAGGTACAACGAATACAATATTTTTTTTTTTTTTTTTTAAGTATGAAGTGTACAAACAAGAGAGTGGGTAATTAAGATGCGCAATTTAGTTGTCTCTAATAACGTAGGTCAATATCTGAATGTTCACGTCTCGTTAGGAGCAGGAGGACGAGCTCCAAAAACGCTTCTCAGGGTAACTTGGATGCGCATTTAAGTTGTCAATAATAACTAAAGTCAATCTCTGAATGTTCACTTTTCGTTTAGGAGCAGGAGGACAAGCTCCAAAAACGCTTCTCAGGTACAACGATTATATATTATTTTTTTGTATAAAAGTATGAAGTGTACAAACAAGGGGGTGGGTAGTTTAAATGCACATTTTAGTTGTTTATAATAAAATAGGTCAATCTCTGAATGTTCACTTCTCGTTTAGGAGCAGGAGGGCGAGCTCTAATAACGCTTTCCAGGTACAAAGCTCATATATTATTTATTGTTTAAAAAGTATGAAGTGTACAAACAAGGGAGTGGGTTGTTTAGATGCGCAATTTAGTTGTCAATAATAACGTAGGTCAATCTCTGAATGTTCACTTCTCGTTTAGGAGCAGGAGGACGAGCTCCAAAAACGCTTTCCAGGTACATAGCTTAAATATTATTTTTTTGTATAAAAAGTATGAAGTGTACAAACATATGGGTGGGAATTATAGATGCGCAATTTAGTTGTCAATAATAACGTAGGTCAATCTCTGAATGTTCACTTCTCGTTTAGGAGCAGGAGGACGAGCTCCAAAAACGCTTTCCAGGTACATAGCTCATATATTATTTTTTTGTTTAAAAAGTATGAAGTGTACAAACAAGGGAGTGGGTTGTTTAGATGCGCATTTTAGTTGCTTATAATAAAATAGGTCAATCTCTGAATGTTCACTTTTCGTTTAGGAGCAGGAGGACGGGCTCCAAAAACGCTTCTCAGGTACAACGATTATATTTGATTTTTTAGTATAAAAAGTATGAAATGTACAAACAAGATGGTGGGAAGTTTAGATGCGCATTTTAGTTGTTTTTAATAAAATAGGTCAATCTCTGAATGTTCACTTTTCGTTTAGGAGCAGGAGGACGAGCTCCAAAAACGCTTTGCAGGTACATAACTTATATAATATTTTTTTGTATAAAAAGTATGAAGTGAACATACAAGGAGGTGGGTAGTTTAGATGCGCATTTTAGTTGTTTATAATAAAATAGGTCAATCTTTGAATGTTCACTTCTCGTTTAGGAGCAGGAGGACGAGCTCCAAAACTACTTCTCAGGTACAACAAATACATTATTTTTCTTTATAAAAAGTATGAAGTGTACAAACAAGAAGGTGGGTTGTTTAGATGCGCATTTAATTGTCTATTATACCGTAGGTCAATCTCTGAATGTTCACTTTTCGTTTAGGAGCAGGAGGACGAGCTCCAAAAACGCTTTCCAGGTACATAGCTTATATATTATTTTTTTGTATAAAAAGTATGAAATGTACAAACAAAGGGGTGAGTAGTTTAGATGCGCATTTTAGTTGTTTATAATAAAATAGGTCAATCTCTGAATGTTCACTGTTCGTTTAGGAGCAGGAGGACGAGCTCCAATAACGCTTTCCAGGTACATAGCTCATATATTATTTTTTTGTTTAAAAAGTATGAAGTGTACAAACAAGGGAGTGTGTTGTTTTGATGCGAATTTTAGTTGTTTGTAATAAAATAGGTCAATCTTTAAATGTTCACTTTTCGTTTAGGAGCAGGAGGACGAGCTCCAATAACGCTTTCCAGGTACATAGCTTATATATTATTTTTTTGTATAAAAAGTATGAAGTGTACAAACAAGGGAGTGGGTTGTTTTGATGCGCATTTTAGTTGTTTATAATAAAATAGGTCAATTTCTGAATGTTCACTTTTAATTTAGGAGCAGGAGGACGAGCTCCAAAAACGCTTTCCAGGTACATAGCTCATATATTATTTTTTTGTTTAAAAAGTATGAAGTGTACAAACAAGGAAGTGGGTTGTTTAGATGCGCATTTTAGTTGCTTATAATAAAATAGGTCAATCTCTGAATGTTCACTTTTCGTTTAGGAGCAGGAGGACGGGCTCCAAAAACGCTTCTCAGGTACAACGATAATATTTGATTTTTTTGTATAAAAAGTATGAAATGTACAAACAAGGGGGTGGGAGGTTTAGATGCGCATTTTAGTTGTTTATAATAAAATAGGTCAATCTCTGAATGTTCACTTTTCGTTTAGGAGCAGGAGGACGAGCTCCAAAAACGCTTTGCAGGTACATAGCTTATATATTATTTTTTTGTATAAAAAGTATGAAGTGTACAAACAAGGGGTGGGTAGTTTAGATGCGCATTTTAGTTGTTTATAATAAAATAGGTCAATCTTTGAATGTTCACTTCTCGTTTAGGAGCAGGAGGACGAGCTCCAAAACTACTTCTCAGGTACAACGAATACATTATTTTTCTTTATAAAAAGTATGAAGTGTACAAACAAGAAGGTGGGTTGTTTAGATGTGCATTTTAATTGTCTATAATACCGTAGGTCAATCTCTGAATGTTCACTTTTCGTTTAGGAGCAGGAGGACGAGCTCCAAAAACGCTTTCCAGGTACATAGCTTATATATTATTTTTTTGTATAAAAAGTATGAAATGTACAAACAAGGGGGTGAGTAGTTTAGATGCGCATTTTAGTTGTTTATAATAAAATAGGTCAATCTCTGAATGTTCACTTTTCGTTTAGGAGCAGGAGGACGAGCTCCAATAACGCTTTCCAGGTACATAGCTCATATATTATTTTTTTGTTTAAAAAGTATGAAGTGTACAAACAAGGGAGTGGGTTGTTTAGATGCGCATTTTAGTTGTTTATAATAATATAGGTCAATCTTTGAATGTTCACTTTTCGTTTAGGAGCAGGAGGACGAGCTCCAAAACTACTTCTCAGGTACAACGAATACATTATTTTTCTGTATAAAAAGTATGAAGTGTACAAACATATGGGTGGGTAATATAGATGCGCAATTTAGTCGTCAATAATAACGTAGGTCAATCTCTGAATGTTCACTTCTCGTTTAGGAGCAGGAGGACGAGCTCCAAAACCGCTTCTCAGGTACAACTATTATATTTGATTTTTTTTGTATAAAAAAAATGAAATGTACAAACAAGGGGAGGGGTTGTTTAGATGCGCATTTTAGTTGTTTATAATAAAATAGGTCAATCTCTGAATGTTCACTTTTCGTTTAGGAGCAGGAGGACGAGCTCCATTAACGCTTTTCAGGTACATAGCTTAAATATTATTTTTTGTATAAAAAGTATGAAGTGTACAAACAAGGGGGTGGGTAGTTTAGATGTGCATTAGAGTTGTCTTAAATAACGTAGGTCAATTTCTGAATGTTCACTTTTAATTTAGGAGCAGGAGGACGAGCTCCAAAAACGCTTTCCAGGTACATAGCTCATATATTATTTTTTTGTTTAAAAAGTATGAAGTGTACAAACAAAGGAGTGGGTTGTTTAGATGCGCATTTTAGTTGCTTATAATAAAATAGGTCAATCTCTGAATGTTCACTTTTCGTTTAGGAGCAGGAGGACGGGCTCCAAAAACGCTTCTCAGGTACAACGATTATATTTGATTTTTTAGTATAAAAAGTATGAAATGTACAAACAAGATGGTGAGAAGTTTAGATGCGCATTTTAGTTGTTTATAATAAAATAGGTCAATCTCTGAATGTTCACTTTTCGTTTAGGAGCAGGAGGACGAGCTCCAATAACGCTTTCCAGGTACATAGCTCATATATTATTTTTTTGTTTAAAAAGTATGAAGTGTACAAACAAGGGAGTGGGTTGTTTTGATGCGCATTTTAGTTGTTTATAATAAAATAGGTCAATCTTTGAATGTTCACTTTTCGTTTAGGAGCAGGAGGACGAGCTCCAAAAACGCTTTCCAGGTACATAGCTCATATATTATTTTTTTGTTTAAAAAGTATGAAGTGTACAAACAAGGAAGTGGGTTGTTTAGATGCGCATTTTAGTTGCTTATAATAAAATAGGTCAATCTCTGAATGTTCACTTTTCGTTTAGGAGCAGGAGGACGGGCTCCAAAAACGCTTCTCAGGTACAACGATAATATTTGATTTTTTTGTATAAAAAGTATGAAATGTACAAACAAGGGGGTGGGAGGTTTAGATGCGCATTTTAGTTGTTTAAAATAAAATAGGTCAATCTCTGAATGTTCACTTTTCGTTTAGGAGCAGGAGGACGAGCTCCAAAAACGCTTTGCAGGTACATAGCTTATATATTATTTTTTTGTATAAAAAGTATGAAGTGTACATACAAGGGGGTGGGTAGTTTAGATGCGCATTTTAGTTGTTTATAATAAAATAGGTCAATCTTTGAATGTTCACTTCTCGTTTAGGAGCAGGAGGACGAGCTCCAAAACTACTTCTCAGGTACAACGAATACATTATTTTTCTTTATAAAAAGTATGAAGTGTACAAACAAGAAGGTGGGTTGTTTAGATGCGCTTTTAATTGTCTATAATACCGTAGGTCAATCTCTGAATGTTCACTTTTCGTTTAGGAGCAGGAGGACGAGCTCCAAAAACGCTTTCCAGGTACATAGCTTATATATTATTTTTTTGTATAAAAAGTATGAAATGTACAAACAAGGGGGTGAGTAGTTTAGATGCGCATTTTAGTTGTTTATAATAAAATAGGTCAATCTCTGAATGTTCACTTTTCGTTTAGGAGCAGGAGGACGAGCTCCAATAACGCTTTCCAGGTACATAGCTCATATATTATTTTTTTGTTTAAAAAGTATGAAGTGTACAAACAAGGGAGTGGGTTGTTTTGATGCGCATTTAAGTTGTTTATAATAAAATAGGTCAATCTTTGAATGTTCACTTTTCGTTTAGGAGCAGGAGGACGAGCTCCAATAACGCTTTCCAGGTACATAGCTTATATATTATTTTTTTGTATAAAAAGTATGAAGTGTACAAACAAGGGGGTGGAAAGTTTAGATGCGCATTTTAGTTGTTTTTAATAACATAGGTCAATTTCTGAATGTTCACTTTTAATTTAGGAGCAGGAGGACGAGCTCCAAAAACGCTTTCCAGGTACATAGCTCATATATTATTTTTTTGTTTAAAAAGTATGAAGTGTACAAACAAGGGAGTGGGTTGTTTAGATGCGCATTTTAGTTGCTTATAATAAAATAGGTCAATCTCTGAATGTTCACTTTTCGTTTAGGAGCAGGAGGACGGGCTCCAAAAACGCTTCTCAGGTACAACGATTATATTTGATTTTTTAGTATAAAAAGTATGAAATGTACAAACAAGGGGGTGGGAAGTTTAGATGCGCATTTTAGTTGTTTTTAATAAAATAGGTCAATCTCTGAATGTTCACTTTTCGTTTAGGAGCAGGAGGACGAGCTCCAAAAACGCTTTGCAGGTACATAACTTATATATTATGTTTTTGTATAAAAAGTATGAAGTGTACATACAAGGGGGTGGGTAGTTTAGATGC
This sequence comes from Isoperla grammatica, assembly GCA_945910005.1. Lineage (NCBI taxonomy): Eukaryota > Metazoa > Arthropoda > Insecta > Plecoptera > Perlodidae > Isoperla > Isoperla grammatica. The sequence goes on from OX246740.1 coordinate 50,553,583, forward strand.
GCATTTTAGTTGTTTATAATAAAATAGGTCAATCTTTGAATGTTCACTTCTCGTTTAGGAGCAGGAGGACGAGCTCCAAAACTACTTCTCAGGTACAACGAATACATTATTTTTCTTTATAAAAAGTATGAAGTGTACAAACAAGAAGGAGGGTTGTTTAGATGCGCATTTAATTGTCTATAATACCGTAGGTCAATCTCTGAATGTTAACTTTTCGTTTAGGAGCAGGAGGACGAGCTCCAAAAACGCTTTCCAGGTACATAGCTTATATATTATTTTTTTGTATAAAAAGTATGAAGTGTACAAACAAGGGGGTGAGTAGTTTAGATGCGCATTTTAGTTGTTTATAATAAAATTGGTCAATCTCTGAATGTTCACTTTTCGTTTAGGAGCAGGAGGACGAGCTCCAATAACGCTTTCCAGGTACATAGCTCATATATTATTTTTTTGTTTAAAAAGTATGAAGTGTACAAACAAGGGAGTGGGTTGTTTTGATGCGCATTTTAGTTGTTTATAATAAAATAGGTCAATCTTTGAATGTTCACTTTTCGTTTAGGAGCAGGAGGATGAGCTCCAAAAACGCTTTCCAGGTACATTGCTTATATATTATTTTTTTGTATAAAAAGTATGATGTGTACAAACAAGGGGGTGGGTAGTTTAGATGCGCATTTTAGTTGTTTTTAATAACGTAGGTCAATTTCTGAATGTTCACTTTTAATTTAGGAGCAGGAGGACGAGCTCCAAAAACGCTACCCAGGTACATAGCTCATATATTATTTTTTTGTTTAAAAAGTATGAAGTGTACAAACAAGGAAGTGGGTTGTTTAGATGCGCATTTTCGTTGCTTATAATAAAATAGGTCAATCTCTGAATGTTCACTTTTCGTTTATGAGCAGGAGGACGGGCTCCAAAAACGCTTCTCAGGTACAACGATAATATTTGATTTTTTTGTATAAAAAGTATGAAATGTACATACAAGGGGGTGGGAGGTTTAGATGCGCATTTTAGTTGTTTATAATAAAATAGGTCAATCTCTGAATGTTCACTTTTCGTTTAGGAGCAGGAGGACGAGCTCCAAAAACGCTTTGCAGGTACATAGCTTATATATTATTTTTTTGTATAAAAAGTATGAAGTGTACATACAAGGGGGTGGGTAGTTTAGATGCGCATTTTAGTTGTTTATAATAAAATAGGTCAATCTTTGAATGTTCACTTCTCGTTTAGGAGCAGGAGGACGAGCTCCAAAACTACTTCTCAGGTACAACGAATACATTATTTTTCTTTATAAAAAGTATGAAGTGTACAAACAAGAAGGTGGGTTGTTTAGATGTGCATTTTAATTGTCTTTAATACCGTAGGTCAATCTCTGAATGTTCACTATTCGTTTAGGAGCAGGAGGACGAGCTCCAAAAACGCTTTCCAGGTACATAGCTTATATATTATTTTTTTGTATAAAAAGTATGAAATGTACAAACAAGGGGGTGAGTAGTTTAGATGCGCATTTTAGTTGTTTATAATAAAATAGGTCAATCTCTGAATGTTCACTTTTCGTTTAGGAGCGAAGGACGAGCTCCAATAACGCTTTCCAGGTACATAGCTCATTTATTATTTTTTTGTTTAAAAAGTATCAAGTGTACAAACAAGGGAGTGGGTTGTTTAGATGCGCATTTAAGTTGTTTATAATAATAAAGGTCAATCTTTGAATGTTCACTTTTCGTTTAGGAGCAGGAGGACGAGCTCCAATAACGCTTTCCAGGTACATAGCTTATATATTATTTTTTTGTATAAAAAGTATGAAGTGTACAAACAAGGGAGTGAGTTGTTTAGATGCGCATTTTAGTTGCTTATAATAAAATAGGTCAACCTTTGAATGTTCACTTCTCGTTTAGGAGCAGGAGGACGAGCTCCAAAACTACTTCTCAAGAACAACGAATACATTATTTTTCTGTATAAAAAGTATGAAGTGTACAAACATATGGGTGGGTAGTATAGATGCGCAATTTAGTTGTCAATAATAAAGTAGGTCAATCTCTGAATGTTCACTTCTCGTTTAGGAGCGGGAGTACGAGCTCCAAAACCGATTCTCAGGTACAACGATTATATTTGATTTTTTTTGTATAAAAAGTATGAAATGTAAAAACAAGGGGGTGGGAAGTTAAGATGCGCATTTTAGTTGTTTATAATAAAATAGGTCAATCTTTGAATGTTCACTTCTCGTTTAGGAGCAGGAGGACGAGCTCCAAAACTACTTCTCAAGGTACAACGAATACATTATTTTTCTTTATAAAAAGTATGAAGTATACAAACAAGAAGGTGGGTTGTTAAGATGCGCATTTTAATTGTCTATAATACCGTAGGTTAATCTCTGAATGTTCACTTTTCGTTTAGGAGCAGGAGGACGAGCTCCAAAACTACTTCTCAGGTACAACGAATACATTATTTTTCTGTATAAAAAGTATGAAGTGTACAAACATATGGGTGGGTAATAAAGATGCGCAATTTAGTAGTCAATAATAACGTAGGTCAATCTCTGAATGTTCACTTCTCGTTTAGGAGCAGGAGGACGAGCTCCAAAACCGCTTCTCAGGTACAACTATTATATTTGATTTTTTTTGTATAAAAAAAATGAAATGTACAAACAAGGGGAGGGGTTGTTTAGATGCGCTTTTTAGTTGTTTATAATAAAATAGGTCAATCTCTGAATGTTCCTTTTTCGTTTAGGAGCAGGAGGACGAGCTCCAAAAACGCTTTTCAGGTACATAGCTTGTATATTTTTTTTTGTATAAAAAGTATGAAGTGTACAAACAAGGGGGTGAGTAGTTTAGATGCGCATTAGAGTTGTCTTTAATAACGTAGGTCAATTTCTGAATGTTCACTTTTAATTTAGGAGCAGGAGGACGAGCTCCAAAAACGCTTTGCAGGTACATAACTTATATATTATGTTTTTGTATAAAAAGTATGAAGTGTACATACAAGGGGGTGGGTAGTTTAGATGCGCATTTTAGTTGTTTATAATAAAATAGGTCAATCTTTGAATGTTCACTTCTCGTTTAGGAGCAGGAGGACGAGCTCCAAAACTACTTCTCAGGTACAACGAATACATTATTTTTCTTTATAAAAAGTATGAAGTGTACAAACAAGAAGGTGGGTTGTTTAGATGCGCATTTAATTGTCTATAATACCGTAGGTCAATCTCTGAATGTTCACTTTTCGTTTAGGAGCAGGAGGACGAGCTCCAAAAACGCTTTCCAGGTACATAGCTTATATATTATTTTTTTGTATAAAAAGTATGAAGTGTACAAACAAGGGGGTGAGTAGTTTAGATGCGCATTTTAGTTGTTTAAAATAAAATAGGTCAATCTCTGAATGTTCACTTTTCGTTTAGGAGCAGGAGGACGAGCTCCAATAACGCTTTCCAGGTACATAGCTCATATATTATTTTTTTGTTTAAAAAGTATGAAGTGTACAAACAAAGGAGTGGGTTGTTTTGATGCGCATTTTAGTTGTTTAGTATAAAATAGGTCAATCTTTGAATGTTCACTTTTCGTTTAGGAGCAGGAGGACGAGCTCCAATAACGCTTTCCAGGTACATAGCTTATATATTATTTTTTTGTATTAAAAGTATGAAGTGTACAAACAAGGGGGTGGGTAGTTTAGATGCGCATTTTAGTTGTTTTTAATAACATAGGTCAATTTCTGAATGTTCACTTTTAATTTAGGAGCAGGAGGACGAGCTCCAAAAACGCTTTCCAGGTACATAGCTCATATATTATTTTTTTGTTTAAAAAGTATGAAGTGTACAAACAAGGGAGTGGGTTGTTTAGATGCGCATTTTAGTTGCTTATAATAAAATAGGTCAATCTCTGAATGTTCACTTTTCGTTTAGGAGCAGGAGGACGGGCTCCAAAAACGCTTCTCAGGTACAACGATTATATTTGATTTTTTAGTATAAAAAGTATGAAATGTACAAACAAGGGGGTGGGAAGTTTAGATGCGCATTTTAGTTGTTTTTAATAAAATAGGTCAATCTCTGAATGTTCACTTTTCGTTTAGGAGCAGGAGGACGAGCTCCAAAAACGCTTTGCAGGTACATAACTTATATATTATGTTTTTGTATAAAAAGTATGAAGTGTACATACAAGGGGGTGGGTAGTTTAGATGCGCATTTTAGTTGTTTATAATAAAATAGGTCAATCTTTGAATGTTCACTTCTCGTTTAGGAGCAGGAGGACGAGCTCCAAAACTACTTCTCAGGTACAACGAATACATTATTTTTCTTTATAAAAAGTATGAAGTGTACAAACAAGAAGAAGGGTTGTTTAGATGCGCATTTAATTGTCTATAATACCGTAGGTCAATCTCTGAATGTTAACTTTTCGTTTAGGAGCAGGAGGACGAGCTCCAAAAACGCTTTCCAGGTACATAGCTTAAATATTATTTTTTTGTATAAAAAGTATGAAGTGTACAAACAAGGGGGTGAGTAGTTTAGATGCGCATTTTAGTTGTTTATAATAAAATAGGTCAATCTCTGAATGTTCACTTTTCGTTTAGGAGCAGGAGGACGAGCTCCAATAACGCTTTCCAGGTACATAGCTCATATATTATTTTTTTGTTTAAAAAGTATGAAGTGTACAAACAAGGGAGTGGGTTGTTTTGATGCGCATTTTAGTTGTTTATAATAAAATAGGTCAATCTTTGAATGTTCACTTTTCGTTTAGGAGCAGGAGGATGAGCTCCGATAACGCTTTCCAGGTACATAGCTTATATATTATTTTTTTGTATAAAAAGTATGAAGTGTACAAACAAGGGGGTGGGTAGTTTAGATGCGCATTTTAGTTGTTTTTAATAACGTAGGTCAATTTCTGAATGTTCACTTTTAATTTAGGAGCAGGAGGACGAGCTCCAAAAACGCTACCCAGGTACATAGCTCATATATTATTTTTTTGTTTAAAAAGTATGAAGTGTACAAACAAGGAAGTGGGTTGTTTAGATGCGCATTTTTGTGCTTATAATAAAATAGGTCAATCTCTGAATGTTCACTTTTCGTTTAGGAGCAGGAGGACGGGCTCCAAAAACGCTTCTCAGGTACAATGATAATATTTGATTTTTTTGTATAAAAAGTATGAAATGTACATACAAGGGGGTGGGAGGTTTAGATGCGCATTTTAGTTGTTTATAATAAAATAGGTCAATCTCTGAATGTTCACTTTTCGTTTAGGAGCAGGAGGACGAGCTCCAAAAACGCTTTGCAGGTACATAGCTTATATATTATTTTTTTGTATAAAAAGTATGAAGTGTACATACAAGGGGGTGGGTAGTTTAGATGCGCATTTTAGTTGTTTATAATAAAATAGGTCAATCTTTGAATGTTCACTTCTCGTTTAGGAGCAGGAGGACGAGCTCCAAAACTACTTCTCAGGTACAACGAATACATTATTTTTCTTTATAAAAAGTATGAAGTGTACAAACAAGAAGGTGGGTTGTTTAGATGTGCATTTTAATTGTCTTTAATACCGTAGGTCAATCTCTGAATGTTCACTATTCGGTTAGGAGCAGGAGGACGAGCTCCAAAAACGCTTTCCAGGTACATAGCTTATATATTATTTTTTTGTATAAAAAGTATGAAATGTACAAACAAGGGGGTGAGTAGTTTAGATGCGCATTTTAGTTGTTTATAATAAAATAGGTCAATCTCTGAATGTTCACTTTTCGTTTAGGAGCAGGAGGACGAGCTCCAATAACGCTTTCCAGGTACATAGCTCATTTATTATTTTTTTGTTTAAAAAGTATCAAGTGTACAAACAAGGGAGTGGGTTGTTTAGATGCGCATTTTAGTTGTTTATAATAATATAGGTCAATCTTTGAATATTCACTTTTCGTTTAGGAGCAGGAGGACGAGCTCCAATAACGCTTTCCAGGTACATAGCTTATATATTATTTTTTTGTATAAAAAGTATGAAGTGTACAAACAAGGGGGTGGGTAGTTTAGAAGCGCATTTTAGTTGTCTTTCATAACGTAGGTCAATTTCTGAATGTTCACTTTTAATTTAGGAGCAGGAGGACGAGCTCCAAAAACGCTTTCCAGGTACATAGCTCATATATTATTTTTTTGTTTAAAAAGTATGAAGTGTACATACAAGGGGGTGGGTAGTTTAGATGCGCATTTTAGTTGTCTTTAATAACGTAGGTCAATCTTTGAATGTTCACTTCTCGTTTAGTAGCAGGAGGACGAGCTCCAAAACTACTTCTTAGGTACAACGAATACATTATTTTTCTGTATAAAAAGTATGAAGTGTACAAACATAAGGGTGGGTAGTATAGAGGCGCAATTTAGTTGTCAATAATAACGTAGGTCAATCTCTGAATGTTCACTCCTCGTTTAGGAGCAGGAGGACGAGCTCCAAAACCGATTCTCAGGTACAACGATTTTATTTGATTTTTTTTGTATAAAAAGTATGAAATGTACAAACAAGGGGAGGGTTTGTTTAGATGCGCTTTTTAGTTGTTTTTAATTAAATAGGTCAATCTCTGAATGTTCACTTTTCGTTTAGGAGCAGGAGGATGAGCTCCAAAAACGCTTTACAGGTACATAGCTTATATATTATTTTTTTGTATAAAAAGTATGAAGTGTACAAACAAGGGGTGGCTAGTTTAGATGCGCATTTTAGTTGTCTTTAATAACGTAGGTCTATCTTTGAATGTTCACTTCTCGTTTAGGAGCAGGAGGACGAGCTCCAAAAACGCTTTTCAGGTACATAGCTTATAAATTATTTTTTTGTTTAAAAAGTATGAAGTGTACAAACAAGGGAGTCGGTAGTTTAGATGCGCATGTTAGTTGTCTATAATAATATAGGTCAATCTCTGAATGTTCACTTCTCGTTTAGGGGCAGGAGGACGAGCTCCAAAATTACTTCTCAGGTACAACGAATACATTATTTTTCTGTATAAAAAGTATAAAGTGTACAAACATATGGGTGGGTAGTATAGATGCGCATTTTAGTTGTTTATAATAAAATAGGTCAATCTCTGAATGTTCACTTTTCGTTTAGGAGTTGGAGGACGAGCTCCAAAAACGCTTCCCAGGCACATAGCTTATATATTATTTTTTTGTATAAAAAGTATGAAGTGTACAAACAAGAGCGTGGGTAGTTTAAATGCGCATATTAGTTGTCTATAATAACGTAGGTCAATATGTGAATGTTCTTTTCTCGTTTGGGAGCAGGATGACTAGCTCCAAAACTACTTCTCAGGTACAACGAATACATTATTTTTCTGTATAAAAAGTATGAAGTGTGCAACATTGAGGGTATGTTTGTATGATGAGGAATAGTCGTTTTAATATTTGTGAACAGAAAACTTGCAATGTTTACTTCTCCAATCATGTTTAGGTGGAAATTTATGGAATTTTTTTTTTTTTTTTTATTTTTTTGTAAATTAAGTATGAAGTGTACAACAATGGGGGCGGGTTATTTAGATGCGCAATTTAGTTGTCTATAATAATGCATGTCAATCTCTGAATGTTCATCTCTTGTTTTCGAGCAGGAGGACGAGCTCCAAAAACGCTTCTCATCTTCAATGAACATATTATTTTTCTGTATAAAAAGTATGAGGTGTGCAACATTGCGGGTACGTTTGTATGATGTGCAATAAATCTTTAAATGTTATTAGAATACTTTTTTTCATGATTGTTGTTTTGGAACGCACAGAAGGACATTAAAGTGATAGTATTATTATTGTTAGATTTGATTGAATATAGTTGTTATTGCAGCGGACTACTTGATCGACAACGGTTTTGGAGCTGGGAGAGTTGGAGCCCGTTTCACAGACGTTGTACAATACTACTCAATGAAGGAATCATAATCATTCTGTTGTTAGTATAGTATACATCCTGGGACTGCTAATACTTACCCTAGTAAGGTTCAGTGATTATTATTCAGATTTACTCTTTATGCCCAAGAATACTGGTAGCTAGCCACCCCCTGATCTGACTTATATTGGAAACAGGCATATTTAAATATCTCAGTGTATCTGTACCTATTTCTTCCCATCCTGTGAACTCTTTCTATTATTACAATTGAATTCAGGTCTTCCATCTTTACTTTTTTTCAGAAACAGTCATCCGGGGTTATCACTAGCGTTGCTTCGACTAGCCAAGACAGTGGATTGAACAGCCACAAGGAAGAAGTAGAGCAAACCACTCACGTGAACACGAGCTATACTCTGAAGGTTGAACCGCTCTCGCCGTGTAGCCAAGAAGACGACTACGACGACAAAGATGAGGAAAACACGGAAACGGCCCCACAGATCGGCGACTTCAAGATTGAAATCGTGGAACACAGCCTGGACGAACCGAGCACTTCTAGCAAAACGAAATCGACGGTCGTTAAAACTGACGCCAACGCCCCGTTTGTCTGCGAAGAGTGTCACAGGACGTACCCGACATGGGACCAGCTGCGAAGGCACCGCGTCTACCACTCGGAGAAACGGGTGCCGTGTCCCGAGTGTGACCGCAAGTTCCTCCGACGGGCGCAGCTGAGGCGCCACCTGCTCTGGCACTCGGGCGAGAAGCCGTTTGCGTGCGCGGAGTGCGGCAAGAAGTTTGCCGCGCAGACCACCCTCGACGTACACACGCGGTCGCACTCTGGCGTGAAGCTGTTCAAGTGTCACCTCTGCGACAAGACGTTCGGTCACAACAGTACGCTTACGACCCACGTGCGCGCCCACCTGGGGGATAGGCCGTACCAGTGTCCCACCTGCCCGCAGTCGTTCACGGCCAAGAGTCCATTGGACAAGCACATTCGCACACACACCGGGCAAGTACACCACTTGTTATCGTGTTGTTTCTGTTTGATAATAAGATTCTTAAGAAAGTAAACAATTAGTAGTGAAAGTTGTAAATAAATAAATAAATTCACATTTAGAGTCTACCCACTCAGTAACTAAACTGATTTGCAGTGGGGGACTTTAATTTAAAGTCACTAAACCAACCCTGTAGGCTTCGAACACCATCGACAAGTGAGCGTTAACCATACAAAGATCGATATTTCTTTTGTGTTGTGAATTTGCACTGTTCTTACAGGAGAAATTTGTCTGCCACCAAGATCAGGTGAGATTGTTACTGTTTGACAGGGGGTATTTGATACTCAAAACACAGAACAAGCTGCTGGCAAAAACAAGAGTGCCGGAGAGAAAATGTTGTAGTCTTTGATAATATGCCAAGCATGGAAAATATTTGGTTGTGTTGCAGTGCAATTCACCAATCTGCATTTTTGAAATTTGATTTTCAAAACTACGTGCATACATATAGCTATGTGATTGACAAGGGTCATTTCAGTAGATTATGATTTATATAGGTAATCCAAACGAATCCTAAAAATAATGAGAATTCATTTTTAACAAATTTGTTATCTCTTAGCCTCTAATAATTGCCGTTTTTGTTGAGAGAAACACGATGAAAACGTTACCGTCGTGCTAACGACAAGGATCCCATTCCAGGTTCAAGCCGCACAAGTGTCCGGACTGTCCGCTCTCCTTCACGTTGCCCAGCAGCCTGCGCACCCACTCTCGAACCCACACGGGCGAACGTCCCTTCCCCTGTCCCCACTGCGACAAGTCGTTTGCCCAGCCGGGCGGACTGAAGAACCACGTCCGCATACACACGGGATCGAAACCCTACGAGTGCAAGATCTGTAACAAGACGTACCGGCAGCAGGGGGCGTACAGCATTCACATGCGGACACACGCAAACGTCAGGCCCTACAGGTGGTTAACCATGCGATTCTGATGCTTACTTGATTGTTTTTGTGTTTTTAGAAAATGTGCGTGAAAAGATTAATTTTATGTGTTATTATAATTTAATGTGGCTCATTGCATTATAATTGTTTATCATTGCATGGTCAATCAACTGAGTGGGTAAACTATATACAAATATATCTATTTATTTATTTATTATTTTAAGTGTTTTGTACTGTACAGTGTAAATTGGAACCTTTTCAGTTTTCTAGCATTGTAACCATTCTTTGGCCTTGTAGCAATTGTCATCCATTCCACGTGTAGGTGTGTGTTGTGGTAATTTATTTCTACTAAAGGCACTCACTGTTCATCTTTATTGAGTAATCACTAACAAGAGCAATGAGTAATGACATTTATGTCCGTTAAATACATTATTCGTCTGATGCGATGATTTCCAAATGTAATCTGAAACCTGTTGATACGCGTGCGGTATTGTAGAATGCAACGTGTCCGTGTGTTCCCAGCTGCGACGTCTGCTCGAGGAGTTTCAACGTGAAGAAGACGCTGGCCCGGCACTGCAGGATCCACACGGGAGAGAAGACGTTCGAGTGTCCCGTCTGTCGGCAGGCGTTCTCTCGCGACGACAGCCTGGCCAGCCACATGCTTATACACAGCGACGAGAGGCCATTCGAGTGCCTGATCTGCAACAAGTCCTTCAGGCAGAAGGTAGAGAACGAGCCATTGATTTCACATATTTATAAGACATACTTAGCTGGAAATTGTAAGTTGAATAATCATTAATTACTATCTCTAATTTGAAAAATGCAATCATATTTTGTTATAATTTAAAATAAAAGTAATGTAACTCACATTTCTGATCGCCTCCTCTTGTGTCTCTGAAACGGTTCTCTCCCGGAACCTCGCACCTCTGCCGGCAACCAAATTCTCTCTGACAATTCGAGAATTCGCTGCCACAAGGGAGAATGCACATACTGTAGAAGTGTTCTCTATGGAAATGATGTTTGAATATATGCAGGGTTGCCACACGTTGATATGTTGTTGTTGTTGTTGTAGGTGACGCTGGTGCTCCACATGCGCTGTCACACCGGAGAACGCCCTTACGAGTGTGATTACTGCCAGATGACGTTCGCTCAAAAGGGGACAATGATGACGCACATGCGAGTACATACGGGGGAAAAGCCGTTCAATTGTTCGCAGTGCGAGAAGGTGTTTGCCCAGCTGGGCAACCTCATAGACCATAAGAAGTAAGCCGTGCCGTGCCGTGCCGTGCATTCTCTGAATGGCTGAAACGATATTTGTGATTATTCAGCCCGCTTCTTATGATACTGTGGCTAAACTGCTAAATAATAGTAGCTAAAATAATATTAATGAATGTGGAATTTTGTTACCTATTTTCGTAATTAGTTTCTGGCTTAGTATATCTTGAAGATTCTTTTAAAAGTTGTTATTTCATTGAACTCAAATGAACTCCGGCTTAAGGATCTCTTAAGTTTCTGTTTGTTTTGCAGGCGACATCATCCGTACGGAGAGGATCCCAAGGGCGACGAGGCCATCCAAGAGATTCTGGATGCAGCGGACGATGAAGAAGACGAAGAGGATGTGGACGATGAAGACGAGAGTGACGCTGAAGAAGCCTTGTACAATGCAGACGGAGAAGAAAAGCTGAACAAAACGGAAGACAAGGTACCACATTGTTGTCAGTTGTGTTCAAAGACATTTCTTAAACTCAAGACTCTGATATGGCACGTCGAACGATTTCACTCGGGCGCAGATGAAGTCCGCAAGAAGAAAAACAAAACAATAAAGGGCAGAACTAGAAAAGCAGGCGATGTTTCTGTCGAGTCGCCAAGTATAGGAAATGTCGAGGAAATCACTACCAATATTGCAAAGACTGATATTAAGTCTGAAATTGAAACTAAAATGGATGATGAAACAGTTGCCAAAGATACAAATAAATACACCGAAAGTATAGCATCGGTAAGTAAAGAATTAACAAGTGTAGACCATTTTACAAATGTTGCTTCCAAAACCGTTTCTGAAAAAACTATTTCTCGAAGTCCCGACTCACAAACTGCCATTAATACCAACACTACTGAAACAGATGCACCTATTGTAAAAGAAATCCCATATACACAAGTGACGGACATCCCGGAAATCCGTTCAACCGCTTACATCGTAGAAGCTGACCGAACTACCGACTCTGGTGATACCTTTCAATTGACTCACCAAAGCTGCCCCACTAAACCTCTCAAAGATGACAATGACAGTACAGAAGTAATTGCAACAAGCGCTACCTCTATTAAAGGTATCGATACTAACATGCCAAATACTTCCCATTGTACCGAAGCTTACACTTCCAAAGGGGAATTAATTGAGTCAAAGCATACATTCACTGGCAATACTGAAAGTACGACTCCAAATTCTGTAAGTGCCAGCACTAATGTTACAAATTATGAAATAGTTGAACAAAATTCCTTTCATAAGAAATTTATTGCAGACAATTTTAAGGATATATCTTCCCCCGCAGAAACGATTGATGTTGCTTCTGATGCTGTGAAAGTGGTAAAAACTAATGCCACTGAAATGGAAACTGAAAACTCTGATTTTAGTGAAAAGGGTTTCATTGAAAATACCTCTAACCCAAGTTCATACCTCCATGTTTGAATGAAAGCACCACATGCACAGGTAATCATAAGTGGTAAGTAGCCTACCACTCTTACTGATATAACTTGACTGTATGTACTCGAGGGTTGTGAGATCCTAGTACAGGTGTGATTGTAGGCAGTACATTTCTAGAATCGCCAATAACTAAGTCTGTTTGTCAGAATGCTAATATGTATAGGTATTTAAATAGTAATTTATCTAATTGTATCTCTTCCAGTCAAAATTATGTATTGGATATGTACATTGAAGCTGAAATAATTTGGGTGTGAATGTGAAAAAATCTTTGTATTTGAGTTGTTCCTAAAGTGATTTTGATCACGTGTTACAACATCACGTGTGTAAAACTACTACGTCAAAGCTACTGCTACGTACAGTCGTTGTGGGAGGGAAGAACAGAATAGACAGCATCTGATAAGATGTCCAAGTCTTTAAGACCGATGACCTTCCACCTGGCATGAGCTATCAGCAAAAGCAAGTCTGTCTCTACTGGAAAACCAGAAAATGCATGATGGCACAGTAAGCCAAAAATGTGACCATAGGAAAAGGGAAGAAGAAGATAATATATATTGTATTGTCGTGTCCTTCTATACAGAAGATATAATTTCATAATATTGAATTGTTTTTGTTTAATCAAGTTTTCAAGTTTTTGTGGGTTTTGGTGGGTGGGTAGGTCAGTTAACCATTTTTAAACACATTCAATGACAATTGCCAATTGGTTGAAACGTTCAGACTTCAGTATGCTAACCGTTATATTGAGTGCAAAGGGATTTCTCTTGAAGTAAACTCTTAAAATAGATAATATTACATCTGTGATTGTTGAACCAAAGTTTCACAGTATTATGTTTCATTTCGACCATTTCGTATTTAGTATGGGTAATATGAGTGTAGCGACCCAACCCTTGCGCCTCACGCGCTCCCTGATGGGAATGAGTAGCAATTCCATATTTCATGTAAGGAAACTATCGTCTTCTAGTGTATTCTGCAGAACATAAGAAGCATTGCACGACACAGGTGTTAAAAGGTGTGTCATTTGATGCTGTTAAGTACATTATTATTTTTATATGTGCCCTTGTAGGCCTATTATATTAATATTTAATATAAATTGAATTTTTATTTGATGGGCCAATTAAGGAATACCTCATTAAGCAAAGAAAAGTTATGATTTCTGTTTTATATGACGTGTTTATGATCATTTGTACTGGAATTTAATACGTACTGCGCATTTTGCCGCCCCCCATGTGCTTGAAAAGGTCTAGAAACAATCTTCCCTCTGCCGTTTTTAATTGTGCTGTTGGCAATACGTAAACTTCAAACTGTCAGTAACACCATCCCGGCTTAGTCCATAGCAAACAACACACTAGCTTCTCAAGCAAGTGGCGCGCATGCGCCATCCCTTCTACTACTGTACCACCACTACCCGCTATCTGAGTCCCGGCAGGTGGTATAAGGAAGCGCCGAGAGCTCAAAAATACAGTTTCACACGTACATTCACGAGAGCTACATTCAGCACACTTGGACTGTAGAACATCCAGAAGGGAAAAGCAGTAACGATACGTATGAGTGTTTGCTTTACTGGTGCCTAGGATGAACATAGACGTACGTGTGAAGCCCGACCTAAGCGTTTAAAACTTTAAATAGCGCGCGGTCACAGAGAGCTCACATATGGGCTTGGTCTTTTGCATACCATTGGGATAAAGTTCATATTGCCAACTATATAATATATTTGGGTGACTAGTTTTCTGTATCCCACACATATTTCCAAAGTATTTGTTATAGAAATGTGAGTAACCAGTGCAAATTGCAATCCCTTGTCTGGTGTTACCAAAGTTTACTGAACAATAGGGATGATCCTGTGAATTGTATGTCTATGTAATGCTTAATTTGGAATTGAATGAAGTGGATTAAAGGCTAACCATTACACAATTGTGATTAGTGAAGATGTTGGGAATACTACGCAATATAATACCATACATAAGAACTGCATTTCTTTTGTTCTCGTTTATTTTACTATTTGTTATTTTGTTACCTAATTAATAATTATTATTAATGATGACTTTTATTATTTGTAAAACTTGGTAACTACCTCTTGTTTACAGTTGCAAACATACATTTGTCATGTTAAGTGTATATTTGGCATATAATAAACTGTAGAAGTACTTGACCATCTCTTCTCCTAATGTTAAACCTAACAAAAATTACCTATATCACTGAATAAAATGTAACGAAACAATCTAGGTAGCTTTCAATAGACGTCACGTGCGGCCATTATGAGGTACACCTTGCTTGTTTACATTTGTTCTGTCAATAGAAGACACATAGGTTATCCAGGAAATATCACAGTTTCAAGCCGTATAGATTGATGTGTGCAGGTAAAAGTTCAAGAAACTGATAACACATGCAAATGATTGTCTTTAAACAGAGTTTACGCGTTCTTATTTTGTTTTTAGTCATAATACGGAACCTTTGTTTGAAAACAGTTGATGTGTCAGTCAAAGGACATCTGCAATATTACAACAATGCAGTGTCGGAAGAACGTAAACAAATGTTTACAGAGTATCTCAGTATGGCTACCGTGCGATACCGGAAATGACGTTATTGCAAGCTCCCTATACTCGCATGTATAGAATATATGTAGGCCCTAGTCTTAATTAGTTTAAATCTTATTACAATTAAGCCTACATTACAAACTCTTAAAACAATTATTTTTTATAAAAGTTAAGTTAATTCTCCATCTAAAGTTAGCTGCGTGCCAATATTCAGTGGCTATTGGCTAAGTAGTTACTTGCAAGCAAAGTAAGCGGAACAAATCACAGGTGACTTCGCCAATGGAATTGCTGATTGATTTTGAGACGGTGCGGCTAACTAAGCAAAGTTAGCTGGTTAATATAGAGCACTCAAAATAGACTAGATGCATATTCTGGTGGCAAGAAATTAAACTTCTATTAGGAGTGGTTTAGCTGTCATTTTTCATTGTTGTTTTATTGTTATTATTCATCAATGGCGCTGAAAGGAGGTTGCTTAAGGATGGTCCACACAGATTTTTTAAGCATAAGATTTAAGGTTTAACGCGTAGTCGTAAAGTTGGATCATAGGAAACACGTACTGGCGTTCACACAAGTTTTAGTTTTAAGACGTTGTTTTTAGTTTTAAGACGTTGTTTTCATTGTTGAAACCTTATGCATTATGTCTTAAAAATCTGTGTGGACCAGCCCTTAGCAGCGCTATCTATGTAAGTTTTGAGTCCTCTATTGACATGTGACCAATATAATTATATTCTTGACAGTACTGTATGAACGGTACAGTATTGTTCGCAGCCTTTATTGTCCGATCGAACCAGTTATGAGGAGTTAGTCAAGCCTCTACTATAGGGGATTTGGAGAACCAAGGTCTAAAAATTCCCAGTTGGAGGCTAGTCGAACTTCCAACAGTGAGGTTCGTAGTACACTACGAATGTCTTTGTTCGCTTACTTGTAACCACTCTCACAAACAAAATAAATAGAGCTTTGAGACACACTCTCGAAATTCTCATCTTGGCTTGCCCCAATAGAGTAGCAGTAGCTCTCACTTCTGCGGCTGGGCCTTATAGCCCGGTGGCAGAGGCAACCCTTTTAAGCTAAATAATTCTTTATTAGTTATTCGTTAACTTGACTTGACTTCACGTTGACTTGACTCTTGTTGCTTAACTTATCTTGTGGGTAGGCGCCCAAGACCTGTAGCCTAAAAACTGAACCAAAACATTTTAAAATTACCGCTGGTAGTAACAATTATTCGTGTTAAATTTAGTAGGCTGTGGTTAAGCAAGTGCTGCTGCGAGTGAGCGACAACGGCAAACAAGTGTTTGCTGCTGCCGCTGGCTGTCAGATTAAAAGCAACCTTGGAAACAGGAACAGGCCATGTTTAGTGATTGAGCACGAACATGGAGACGTGTAAAGTATTTTTATTGTATTTTTTAGTGGGTTTTAATGTAATTTCTAGTCATTCTCTTGCAATTACTAAATACCCTAGCGAGATATTTCTAAACACACCGGAATATCATAATTATGACAAACTAACAACGTTACTACAACATTTGACAGAATCGCATCCAAAATTGGCGAGGGTGTTCAGCATTGGCAAATCTGTAGAAGGCAGAGAACTATGGGTTTTAGAAATAAGTGAAAATGTACACAACCGCAGTCTTGGTGAACCAATGCTCAAGTTTGTGGCTAACATGCACGGCGATGAAACGGTTGGTCGAGAGATGGTGATCTACTTGGCTCAATATTTACTAGGGAACTATGGCCACGACGATCGGGTGACTCGACTTGTGAACTCGACTGATATATTCCTGATGCCTTCTCTAAACCCAGATGGATTTGAAAGTTCTCAAGTAAGTAGCCCTAGCTTAGGCCTAGGCCTAGGCCCTAGTCTTAATTTAGGTGAAAATTGTTTTTGCCCTATGGTTGCCATTAAGCTTAGCCTAGGGTCTAAGCCTAGGCCTAGGCTAGGGCCTATATCCCCAGCCCTACTAAAGAGCTAAGTGCACTGTGCAGATGAAGACAAATAGCCAAAAGAATAGGCTCTAGGCCTAGGCCCTAGTTCACGACTCGAGCAGTCTTCAACTCTGCCACTCCTCAGCCTTGCCCAAGAAGTACCCACCAATCACGGAGCCTCCATATGGCAATGCGTTTCCTAATTGGTGGATGGGCGATGTTAAGGAAGTGGCTAAGCCTGGACTAATGCATGTCCTTTATACTTATCATATCCTAAAGGATGATAGTGCAATAATAAAGACGTAGGCCTAAGCAACCAGAATAATCGTCCTTCTCTGTTTTTCCCCATGGTAGAATATCTCCGGGGTAGATTTGCCTGTTCTCTTTGTAAAGCGTCAAATGTACGTCATTGAACAATAAATAATCAATAACTAGGCCTACCTCTTCCTTTAGATGCTCACTTTTGTAACCACATTTTCATTCTTTCTTTGATGCATTCCAAATTCCAATTAATTATATTTTGTATTATTTAGGAAGGCAAATGCGATTCTCTCCCTACGCACATAGGACGTCGAAATAGAAACATGAAAGATTTGAACAGAGACTTCCCGGACCAGTTTGTGGGACCAAAATATAGTAACGAGTCTTTAGAAGGACGACAGCCGGAGACTGCTGCCATAATGACGTGGATCGTGAAGGAGCCGTTTGTGTTGTCGGGAAACCTCCACGGTGGTGCTGTGGTCGCTAGTTATCCATTTGATAACATGAAGTAAGTTTCCCTTTTTCTCTGCACTACGTTGTTGGTATTCATAGTTCCCACGTTACGTCACAGCGGCCATGATTGCGACACATTTGATGAGGACCAATCCTAGATCATTGCCAAATACTATTCAAATTTAATAAATAAGCATAATTTAGAATTTAAAAAGTAAACATAAGTAGGTAATAAGAAAATAAAGAATTACCACACGTGCCAATTGTATTGGAAAAATCTGGATGAATTGTAAAGAACTAAGAATTTATGTGTTCTACCAAAACAGCCTTCAGTTGTTTCTCCAAGGCAACGTCAAAGTTTGATCACAAATGTGGCCGCCACGCGCACAGATGTGATATACGTGCAACCTATGAATTGGTGAATGTAATTTAACGTGCATTCTTTTGTTTTTTTTTCTGGTTTGCGTCATAAGGACTAACTGAAATTGGTAAGTTTCCATGTTAGACATGAACTGAATTATAAAAGTAGATTATAGGCTAGTAACTACCTAATTAGCCTAGGTCGGGAATCTTAATTTAAAAAAATGATAACACAGTAGTGAAGAGTCATGTTCCCTTGAATCGAACTGAACCGTGAGTAGGCCTATTCTGACAATGTAAATTGCATAAGCACTACTATGTACCTACCTTTCCTACTATCCTCTGCCATTTGTGTAATATCCTGTTCCCAGTTCTCCTGTCCCAGACCTACCGGTAGCACGTTCTGGGTCATCACGATTGAAGCGAAATTTCGAGGTTGATCCAGACATTTTCCCCAACCTTGCATCATATTTCTTACCAAGGAGCAAAGCTCATAGAGTGAGGCGTGGGACTCGAATTCGGTATGTTTTTTCATGTTGCAATGTAATCAAAGCATCATTTTGCCCAAGTTTCATATGGCCTAACATGCAAAAATGTATGCATGCTGGTGCTTTGTTACTTTGTAAATTTGTCTATTTATTTAGTAGGCCTTAAACTCACAGTTGAGTTGCCAGACTGTATTTACAAAGTTAGTCTACAATTTATTTGAAACTGTGTGAGCCTAGGCCTAATTAAAGAAAAAAATCAGACATCCAGGGTGGATGTTCATGTGAGATTCTTGTACATAATTATTTTGTTTTATTTTATTTGATACTTCAGAATTTTCTTGGGCTAGGCCTATATTTTTCATGATTTTGTTTGAAGTTGATTATTAATTGCTTTGAGTTATTTCAAGCAAACCAAGTAGGCCTACAATAGGATTTTAATTTTGTTTAATAGGGTTGTTTTAACAATATCTAAGCCTATTTGATGAATCTGCCCTTCAATTTGTATATTTATGTATGTTGGGTTGCATTCCAAAGTAGGCTTACCTCCCTCTCTCATGCTGATATTGCTGAGATGGTAAATTATTTTTGTAATTTGTACCCATTTCAGGAAGTTACTTGAATGCTGTGAGAATAGCCCTACTCCGGATAATGACGTTTTCAAGCACTTGGCTACTGTTTATGCAAATGAAAACCCTGTGATGCTGAGCGGAGATTCTTGTCCACCCGACCACTTTGAAAAGGGCATCGTCAATGGAGCTTTTTGGTAAGCAATGTTTTTTGCAAGTATATATATATATACTATATACTATATTTGTATGTTCCCTATACTGTGTAATGACTAATGATTTTACTTGGGCTATAGGATTATCTACCTAACATCTCTATTAGTGTTGCCCAACGATATTTTTTTCAACATCAATATCGGCGTCATTTCGACGATATCGCGAGCGATATCGTCGTATCAAAATCAACATCGATATCGGGATATCGAATTTTTTTTGGCGGTAATAAAACAATATATAAGAAATCATAGTCAATTTAAAGTGTTTTCGCCGTGACCTGCAGTACGCGTTGCTGCAGTTGGTGCCTTCACGTCTATTACCCCCCCCCCCCCCCCCGGGATATCATAATAACATCAACTTGAAAATTTTCTGCCCGTGGCCTGCAGTATGAGATGCTGCACAGCGATTAAGGCTTGAATTCGCAGTGTCGCGTAATGACGTCTAGTCACCTGTCCGGCATCGGCTATTGACAGTCGTAAAAGTATCAACACATCATCTGAACAACAACATTCTTCTCGGAAAGAATTCGGGGTTCCAGGTACAAATAGTTGAATGGATCCAATGTCTCAATGCAAGCAAAGGGAACTCGCTCCGGCCGGGCCCGTGCGGCCATCTGTGTGTGGGGAGGGGGGGGGGGGTAGATGTGCAGTTATAAACTGCAGCAACGCGTACTGCAGACCGCGGGAGAAATACTTCAAGTTGACAATGATATCCTCAAGGGTTGGCGGGGGGGGGTTAGGTACTCAGTGACAACGCTGCAGCAACGCGTACTGCAGCAATGCATACTGCAGACCATAGCGGAAATATTTTAATATTTTGAGTTGACCACGATATCGCGATATTTTCGATATGACATTACCATATCGATATCGAAATTAGCAGCGATTTTCCCATGATATCGATATCGTATCGAATAATCGATATCGTTGGGCAACACTCATCTCTATCCTTGTCTCCTCCTTGTTTGGCAGTCTGGGGTAATAAATGAGTACCAGTAGTACAATTTTTAACAATTACTTTTACACAATAGATATTCATTCACTCATAAACAAGGTTGTTTACCATGTCACATAGTCATATACCATTCCATTTCAGTAGTAAAGAAAAAATGTAGAACATTGTATCAAAATAGAAATCAAACGATTTACAGTACTTTAAAAAATATAAGCCTATAGGCCTACATATTATATTCCTGCTTTCCATTTCAAATACTGATGACAATAATGAAAATGATAGACTGTTCGCTGTCGCTCGTCTTGTATCTCCGGGAAGGTAGTTTTGCCGTTTGTCAACGCGAGTGTTCCTCGCTCCGCAGGTACGAGTTGAACGGGGGCATGCAGGACTTCAACTATCTCCACTCGAACTGCTTCGAGGTCACGTTCGAGTTGAGCTGCTGCAAGTACCCCGAGGCTTCCAAGCTACCCGACGAGTGGAGGAACAACAGAGACTCTCTGCTTAGTTTCATGGAGCAGGCGCACATCGGCATCAAAGGTAAGTCAATCGAAATGTGCCTCAATTTTTCACATAGACTACACATTGGATGGTTGGATAAGTGCAAAGTTAACCCTTTCAGGTCATGTTTTTTTTTATGATGGTTGCCCTCTGGTCATACTTAATTCATGGGATTTTGTTGAAAAATAAATCTTTTTTTAAATAGCTATATTACCCTATAATTATAATAAAAATAATAATAATAATAATAATTATTATTATTATTTATTAATAATAATATTAATTAATAATATTTAATAATAATAATAATAATAACAAAGTATTATTTTAAAAAAAAAAAAAAAAAAATTATACGCGACGATATTTTTGCGACTTTTTGACTTGAAGCTACAGTGAATTCCTGCTTGTGGGCGTGGCCAGCTGGTCGCTCGTTAGTACGCACTGTCATTGTTGCGGGCGAGTTCGGCAAGCCACCGCTAGGCGGAGATCAAGGAGACCGTGTCTTGCTGCCTAATACTTAGACCATAAAGAAGGCCTAACATTCATTCTGGAAGGCGATGAGTCGGTGGCTCAGTCGACAACATGTGGAAGTAGTTCACAAGTCCCCAACAGATAGCAGCAAGCGTTTTTTTACGACGATATCTGGCGGGAATTTTGAATACCGACCGTGTCGGACGAGATCCGACATATGACTGGAACCGGAAAACGCTGATGTCGGACGAGATCCGACTCATGACCGATAAGGGTTAAAATTTCTAATCATTGTGGTTGTCATTTTGGATACCAATGAATTATTAATAAATTGGCTCTCCTTAGATAGGCCCTAATAACCATAAGCATTACATTTTTATCTTTTTTCTTTTTAGTCATTAGTTCTTATAAAACTTCATGTTGGTTATTATTATTATTCACTCATTCAGTATTGTGTAGTGTCCTCACTCAAGATATTATTAAAACACGTTAATTCGCGACGGTTCCTTATAGGCCTACTGTAGTGTGTTTCCTTGACAGGAATGGTGTTGGACGTGAGTGGTAAGGGGATTCCCGACGCGAAGGTTTCGGTCGCGGGGATAGCCCACAACGTTACCACGACGAGTCGAGGGGAGTTCTGGCGGCTCCTTCTGCCGGGGCAACACACCGTCTCGGTCCACGCGTGGGGCTACGAGTCGAGCGCACCTTCCGTCGTCACCGTCAACGAGGGGAAAGCCACGGTGTTTAACGTCTTGCTACATCCGGCAAAAGGTAATGTAGATACCGGCGATAACGACGGCGTAGGTATAGTTACGGAAAACGCCTGAAAACGACCTTTGTTTGCTGTCGCTAAGAATTGCTATATCGTAAGCACTCTGAAATGATAACGGCCTCGTACGTTATTGCTGTAATGATTCCCATGCCTTTTAGATCCTGTATGTTAAAGGGAATAAGGACGTTTTCCTTACCAATTCCCTTTTCCTTCCATCACAACTTCCAGTAGCTCAGAAGTGAGCAATGTTACGTATTTAATTTGGTTAATGCAAAGTACTGCGTGCTTATTTGTGAGTACAAGGATTGGGAAGTCAAATGATTTAGCTGCAGTGTTAGAAGTGTGAAGATTACGAGCACACAACAACCCATTAGGCCTCACCTCTATTTTAATGCATCACAAGATTGTTTTGTTGCATCGAATCTACCAGACACGACCTTGCTCACACGTGTGCTTATTCGCTTTCAGTAAACAATGAAGAGGTTAGTCAAAATCCTGTAACTGTATCAGTGCTTTGCAGATAAATATTTATGGACAGTATATAAATCCTCAAGACTGCTACTAAACACAGCACTTAGGCCTACTCCTAATGAATGATGCATTTAATTGACATAGGGCTACGTTCATGTTTCTGTCATCAAAGAAATAGTCTACTATATTAAGTTACTAAAGATACCCATTCTCTTAATACGTAACATTGTTTTTCACACATGGTAGACAATGACATTCAAATATCGCTGCCGACGGCGCTCCTCCCCACTGTAACCCAACTATGTTGTGCCTATATTATTGATGTTCCTATCATCTTCTGACTCTTGATTTATCTGTCAAGAAGAAGACCCGGTAGGTGTGAACACAGTTCTCTCGACAATCTTGCTCCGTTTCTCAGACTCCCCTTACTGAACTCTCAGGGTTGTGACTATTCGTCATATTGTTGCTGCTTGCTTACATATATACTTTATATTAGTTTAGATTCTAGGCCTTTTATGCATGGTCCTGTTACTGTAGACGCTTATACTCACGGGTTCAAGCTTCCAACTGTTATTGGCTTAAATGCATGTGAATAACCTTCATGATTTGACATCACCAAAATAACTGGGTACTTAAAGTATTTATTTTCATTGTTGCTCTCCTTTTTCTAGATTGTACCTACTTCCTACTGCAATTATCAACAGTGCACAGTGCCATCAGTTATTGGTCAAAAACTTCCCCCTGTCTCTCTCTATCGCATCTTGCGGCTATACTCTTTAAATAAAATATTTGATTTGAATTTGAAAAAGAATTACTTTCTTGCCTATATCCAACCTACGTAATGTTCTCGAAGAATAGCTAGAGCTGATTTTAAGCTTTTCAAAATGCGGGCAATGCCCAGACTAAATGCATAAAGCTACATGACGGTTTACTCTCGCTGTGACAGGATGTTACCTTAATTGCAATAGTTATTAAATTGCTCTTAATAAATGAATGGAGTGTGGATCAAACTCTCAAATCTGGAAAATGGGTTGTTTGGGCAGGGAGACTGCCCCAGTATGCCGCTCACAATCGAATTCGTTCATGATAGTTGTTTACAGTGGGACGTGTATAACATTATCCACATTCTATACAGTTATGGTATTCAGTTTGTAATGTTTATATCGCAACACCCCTTGTATTGCGCTGTGCTACGTGATAAGAATGTGATAACAGTCACAGAAATGAAGTGCCGTCTCCAAGAATACTAGCCTATCTGCAATTTTTTTAAAGGGAATGTCAAGAAACAATTATGTTTATTGTGTATAGCATTTCAGTCACTGTTCCCGCAATAAATTTCCAATCTGGGTTTGATAATTTGCTAACAATTTCCATATGTTTGCATCAGTGTTTTCTTTTTCATTTTTGCAGGAGGGTCATTCAGGCACGGTGTGTCTCATTTAACTTCCAGCCAGTCTCGTTCACTGCCACAGTTTTCATTCTTACTTGGACTAACAATTCCCATTTCACTGCTTCTACTATAGCAACCCTTTCATAGACTCGCCCTTCAATATTGTGAAAGCCACGGTAGAATTTTTGGCTGGTTTTGCAAGCGCAAAGAACTGGTTCCGGTAGTGTTACCAATAGTCGCACCATTACGGCACAGAATGCGTCGCCACGTTAGACTCTTCGGGGGCCGCCGGTTCCTGGTGCTACCTGTCATGTACGTCTGGAAGTACTGGTACTGATAGCACCGTGTAACCAATTTGCCCTCGTACGTTTGGCACTTCCTGTCTGTGGTCAACTGATCGTCAAAATGGTTTCACTGCAGCCGCTGGCTAGTATGGTGTGTTGCGACTTGCAAAACCTACTAAAGGTAAACTGTGGTGTAACCCTATCCCCATAAAAAGCAAATCTTAGCTGCCACCCATAATTTTTTTTACACTTTAATTTATACGAGGCAATGATATTTTGTTACCCAACATTTTATAACTTTATTTTATAATTATATTTATATTTATAAATCATATTTTATTTACTTGTATTTTCTGAAGTAAAAGCTCATTTACTGCAATGCAAAGTCTCATGATTTTTCATTTAGGTTGTAGGTAGTTTATCTTAAAGTAAGTAGTAATGTTGAAAACAAATTAAAAACTTTAATGTCAAAAGCATGTCTAAATTGGTTGTACTTAAGCATACTACTTCTTAGTTAATACCTTATTCTTGTACTTACATACTGGTTGACTCATACGCTACCACATTGGACAACTGGCATATTTCAGATCGTTCTTAAAATGAAAACGCCATGTCAGCCAGTAGAGTTAACTATTGGAATAAAACTACTGATGTGTAAAAATCCTTGTAGGGGAAATAGAATTTGTATTAATAACATGGAGATAATATTGAGCATCATAAACAATAGTTATAAACTAAACAATTTTCAAGGACATCCTACAAATCATGTGTTAATAATTTAATAGCTACGGTTGTAATACAGTTGCAGTTATTTTTTATTTTCTCCCTTGTAGCAAGATCAATTATTTGAGCTTGGAAAGAAGTATTCAGTCATTGAGACATATCCAGTTACACAATATAACGTTCAATTCAAACTGCTTTATTCCTGAATTTATGTCACGTTTATGGTTTCAACTTTTCAATTGAAATCGACAAAATAGACAGTTTAAAAAAAAAACATTATTAAGATGTAGTAAAAGTAAATTCAGTGTCATTCATTACCTGCAACAATTTATGCATTGCCAAAAGTACAATTTAAAACCGTTTGACTAGTTCGTCTTACGTCTACCTCACATAACCGGCTTTCATACAACCGTGCTCTAAAAATGTGCAATAATAATTGTCATCTTGGCATCCAATCGGACAAGCCGACTGTGTTTGATTG
This sequence comes from Isoperla grammatica, assembly GCA_945910005.1. Lineage (NCBI taxonomy): Eukaryota > Metazoa > Arthropoda > Insecta > Plecoptera > Perlodidae > Isoperla > Isoperla grammatica. Next base: position 50,578,860 of record OX246740.1, read on the forward strand.
CTTTGCACCGTGGTGCGATGTACGCATGAGCCTATGTGGTAAAGGTTTTATTATTTTGGGGATATTTATAATCATAGTTGTTTTTAGATTTTCACTAATCTGAGGTGGTAGTAGTGTTAAGCTCGGTTTAATGGATTTCTCTGCAATTGCTCAAGTGTTTGTGGTGCTGGTATTAACAGGATATAGATGTGCTACACTGTGAGAGCTTGCCGATCTTGCCGTGCATTCCTCATAGGTGTATAATACACGGTGTAATAACGGGTAACACGGTGCATACTACACATGTGATTTTAAGGTTGTGCTACAATAGACACCTAGTGCTAAAGGTGTGCGAGTACCAAACATTAATCAAAACTCAGGCTTGACTTGAATTCAAAAATCTAGGGTGAGAACTCAAAATTTGAGTACTAATTTTAACACTTAGTCGCAGACTCCAATTTAGCTTAAAAATAAAAAAATGTGCAGCCCTATTCTATATACGCCAGTGTATATGTTTTACAACTCGATACTCGCGAGTAGTTGGCTACTCGGCTCTAACCAAAGGAGTGCTACTCGCACACACTCATATCGAGTGCACATCTGTTCAGCACATGCTCTCTGGTTGTCAACTCTGATAATACCCCATAAATGTGACAAAAGCCCGCTATTTGTATTTTTGTTATGTGAATTGATTTTGATAAGAAAACCTTCATGTATTGAACTAGTTTGTAGTAATATTAATACTATATTGTAATTATAATAGAATATCACACAGTAAATTCAGTGTTAAAAAGGAGCTGACGTACAATCGTGGGTGGGTGTTGCTAATTTAAGTCCATCTAAGAAAATCTTGCGCTTTTGATATAACCTTGTCAAAGCCAAGCATTAATAATACATACTATGTATGTCTCTACACCTACCTACAATCTGATCTATGACTACGAATACAGTATAAGTTGTCTCTTGATGTATTGTGCCTGCATTGTTTTATTTATTTAAGTCCTGCAGTCCTGCAACTTGATTGTGATGTTTTTGTATGTTGCATGTTCCATTTGTCAATTCATAGCGTGTTGTGCACTGAAATTCTATAAATTTATAGTGATCATGATATATGTAGTTTCTTGCAATTCTACAGCAAAGCATGCATTCATTACATTCATATTTCAAGCTCCATTGTGATCACTATAAAATGCAATCATTTTTGAACTGTCGTTTTCGTGGCTTCTAATTAATGGCATGTCATAATTTGTACTAACAGTTCAAAACCATGCTGGCAAAGACTTTCATGCACACCCTGTATACAATTTATTTATTTTTATGGAGAGATGAATCTATCATTTTTCAACGAAGAATAATTTATATATTTATAATTTAATAATAAATATAATAAACTTTAATATGCATATATGGAAAAAGGAAAATAAATATTATATTTTGGAAAAATGTCTACTCCAAAATTATTTATCCAATAGATTCACCTCTCCGTATCATCCCATTTAAATCATTCCGCTTCTGTAACATTGGTTACGTACACGTCCAGCTGTCACTCATAGCCTTGTAGGTTAATTCTTGAACTTGAATAGTTTCAGGTTTCATATCAAGGTTAGGTATCTGTTTTTATTTTAAAGTAGGGGCAACAGGGTTTTAAAAAAGGCATTCACCAACATCCTCAATACAGTAGATACATGTATAACCCTCTTTCTAATTTCCCTGCCATGCTTACGTAACACCAGATTCTTCTCTCGCATACAATTACGAGTATCATAATCCATTTGACGTTATTGCACATGCCACTCGAGTAGTCTTTTCCAAGCTCATTTATTCTGCTTTAACTGTGACACTGACTCAGGTAGTTAACATAAGTAATTCAAAATAATTATGGTACAGAAAAAGATTCTAACAGAAATAGTAGATCAGTGACCCACACTTTGGTACTTTTGGAATTTACAGTATTTGCAGTTTGTGAGAGGTCTTTTTTACAGATTATCAATTTGTGTGTGTGTCGTCCATCAGTCTTATACAGAAATTTGATAGTACATGGTTGTGGACACAGAAAGCTGTCCTTAGAAACTACTGTACAGATATCAAGTCAATTGAAACAGCTCCTATAGATTTTCTTTTTTTTTTTATTGAATTATTTTATTAGTGGTAAGTAATGTCATTGGGGTGGTGGTTGGTGTGAGTCCACTATTTAGCAGCATGTCGCTCATCAGTGCACGCAGTAATCCATCGCACCTTAACGAGTACATCGAAAAGTGTCCTTGCTTGCCGACCATCCTTCCTGCTTCTCCTTGGTATTGGAGTTACGTTGGGAACCCCGTATGTAAGTTAAGCAAAACAATCTTTACTACTTCAAACTAATATTTTAATGTATTCATATTATTCATAAGATTAGATAGGGACATGATAGAAATTTGCACAGCACATATATGGAGGCAGATAGACAGCTAATAAATTTTTTTAAATGCTATTTACTAGGGCTGCCCAACGATAAAAAAGATCATATCGATATCGCGGGAAGAATTATCGATATCGGCGATATCGAAACTTTTTTCGCGTGTTTCTAGGATTTCCAGACCAGCCAGAGGCCACTTATTATAAACAACATTACCGTAATACGTAAATAAATGTTTGATCTTTGAAATGTCTTATAATGTGTGTCAATTTGTGTGTATACTATTCAAAATTTAAAATATCCACACAAAACAGCGATATTGTGACTGGCGTAACGTGATGTAATCGTTTTCTTTCTAAACAATTAGCTTATAAGGCGCAAGTTCGATATCGCAATATGTACGATATAATAATTCTATATCGATATCGAATTATTTTTCCATTATCGATATCGTATCGAATTATCGATATCGTTGGGCAGCCCTACTATTTACACTACCTTTAGATTATAGAAAAATACTTGTCGCTGGAATTTTTGATAATTTCATTTAAAAAACAATTGTAAGCTAGGTAATTGGGGGTTTATTTCATGTCACACAAATTAACAAGAGATAGAACTATTAAACATCATTATTGTCTGCATGATTGTAGTTTTTACAATTAAATTATTCAATATTGAGAGCTAAACATCATCTTTGCTAATTTCAAACAAAAGTTCTTTTTGATACAACCATAATGTGTACAGTTCATTTTTACTGATGTTTACACATTTTGTTTAATTTTAGGCGTATCCCAATTTTGTCGCTAGTCAACTAGCTAGCAGACTAACACAACCATTAGTAACAATTGGGTCTTTACGCAATGGCAAACCTGATCCAGATTGCAACCTGACTGGCTTGGTTGCCAGGGTGATCAGGTTGCAATCTTTAGTGATCTGGATAAGGTTTGCATAAACACCCCTAATTACAATTTACAACAATTGTTTAGTTATTAGTTGCCGAGGCCAGTCCACTCTATAGCATGACACCCTTTGTAGGAGTAACACTACTTTCATTCTCTTTGTTGTCACGAACAATTCTAGGATTTATTATTACCAACCATGTTATTGTTAAGTGATGTACTCAACTGAAAGATCATATCAAGTACTGTACCACCTCTCACAAGTAAGACTTCGCAACCAATTCCATTCGATTATATCATATCATGTTATGTTTAAATTGAAATTTCTGTCCTCAAACTCACTTATGTAACTCTTGTAGTCTTTGTTATCCCATATTTAATAAGAAATATAAATTGTAGAGCAAATTAGCTACCATCAATCAATCTGTCCCCACAGAGCACAATGTAGCTGCGCCTGAGACATTCACGCAGAAGAGCGTAGACAGCGATGGGTTTGTCATCCCTGCCGTCTTCCGGCACCACAACTACGCGGCGCTTGAGGATGCACTGAAGGCTCTGAATGCCAACTATCCCAACATCACGCGCCTCTACTCTATAGGCAAGAGTGTGCAGAAACGTGAACTATACGTCCTCGAGATATCTGATAATCCGGGCATTCATGAACCAGGTTGGTTTGGCTGGAATAAAGATTAGCTAAGCTCCCCTTGCCTTAAACACAGTGCAAATTAGTGGCTCAAAATATGCCGATACAATAGTCATGTTTCAAAACTTCCCAATAACTTTGTAGTAATTTAATAGTTTGCATTCAAGTTAGTATTGAGCGCTGCTACTGCAGTTATTTTAAATGCCAATGTGAAACAGAATCATATTCACGTAGAATAAAATATGTAATAAATTGCCTCTTGAAACAGATTGTTAACGGTGACATCTGTGGTAATCTAGAAATCACAACAAATGTCATCTCCTGCGGTTTAGGCTAACGGTGTTCTGGTTTCCTTGTTGCTGAGCGTACACATGTTTGTTTGCCAGGGGAACCCGAGTTCAAGTACGTGGGCAACATGCACGGCAACGAGGTGGTTGGACGGGAGATGCTCCTTCTCTTGGCCAAGTATCTGTGCGAGAACTACGGCTCCAACCCCAGGGCAACCAACATCGTGGACACAACGCGGATACACATCTTGCCCTCGATGAATCCCGACGGCTACGAGATCTCCACTCCAGGTTGGCCAACAAAACATTCTGACATTTGGGTTGGGATACGATCCAACAGCTTACCTTCATGGTTTGGGGAAGCTGACAAATTTGAGACATAACAGTGACATTGGAAATGGAAAATATAAAGTAGGGGTTATTTTCTGTTACTTCCTTGTCTCCATCACATAGGTAGAAATCAGCTGTAAAATCCTATTCAACACTCAACACTTTTTGAGTTGATTTCATTTCTGGCAATCTGCATTTATTTCTGTTCAATAAACCAATGCACGTGATTTGTGTAACACGTTGCTTGTTCTTCAGGTGACGCCGATGGAGTCATGGGGAGGTCGAACGCCAACAGTGTCGACTTGAACAGGAACTTTCCCGACCAGTACGGGCCAACCAAGGTGAGTGTTGACTTCGATTACATCAATAATGGACGAATTTGCTCGAGGACATAAGTGGGTGTGAAGCCAATAGAACTGCCCTGACAGTTAAAGAGAAGATGAAATGCCAGTGTTTAATTAAGGTTTCATATCCGTGGATATTACCTGCTACCAAACAACCATTTTTTTTTTCCATGTTGATGTGTATTGGGCTTTTTGTATTAATTCTTTCACTATATCTCATTTTTCCTCACTATTGCTATTATTCGTAGGCATTAAAAATTTTTACTTTGTTTAATTTTTTTTGTCTAGTGTTATGTATTATGTTATGGTTGTAATGACACTTCCTTTCTTCTTGCTTTCTTGGGAAAAGAAAATTACATATTAAGTTTAGTTGCACTACCCAAACACAGGGTACTTTACGTGGTCTTCTTTTTACGATAGCTTCATTATTTTATATAATTTCTTAATATGCAATCACTATTTTTTGTTACGATATAAGAAATAAACTGATTGTTGGATGTGTGCAGGAAAACGTTGTGGCAGAGCCCGAGACGCAGGCGATGATGTTGTGGATAAAGCAGAACCCCTTCGTGCTGTCCGCGAACCTGCACGGAGGCTCTCTGGTGGCCAACTACCCCTACGACGATAACGCCCTCCAAGCGAGCGGGGTCGACAACCCAACGCCAGACAACGAGATATTCAAGATGCTGGCCAAAACATACGCGGATGTAAGTTACCGTCACCACTTCAAGCTCACCCAAATATCATCAACATCAAGCTGGGAGTTTTGACTTTTGGATTTGACTTAGGTCCTACCTTTAAATAACAATTTACATTTTATAATTTTCATTTTTATAATTCATAAAAATTTATCATACAAATTATTGAATGTGTGCTATGTTTTGAATTTACAATTGAAGTCACCTACAGTGTAGAATATGAACAAATCTTCTTTCCTAATTTGAAATAAAACAAAATCCCATTTTTATGTAGAAAACGTTATGAATAAATCTTCTTCCCGAAATAAAAATGGGCTTTTATTTGATTTCAAATTGGGGTTTTATTACAAATCAAAAAGTTGTAAGTAGGTAGTGTCTCCTAGTTTAAACAAAAATCTAATGGTACCTCAGTTGGTTAAATAACTTTTGAGATTGTTTTTAGCATACTTTTGAATTATATTGTAATGTTAGTCCTGTTTTAATAACATGGTACTGAGTGTGCGTTGGAGGCAACTAACAAGTGTGTGCTTCTCTCTGCTTAGGCCCACCCCACCATGCATGTGACAGCAGGCTGCGCTAATGCGCCCTCTGAGCACTTCCCAGGTGGCATCACTAACGGAGCCAAGTGGTACACGGTGCCCGGCGGAATGCAGGACTGGAACTACCTCAACTCCAACTGTTACGAGATCACCATCGAGATGGGCTGCTTCAAGTTCCCGCCCGCGGACCAGCTCGAGAAGTTCTGGCAGGACAACAGAGAACCACTGCTCGCCTTCATCGAAAAGGTGATTAATGAGCTACTTCAGTGTTTGTGTTGGTACTGCCACTCATAAAAGATAGTCCGTAGCAATTACATTTCCATAAATTTGTTTTTAAAATTTTTAGTTTCTTATTAGTGCAAAATATAAATTTTAAACACATTTAATTTTTAATCACGATTTATTTTGATAGTTTCACAGAATAAATAAATAAACTAAACAATATACTAAACTACATAACATAATGAAGTTATGCAGACATAGCTTTTAGCTTATGACCAAAGATCAATGAAATACGAGTAGATTAACCTTCATACTTCAAATACATGCATGATTTATTGATGTTACGTGCATAAGTGCATAAATGTAGACTTGACGATTAAATTTAGGTAGTTCAGCAGTGAAAAGCAGGAGCAATGGGTGATTTAGGTTCACTGTGCAGGTTCACACCGGAAGTCACGGGTTTGTGATGAGTGCCGAGGGTAACCCAATAGTGAACGCTACCATCTCCGTATCGGGCATCCACCATGAAGTGAGATCTGCCCCACAGGGTGACTACTGGAGACTTCTCCTGCCGGGAACGTACAACGTCACAGCCTCCGCTCATGGGTAAATCAACAAACGGTCTTTAATCAGTGTTTCTAAAATCAAATGGCCTGTATATTTCCATCCCCTTCACTAACACATTTTGACTTAAATAATAAATTTTAATCCCAAAAATAATTTTTTCTTCAATCTGGCAACTTGGCAAAGGTTATTCATACCCTTGTCATGTCTTGACTACAATATTTGTGGTAACTACGCTTGTGATTGGTAGTTGCCATGGAGAACACATCACAGACAACTGTCAAGTCTGCAGGATTTGTTGCTATGGAATTGCAAACTCCATAGCAACCATACACAAATCCCATACTTGATTCAACTGTGCATTTGGCTTTTGTTTGTTGATTGTTGTTGATTGTTGTTGATTGTTCCCAAGGTATATCGACCAGATGCAACAGGTGACTGTGCCCGCATCGGGATCCGTCGCCGTCAACTTCACGTTGCTGATTGACAACCCGGAGCGATGGTCCCTGCTGCACGACTTCAACGTAAAGAGCAACCTGTTGTCAGACAAGTATCTGAGCAACTCTGACCTCAGTGCGGCGATGGCAGAGCTAGAGAACAAGGATCCCACCGTCGCAGAGTTCAGGGCGGGAGACAATGCGGTTACCATGGCGATACACTCGCTTAAACTAACCAACGAGGTAACATTCTTTATTTTTGTGCGTTTGTAATTAGTACCTAAATCTGTCGTGGAGTAAAATTTATCTGTAATTCCTTAACCCTTTGCACTTGAGTCAACATCAACAGCCCTGCATTTTAAATTTTGAAAAATTGTAGCATAAAAAAATTGTTTGCATTTTTTCAAAAGATTTTATTAAATTTCCACCTTGTTTTAGGCACCTTATTAAGTCCAAAATTGATTTCTTATGAGCCATCGTTTCCACCGATTTTGTAATTAATTAATAAACAAAAGAATGAGATATCAAAGGGTTTTAAACTAATTTCTAGTGACAGTAATGGATCTGGTGAATTTTCAGCCTCTTAGGACACACTGATAACATCCGGCATGCAAGAATGTGATACGTGAACTGTGTTCTCTCTCTCTCTCTGTTGAAGGCTGGCTCTCCCGAGGAGAACAAGTTCCACGTAGCTCTTCTAGGAGGTCTGTTCGCGTCTCAGCCGGCCGGGCGAGAACTCCTCATTCGTCTCGCTCGTCATTTCGTGTTCGGCCAACTCAGCCACGACCCGCTCATCTCAACGGTATGTGTGCACGACATTACGGTGTAATGTAATTGTAATGATACAAACACAGCATACACACTTTAAAAATTGATATATCTTAAAAATTAAATTAAAAATAGAGAAAGAAAGTTGTAGAAGAAATTTTTTGTTCAAAATAGTAAGAAAGAATGTTTGAGATAGTATAGGCTTATGAAAAAAATTGTCAATTAAAGAACACCAAGGGCTGAATTTGAAAGACTAGACATAAGTTTTAGATGACCTGGTAGACCAAGAGAGAAGTGGGAGGAACAACTGAAGAATTATTAAGAAGAGAAATGTGAGCTGTGGGAAGAAATTAGCATGGAGACTGTTGTAGGACAGAGGAAGATGGTTTGAACTAGTGGGAAGAAGAGAACATGACATGCCTGGCCTGGCAAGCTGATTATATTATAATACATGTATTATTTCTCTTGTTTCGTAGATATTGAGGAATGCCGTGATCCACATCATTCCGTCCATTGACTTGACGTTCGAAACGGAAGCGTTCCAAAAGCTGCCGATGGTACCTGAAGTCGGGGAAGAGTTTCTGAAGCCCGACACGATCCATCCCGTTGCCAAGGCGCTCAAGTCCATGTTTGAAACGGAACAGTTTGACTTGGTACTAAACATCGAGGGAGGGGGCATGGGCATTAGGTAAGTGACACATTTGTAATGTCTGGCTCAAGTCAAAACACTGAATACATAATTCATTCACAGGAGACCTATTTGTTCAACAGTTTTGTAATGTTTACAAAAATAAATGTGTAAAACAGTAAAACTGTGTAGGCCTAAGTCAATAGGCAACACGCGTACGATTTTTTTGTCAAACCAAACACTTAGTTTAATAGGATCAGATACAAAAAGTATATTAATTATTAATGCAAGTCCCAAGTAAAAAAGAAATTTTTAAATAGCTTAAATGTGGTCGCATTTATTGAAGTTTAAACTCGGGGATCTGAAACGCGTACAGGTGGCTGTGACGCAATGGTTCTGTAGACGTGGTGTTACAGACCAATCGCTGAGGCGGTGAGCGTACACATTACAAACCCATGACGTCAAATCCACTCTACATGGCGGCGGCTCGTTTTTCGCGCCCTTTTATTTATCGTTACTAAACCAATTATTTTGAGGCATAGACTGATCCGTTTTTCAAAATTCAAAGACACAAAATTATTAAATGAGAGACAAAGTATTTAAAAATCGATTAAAATTTTCATACGCGTGTTCCCTATTGAGTACTAAGTAGGCCTAAGTATGGCATCTTTGCAGTGTATCCTATTCCTGTGTGTGTTTTGTGTGTGTACATTCAACATATTATGCAAGGGCAATTAATGCATGAAAAATGTTAGGTTTTCAACACAGTGGAAATATTTGGCAATTCATAATTAATTATAAATCAAAATAGAATAATAATTTAACTTTATATATCTAAATTTAATGTTAATGATAGCTGTAGAAATTGCCTTCCTTACAAAAATGTTAATTTCTTTACCCCCTGAACAGCCTGCTAGATTGTTTTCACACCTTCCAATGTTTATTTTCTTTAGCTACCCAACAGTGGATCTTGACTCCGAATCGGAATCCATCTTCAAGATGCTGGCCGAGCGGTATTCGTCGAACCACCAGGAGATGAGCAGCTCCTACGTGTGTCCTGCCCAGCCGCCCAATCAGGCCTTGGCAAAGCAGGATCAGAGGATCTTGCAAGCTGTGTACTACACGTTCGGCAGCGCAATGGTGCGTTCACTCCTCCATTCTGTCCAATTATATCGGCGTGTACTAAAACCCATTTGTAATTTTGTCTTCGTTATTGCCATTGTCTAATTGGAATAGGTTAATTTGAATATTATTAATAATGAGAAAATGTTACAGAACTTTCCTGCTTATAACATTTTCCAATTAAAAATTATAAAATGTATTAGGAGGAAATTAGTTCAAGTGCTCTATATTGATAAGAAAGACAAATTTAAAAAATATTACAAGTCTGCACTATTCACAGGAATGCTAAAGCAGTGTCGTGATATGTAAACATGCGTGTGTGCTAATAAAACTGAACACTTATCATTGCATTGTTTCTCTACACGTGCGCTTATTGTTTACAGTTAACGGCGCATGTGAGCTGTGATCCCTTCCCTCTGGCAGAGGATGTGGCTCTGTTATGGCGACATAATCTGCAGCCTATTATGCAGTTCTTGTCTGCGGTACAACAAGGTAGAGTGCTCAACCCACACAAAGCTATGACCTGTGTGCTTTGCTTATCAGAAAATTAATTAATTGAAAATTGAGTGAATAATAAATAATAATAATATATCTCTTTTAGACAAAATTCTACATTAAGGAAATCTTATTTGCAGTTCTGGCAATTTTTTTTACTGTTTCTCATTTATTTTTAACAACAGCCCTACATTCAAAGAAAGTATTTTTTTCTTTTAGAAACAATGTTCTAAAATGCAGTGCATTATCATTTTTATTGGTACTACTATACAGTAAACCCCCTTTAATTCAAATTTCAAGGGACCCTAAAAACTCCATGAACACTATGCACCATACCTAAATCTTCTGCTGGAACTCCATCAATAGTTTGAATTATACATAATTTTGAATTAATCGAGTTTGAATTGACGAGGGACTACTGTACTGGTAATTGATGAGGCCTTCTCAGGGCGTGTTCCAACTTACTACTTACACAACTTACAACCTACAACTTGCTAATTTTGTTATGAAGCTGCTTATAATAATGTGTTGTGTATGTTTAGGTGTGAGGGGACGTGTTGAAAACGTCAAGGGTGAGCCCCTTCGCGAAGCAGTGGTCACCATTATCGGAATAGCAATGCCGCTGACACTTACCAAGAACTCGGCCTTTTTCAAGACAATCTTGACACCCAGGGAAGATTACAAACTGCATGTAAGTGAGAAAATTGATTTTCACCTGATTTTTTGGAAAAATACTTATTTTCCATATAAAAACAGTCAAGCTAATTAATTATGCTCAACACCCGAAGAGCCAATGCTATACAACTATGGAATGAATAATATGTCGATGCTTATTTTATTTTTGTAAAAGAAAATTATTATTCATTTTGCCGAGACAAACCCTAGATGCAGATTTTTTTGTATGCCTATTAGCTATTATCAGTCACTAATTGCAAATTTGTTTCTGTTATTTGTTTATTGAAGGTACATTTGACCGAGATGAATTGACCTGTTTCAGGTTCTGTGTGACGGCTACGAAGCCACGACCTTGGACTTCTCCGTCAGTCCGAACCAGCTGACGGTGTTGACGGTCAAGTTAAGCAAATCGTCCGTCGCGGTGATCGCTGGCGACAATGCCGAGGAGAAAGCCGAAAATCATTCCGCAGGCGATTCCAATGACGGAGCCGAACACCATTCCCAGGAAGAACCCAAAGGTCAACCCCACGACGAAACAGACCGATATAATCAGATCGGCCTGAAAGAAACGGGAGTGAAAGGTCAGTACCGGTATATTAGGTGCTTGCAGGATCGTGTTTTATGTCATGTCCCTGCTTCTTTCTTTATATAAACTGTGGACTGCAATGGGCATTAAAAACATAAATCACCTCACAATCACTTATCTATTATACGTACTAGGTCTATTAGTTAGTTACTTTACGACGTATTCGACATTTAGGTTAGCCTATATGACTTAAATAGGACTGTCCTAGGATTACCTAAAAATGAAGAAAATTATGTCTAGCATTCATATTTCCAGCTGAATCCCAATTGTGATTTGAATTGCATATTTACTATAAAATTGATATAGGCCTATTACCATACGCTAGCCATCACTACCTCCATGTTGAACAGATCTAACCAGTGGCGCACACCCTATTTTGAACTACTGGAGCGACTTTCTTCGTTACCCCCCCCCCCCTCCCCCCCCTAGTCCCGGGAACTACAATGGGGGGTCTGGGGGGGATGCCCCCCAGCTTATGCGGGTCTGGGGCGCATAGCCCCAGAAAATTTTTTGGTCCTCTCATTGCATTTGGTTGCATTTTACGAGTTTTAGAGTACGTTCCAAGCTAATGTAAGCAATAACTTAATCCTGTCAGTGGCGTAACTAAGGGGGGGGTTTAGGGGGTTTAAACCCCCCCCGAAACTACATCGAGAATGATTTTACTTAATACTACATTTACTTAATACTATATTGTAAGATCCTTAAACCACTTCAGTGTATAACAATCGCGACAAACAACATTTTCATTATATTTATCATACCACTTCACTTAGACAAGATATATAATTCCTTTCAATAATTCAATTATATTATTTATGTGTTCATCTACAACTAATAGGCCCTATACCTTTCGCTTGAACCAGTAAAAGTGAGGCTATATATAAATAAAAATGCATTAATCTAATATTACAATATCACGGTCTGTGAATTTAATTTTAAATAACGTATGTGACTTGTGACCACAATGTTTCACTTTATGTTGAGATTTTATTGAACAACCATAAAACTTTAAAAACACAATTTCCATGCAGTTCTTATTTAGAACTATAATTAATACCTACTGTAGCACTGTAACTGCAATATAATACAAACAAACGAGTAGTGGTTCGAGTAGTATTCTTTTGAGTCTAAAAGGCACGAAATAATTATAGAAGTGAAAAATAATTTCGCCTTCGGCGAAATGGCCTCCGGCGGCTGGGGCTTCGCCCCAGACCCCTTTCAGTCCCCTCATCTCACTTTTCCCTAATAACCCCCCCCGAAATAATTCCTAGTTACGCCACTGAATCCTGTTATATAGGCCTAGTAGATGGTGTCCGCAGGTTACGCTGGGTATACGCACGTTTAAGAAAAGCAGTTTGAAAATATGTGATCTAGTTGACGAGATTACATGTTCTTTTTAAAATAAAATGTGTTACCTGTGCTGATGAATGTTGGTAATCCTGACTGCGAAAATATATTGTTTAAAGTGACCATATTTCAAATCGGGAAATCTGGGACAAATACCCAAAGGGAAAAGGGACCGGACAAATGAAACAATGGGGGGATTGGGGGGATGGCCCCCACCAACAGCGCCGCAGGCGATTTTTAAAAAAATACTTGTTTTTGACGTGGTTTTAAGTGTTTGTTTTTAATGCAATTATTACTTAATACTCAGGTGGTAAATGAGTACAAATGTCACCACTCTTATTGATAGAAATTAGAAGATCAGATTTTATAACAGAGAAGATGAGACTCAATGATGAATGAATGAATGAGTGACTCAAACGTGGATATGGCACAAATAAGTATAAGAAGGCGATGAATCTCTCCTTATTACCAGTACGAAAGAGACTGCTTTACAAACACACTGTTTTCAGCAAAGATTTCTATTGCTCTGTCGAAGTCGATCGGAATATCGTGCTCCATTGAGATCACCATAAGATCCCCAAGACGAGCGTCGCTCATAGTACTCCGTAGTCACACTTGACACAGGAAGGGTGACAGCAATAGCGAGAGCTACGCTGCCATTTGGAAATGTGGATTTCAGCCTGCTAAGGCAGAACACCTTAAAAACCTCAACAAGACTGCCTGAATTTATGGTTTTCCGAACTTCCTGTGGCTCGTTTTCCTCCGAGCTCTCCGATTCAGATTGAATTTGCTCTTCCGTTGAGTTTTCCGAAGAATCAACGTCGGCAGTGGCACCAACTCTTGTCTTTCCCCTGCTCTGACTATGGAGATGAATAGGGAGGTTTACTGCTTTTTCAAATTCAAAATAGCTCCTACAAAACCGGGAGTATTCTTTAAGAAGATATGTTTGGTCAAGAAAGTGTCCGTACACTTCACACAGTTTAGCAAATGCATCTTTGGGGATACAATTTGGATTTTCCTTAACCTCTTGGCTTGCATTCGGCGCCGTGTAAAAAGTGCAATATCCTTCATAATTCCCAGAGAGATTATTATTCTTTAAGGAAATACATTCATGTCGGGATAACATTATACCATTGGTTATACCATTAAGGGTATTTTAAACACAATGGTTATACCATGTTATACCCATCCATTCTTTCCTTTAGGGTTTGGACTTTCTTCTTTTCTAGTGTGTTTTTATTTTATTTTTTGTTTCACATTTCTTTCACATTTTTTCTCATGCAGACCCCCCCCCCCCCCCCCCCCCCCGTTGGCTACTGGAGCGGCCGCTACCCTGCTCCCGTGGGGTGTGCGCCACTGGATCTAACAAAAAAGAATTGAACCTACCATTCATATTTTCGATTGAATCCACCAAGTGGTAACGGATAGTTTCTTCGTATGGCATAGTTCATCAATTTCCTTCTCGTTTTTGATGTTGCCGTCAGTAACGTCCTAGACATCGCCGTCTACCACACAGATCTATTCTAATGAAGAGTCCCACATTAACATGGACATTTCTGATGTCCATGTTGATGTGGAAACAAAGATGGGTCTATTTTTGTGTTGAGATGCTAAAGAACAATACAAACGTGTAAACAAGTCATTGTAGGAACAAAACAATGGCCAACTTTGTTGAAGAGCACAGATTCGATGGCTGAAACAAAGTCTAGATGGCACTTGCGTGTGGAGCTGTGGTTTGTGCTAATCACTGCTCCTATTACAGATTGGATTTGTTAATGTATTTATTTATTATTGTGTCACATTTAGTTAGACCTAGAGAACTGTTAAAAATTAACTGTCCATTGTACGAGAAGAACAGAATACAAATACAACATTGTCTCTGATATGACTTTATTAAAATTAAATGTTTAAGGAACTAAATGCGCAAATAATCAAGATGATGACGTGCCGTTAAACACCTAACCTAAGGAACTAAATTTTGTACAGGCCTATTGTAATATTTGAAATGTACAGGACCATCTACCGTGGCTCATGCGGTTGGGGTGCAGGTCCTAGGGTCATGGGCTCGAATCCCGCATAACGCATGGGTTTCTTGTAATAATCCTTTATCTTCATTTAGCAAACATCATTATTGAAACACATTTCTTAATATTTTATTAACAAGCCATTCGCGTATGCATCGCTCAGGTTTCGTGCTGGACCCGGAAAGCCACCCGATAGCGTTTGCCAACGTGTCGGTCACCGGTGGCAGCCACGAGGTGAGCGGCAGCAAGACCGGTGCATACTGGATCCCACTGCCACCCGGGCAGTACACGATCACCGTGACCGCCCCGGGCTACCACTCGGCCACTAAGATCGTCACCATCGACGCCAACCTGGGCCCCAACCAGGTCATGTTCAGGATGCTGAGGGACGAGAGGGTCCTGGGGATGCCGAGACTTGTCTTCGTCATGCTCTCGGGTGAGTGCCTCCATTATTACTATGTAGTACACTCTATAAAAACCAGAAATATGTTGAAAAGTGTTCTTATAAAAACACAACAATGAACAATTGTCATTTTCATTTAGTCAATTACCAACACACGAAATTAATAAAAACACAGGGTTAAAATGTTTTAAAACATGTTTTAACTTACATTTTGACCATTGTTTCAAAAATGTGTTTTTATGATTATTATTGTTTAGGCCTATTCTTGTCACCACAAAATGAAATTACAAGAGATATGAAGTTTTTTTTAAAGAAATTTGAAGTTGATAACTTGAAGATGTTGATGTTGTTAAGATATTGTTATTGATTTGGATGGCCTGTTGCCAGTGGGGGTAGAATGAAGTAACAACCTCTTGTTTACGTGTCTGTGCAGGTTGCGTGGGGCTATTACTGGTGGTTATCGGTGTGTGCTGCTACGCGTGTTGCCGTCAGAGGAACCAGGGCAAGTTCCAGTACGACTTCTCGCTGCTGCCTCAGAAGGGTCGACCCTTCTACGAGGATGACGATAAGGAGACTGAGCTTTTCCGAGCACCGTTCAGAGGTAAGCTTGTGGTTGGCAACAGTTGCCCAGGCTGGTCATAATTCTTATATCTCCTTCAAAGCCTTTCTAGTCCCTCCCTCTTGTTTTCTTCTTTTCTGGGGGTCTTTTGATGTGCCATAACGTTGGATTTGTACACATTTCCCTAGATTAGTTTTATTGGCATTTAGTAGACATTTGTACAAGATTTGTAGACATATTTAGATTTGTTCGTGCTATTACTTACAGTATATTGTAAACTTATATTTTAAACTTCCAGGTTCTGGCAAAGTTACCCGTCCGTATTTTGACGAAGACGATCCTGATTACGAGACAGATTCAGAGGAAGACATCGTCCTAGTCCGGCCTCACCGACAATGGGAGCCGGTATCTGACAAGGACTAATGACCTCTCACTTAACACAACTAGACTTGTCGCTACGGGAGCACGTAACTCAAGACTAACCCTTGTTTAGCAAAAGCACTTGGCTTCATTCCCAGGTAACACACAATACTAATATCAATTTCATGTGGGTGTTTTTGGTAGCTGAACAGATAGCTTTGGTATTTATAACATGGAATCTGAATCTCATTAGTCATTATCAGTAGAACCTTCTTAAAGAAATGTCACCGTTTTTTTTTTTTCAGCAAGCATAATTAAGGGGTCCTACTGAATACACTTCTCAATAGCTCAATTTGCAATGTGTTAGGTGACAAAAGTCATGTTCAGATTATCATGTGTGCCCAAGCACATAAAATTGTCTTTTGGCGATGTATACCAGGCATAATAAAAAATCCCAGCAAGTCGATAACTTGCACACCCCTACATTCTACAATGTGCACAATTGAGCAAATTGTTCAATTGAGAAATGTGTATGAAGTTCCACGGTGTTTCCGCACTCTCGTAATTGTTTGCTCTTTTAATGGATGTCACCTGACAAACCATATGTAAACTTGGCATTTCTGTAGTGTGTACGTCTTTGATTTTTCCTTCAGTAGAAACATGGTTTTATGTCACCTGACAAACAATATGTGAACTTGGCATTTCTGTAGTGTGTATGTCTTTGATATTTCCTTCAGGAGAAACATGGTTTTATGTCACCTGACAAACAATATGTGAACTTGGCATTTCTGTAGTGTGTACGTCTTTGATTTTTCCTTCAGTAGAAACATGGTTTTATGTCACCTGACAAACAATATGTAAACTTGGCATTTCTGTAGTGTGTACGTCTTTGATATTTCCTTCAGTAGAAACATGGTTTTATGGATTGCAATAAATCAATGCAGCATTTGTATGGACACCTTCTGGGAGGGTGAAGGTATATTCTTACTCACTCAAGAATTGTTCCATGGTTACTGTGATAATTCTGTATTGTAGGGCCTACACATACAGCTACAGTTGTTACCATAATTATTATGTATCCGTATCACACACCTGATAATATTAATCGCGTTTAACAAAGTGTAAATGGCAGGGTGGATGATATTTTTGATTTTAATTAAAAAAATCAAAAATCATGATTTTTTTTATTTAAATCAGATTTTTTTGATTTAAATCGATTTCTTGATTTAAATCAGATTTTTTGGATTTTTTTCGATTTAAATCAGATTTTAATTGATTTAAATCAACAATATGAAGTGTTTCACAAAAGGGATAATCGACTGGTAAATTGCAATTGCCAACAAACAATACTAATTGACAGGAAATAAACAAATAAATTTTCATTTTTCATATAATATGCGATTATGGTCTTCGAGGGAAATTGAAAATGAGATATATGCCTAGTTATGCTGGTAAGTTTCTTTGTTGATTTAAATCAATGATTTTTATTAAAAAAATCTTTGATTTAAATCTGATTTAAATCAATTCCACTCTGGTAAATGGTAGAGTAGAATTTGGAGCGACATTTGTGTTTCTCAATTCCTGTCAAAACATTGCTGTGCGGATCGGCATTAAGGTGAGTGGTCTTCCTTTCTAAAAGATGTGTGGTTCTCCTCCTTCAGGTTAACAATTGTTGCCTCTCACTCTCACATAATATAATGTGATAATGGGTGAATATATTAAAGCAATAATTTTACTGCAAAGTTCAAGCCCCTTCTTTCAAAGGCAAAGGGGGCTTAATGTATTGATTGTTTTTAACTGTGCACTTAACTTTTTTAAATCTTATTTAAATATTGTTTTGTTTTTAATATTTTTATTGTCATTTGGTCAGATTTGATTTCTATGCCTTCCTGTTCCTAGCACCTACGTCTACCTGAATTTGTATCATCATAATATAAAAGTTAGGAAATTGGTAAATCTCCCATGCTTCAAGGGTGCCAAGCTTGGTTTACTTGCATTGTTGAATGAGTACATAATTTGGTTCCTTTGATTTATCTTCACCTTGCATATTTCTTGCATAGTCCACAGGCTCTATCATAGGATACAGTGCAAAGGTGTGGATAGATCCAATGAGCATAATGTGTACTCAAATAATTTTAGGATGTTTATGCATACATAGTACATAGTTTAATTCTCTTAACAGCAATACCTTGAAAATACACTGGGCAAATTCAATCATTTCCAGTTGTCCAAACCTACTGAATAAATACAGTTTGCAGAATCATTCCCATATTATGTACATAAAGTAGTAGTCTGCACTTTACTGTTCTTCTGTTCTCTCACTACTGATCAGTGACTTTCCTATGTATGTACTATGTACCTTTTATTTACGTTGCTAGTTAAAGGCCACTGTCTTGAGTCTTGACGTAATAATACCATTTGGCTCATTGCTGATTGATTGTCTACTTGATCTTGCTTTCAACCATGATTTCAAATCACCAGTCATGAGCTGATTGATGCTGCTGATTTGGTGTTATAATATTAAGTATGAAATTAACTTTTTAATGTAGTTGGTGATATTAGGCCTACTAATTTCAATTTGCATTGTTTGGCACAATAAATTTATGTACCTAATTCACCATTTTTTTTATAGCTTGTGGTTTCAGTTTTACTTTAAGACTAAAGATGTGATCTGATAATATTGTATTATAATAAGAGATGCAATTAACTATAGTATAGTTAGAAATGTTACTGCATGAAATAAAAAAATAATATGTAAAAATGGCTGCTGAAATCTCGAAGAAAACTTTCTTGTAGAGAAAATGTAAGGAAATTAGATGGTGAAATAACTATTTTATAGTGATGTGAAAAAGTATGTATATTTTGAGTATGTTATATATAATATAAAGAAGTTTTGACATATTTTTTATCACCCAACTGTCTTTGTCCAGCATAACTCCAGTTCCTTGGTATTTTGATTCCTCAAGAACATTTCCTCATTGGTGGCACGTCTAATAATTTAAAGTCTTTGAAGATAAAGCATTGCACTTCATTTGGTGTATTAATTTTATTGTTCTCATTTATGTAATTTCTAATACATCAGTCATCAACATTTTATTTATGAATCGAGTACTTATACACAAAGTAACACACAAGTAGAATAAAGCTAATAATAAAAATAATAATAATAATAATATGAAATTGTATGGTACCGGTATGTTACAAATTAAAACTATTACAGTACGTTTACAGTACTATCACTACGTTTATCAGGAGCTTTAAACCGGTTTAAGTAAATCGTTTTAAGGGTTGAATCGGTTTAATGGTGTTGGTAAACACATCGATTTAGCTAAGAACGGTTTAACTTTAGGTCACTTCCCAAAGTGACTTAGAACAGTTAAACCGATTTAATTTGACGTGATAAACACTTAAAACGGTTTAAGACGCCATCTTTCCACAACCTAGCGGCAACTGAGTGTACTCATTTGACAATTATTGCAAGGCGCGAACGCGATAGGTTATGTAGGTGTGGAACACCGCTTACTGAATGTTGCGCACCGCCTTACTGTACGTGTTTTAAGACGATTTGACGACACCTGTCGGGAGAATATCAAAGTTGCTTTTTTACGCCGAATTGTCAACGCCTTGATAAACGTATCGACTTACGGAAACCGTTATACCTTAAATCGACTTAAAAAGCCCTGATAAACGTAGTGTATGTTTTGGAATGCTGAGCCCGCGATTAGTTTCAAGGGTAGTTCAATGTAAGCTTTGCTTATTGCTATAAGGTATTGGTGTGGGGTAATGCCTAGCTTTCCTGTTTCAGTAACTAGACTGTGAGGTAGTCTTTAACGGGAAGTTGTGCATGACTTTGTTTCCTCCCAAATATTTAGCCATCGTCTAACCCAGGACATTAACGCTTCCCTCACCATCTCGTAGTTTACTTGTAAACCTGATAGGTTGGACACTTGCTATTTACTGTATGAGCAAGCAACAACATAGATGCTTGAAAAATATACATGTTTTCTCATTCATTAAATTATTCTATGTAGGCTGCAGTCTAATACTCCACGGTCTATACTCATAGTCGGCCCATTGTATACAAGTACAACACACATTGTTGCTAGGGTTTGTTTTTACACAGAAAATAACATGCATAAAACAATTAGGTAGCAACCATGGATTTCCAATGGGCTACGAGTGACTCTAAAATTTTTCCCATTCGTACATTAGTTGTAAACAACCGAGACAAGCGGCATAGTCGCATAACCGAAAGCTTGTCAGTTTGTGACAAGTGATACGAAACGAGATCGCAAAGCGTGTGCCTACCGAGGCGGGGGGAAGTAGCTCGGGAAGGCAGAGTTCCAAATGATGGCGGCTAGCATGAGTATGACATAGAACGTAATGCTCGCCCACCACAGCTTGTTCTCCCAGGACTTGACCTCGAGATTGCGAAGCACGTTGATGCCCACCAACAGGCCGGCTATTGCACCGCACAAGTGAGCAGAGTAGCCCACCTTGTCGTCTTGATCCAACACGTAGCGGTTGTATATGGCAGTACCCACGTCCATGCCGGTCAGGCCCAAGAAGAACAGGAGCTGCCATATCGCGTACTGCATCTCGGACCAGTTCTGAAACATCGTTGTCGTCGCTAATGGACCTTGCAACAACAGTTTTGTACATTTCGATTTTTGGTCAATAAGGGAAGAGGTCAATCAGGAACGATGGTGGGAAGATAGAAAAGTATGGACAGAATTTGTAGGAAGAGCAGAGGAAGAAGAAAGTGAAGAGGAGGAGCCAGAGGAAGTTAACATGAGGGAAGCGTCAGGCATGGCCAGCCGGCTTCGATGTACCTAGGGGCCAGAATATGATAGGATTAATTTCCTATCCCCTACCCGACTTCATTGTTGGACACAGGGAGCAGGTATAAAAAAAAAAAAGAATATTTTCGTTAAAATTAATGGAGTTCGATAAATAACGTCTCTTAGGTACACATTTTCTTCGTTCTGTTGCCCTTGCTAATAATAAATAAACGTATCTACGTATTTTAAAAATCTTGTGTATCGAATAATCTTTAAATAGAAAATATCATCTTGTGGTCAGTGTTGCTTGCGCCCATGCTTGGACACATGAGCTGTTACGTGATCTATTTCCCACGTTATAATTGCCCATTATGCGTGGGCAAGGTGGGTCCAGGAAGCAAATTACACTTCTTATCTGACAGGTATAGAAGAAAATGTCAGTAAAAATTACAATATTTTTTAATATAGATTAAGAAAGAGATCAGAATCACCCTCCCTGTACAAGTGTGCCATCCTCGCCACTTCACAGAGAACAATATACCAACAAGCTGTGATCGAGCATCATATCGTGGCGGTCTTACCATGATGATGGTTGCGATGTGCGCCGTAATGAGCGCGTAAACTCCCCCCGACGCTCCGGCAAGGAAGACGCTCGGATCGGTGATGGAGGTTCCCAGCGACCCCGCAACGACCCCCGCCAGATACACCAACATCACACGCCAACTGTGGTGAACCATCTCGAGCGGTATGCCCAGCATTATCTGCACCGTCAGGTTCACAACCAGATGAACCGAGCTGGGGACACGGGCGTCGTTAATAGTGCAGAACAAGTAACTTAAATACTAACAAATTAGAATGTAGATTGGCATTTAATGTGCAAGGTTTGACAGGATCGTCATTTTTGAAGCACTTGTACCAGTTTGTTTGTACCAGTTTGATGAGAAGTAAAATTACCTAATTTATTGCAATCAATTTCATACTTGAAACTAAGCGTAAACATCTCGACAGTTAGTACTAACCAACCAGTAAAATGAAATAATTATTACAAATCCATGAACCTACCCTATCTCGTAATGTGTTAGTAATCGGTACATATGTAACATCCATTATATGTGTGTGCCCATAGTTCACAAATAAGATTGCCATAATTACATGCTTTCCATTTATCTATTGAGTGACATACGTATTATGCAAGGGATGAAAGACAAAGATTGTATTCATTTAAATAGTAAAACATCATTTTTCTTACCCAACATGTACGAACATGTACGTTAGGTATCTCCAGGCTTCGTATCGCTTGTACGGGTCGTATATCAACACTGTGGCAACCGGTCCGGTAGCGCTTGTGTTTCCCGCGTTGATGGAATCGACCATATACGTTGAAATCTGGAACGTTACAAGAATGAATGTTACAAGAATAAGGAAGTATTATCTCTGCTCAAATTAGATGCGAAAACACAATGCGAACAAAGCTTTATTGTTTTTTTTTGCATATGTGAAGTAATATATATTGTTTTCTTTTCATATTTGTTACGAAAAAATATTGGTACAGGGCAGGACAACTTGTAGAAACATGATAAACATGAGTGTATCCTTCTCAAGATGAGCTTGCATACTTGCCGACTGCAAGACACAACAGGTCAAGCTAATGAGCTAAGTGGTTGATGAAGGAAGGTGACTTACCTCAAGAAGACTTAGGATGACCATACCAACTGCTGGTGGCCAGCAAGAATACGCGTTTTCATAATCCCCCAACTCGTCCGTCTCTGTTTCTTCCAAGTCAAATCGCTGGACTGTTTTGCGGCGTGGGATGGTGTAATGAACGTAGCGGTTGAACATGTGGCCGAAAAAGTTCCTGTTGTCTGGATGTTGTATCTAAATTTGAAAAACTGAGTCCACCAGCAAGACAATTTTATAATACTACATCTAAGTTTTGCATGAAGGTTAATAGCAAGTTATAATGGGTTCTCTCATTTTTTTGTAATTTTTCATAACACTTCTCAAGTTCTCACCATTGTTGCAAGGGCCTGATAGTGTTTGTTCTATTCACTTCTGGGACCCAATTCTTGAACAAAACGTCGAAATGTTTGTGACGTTTTGGTTGGGCTTGTGGCCTCAAACGTCTTTATTGCCCAATAGTGTGACTCAATCACGCTTATTACCGCACATGTCTATAATAATTAAACGTTTTGTTTCAAGACTTGGTTTCCTGTACTCCTACTTGATGTTCTCTTGTTCGGCTAACACGAGTCCATATTTTAATTTACTTCAGTTTCGTGGCAGTGCAATAACAAGCATTAAAAGTAAGTTAAAACTTGAGGTGTAATAAGGTAACTGCTATACAAACCATGTTGATGAACTCTTCGTAGCTAAGGAAGCCGTTTTGGTCGTGGTCTGCACGCTCCATGATCTTACTGACTGTTTCTTTGGGGATGTCATTTGTGTACGAGTCGCTCCTTAAAGCTGTGCACAACTCGGTGAAGGAAATCCGTCCGTCTCGGTTTAGGTCGTACCGGTTGAAAACTGCTCGCCAATGCTGTTGGAAGTCACATCTAGTATATTAAACATCTTACCAGGTACAAGTACGTACAAACATTTGTGGGAACTAATTGCTCTCGTTTGTTGTTGATGTTATTTGGGGTTAAGTCTTATAGGCCTACCTGGGAAACTTTGCTAATCGAGATTATGAGTAAATGACATTAATTAATCATAATCATATATTAATAATAATTATCATTTATTTTATTTTATTACATACTGTACTTAATCCACATGAGTTTCACACTAACACTAAAACAAAAAACTTGTATCTTTGCTTTGTACACTCAGATACCTACTGTGTTACATGGGACTAATTGACTGTTTGAATGAAACTGAAGGATATTAATTTCCAACTAAACTAAAATATTTGGAAGAAGTTGATTAAGTTGGTCAATACTCAATTCTGACACAACCAATGCAGAAAAAAATTAGAACAAGAAGCACTGTTGTATTCCCCCAAGTATTTACTTAATTAGGTCATGTGCCCACCAAAAATGGTGTGTGGGAAAATGCTGTTATAGCATAGGTATGTTTACATTGCATATTTTGTCTTAATTTGAAGTTTATAAAAATGATAAAAAAGTAGTCTCTTACCGGTGTAATGAGAACAGCACTCTGTTGTTCATCTCTATCCGCACTCGCACCCCCACCTCCATCTTCTCTTTGCATTTTTAATAGCAACAAGAACAGTGGCTCAGAAACCACAAATAACTGCACAGCTTACTATCAGCTATACTAAAAATGGGGTGTGATATCTTTGGCCTAGCCCACTCCCAGGTAGGTTGAGTCACAACAAAGATAACATGGTAATAACCTGATAATAGGTAGTGCAAGTGTAATCTATAGTGAGATAAGAGAAAATGGACACTTTTTTATAGGAGACCTTCAGTGTAGTACCGATACTGTTCTCTACTTGTTTTGAGAGGCAGATGCAGGCTAGTGTTAGTGCAAGAGAGAACAAACCAATCAGAAAAAAACAATGGTAATTTCAAACATTTTACTTCCTTTCCATGTACAGTAATTCTTTATCAATCAATTTACTGGGAAGGTACAGTCATGTATGTATGTATGTATGACAGGATCATAGGATTGGCATGTGCACATTTACATTATAAAGAAATATATAACAGTATAGCTGCCATTGAGTTTAATGAAGTTGCTACTATACAGTGTATTAAAAAAATACAATACTGTACAGTGTACATACACAGTTGTAAGTTGTAACACTTAGGTACTGCATTACTCTGTTGTAGAACACTTTGCAAATTTATCTTGATACCGGTACATATAATAATAATGTTGGGAAATAAAAAACAAGTGTCACATATAACATACAGCAATGAGCTTTGCAGAGATATCTCAGTTCGTAGTTGATATTGTGAACTTACAGTACTTTGAATTATGATTCATGAAAGTTGACATACATTCAAATTAACCTTCAATAATATAGAAAATAAATGTTCATTTTAGTGAAGGCACAATTGCACAAACATGCATTATATGCATCATATACAGCTAATTTCACATAAACTTATAAATAATTACATGAGCACGTATGCACTCGTACACCTTAGGAAAATAATACACAAATGGAATAGGATGCAAATTTGTTTCCATTCCATGAATAGATTTTAATAGTACTGTTATACATAAATGTATTTAGATTCAAGTGGTTTGTAGTAAAACTACATTATTTATTATAGAAGTAAAATCATTTATAGAAATTCTTCAACTTGTTGGGTGAGAAATGAGAAACCGATACAAAATTGCACCCTACTCAATATAGTAAGCCTCATATGGCTGTACCCACAACCTAATCAAATGTAAAACTATACCAGCCCCCTCATTCTTATGTGGCTATTTCACTTACAAGATAAATAAAATACATAGTATCTAATATAATTGAGTTTTATAAGACAGACAGATCCCTAGGTTGGTGGTGGGCTATGGGGTGGTTGTACTATAAGTGTGACTATCAATACTTTTATCTCTAAAACCTACACTATTTTGAGTGAGTGAATGTTGTGTCAAGCTATCTCTATTGTCAATGATGACAAAGTGCATGTAAAATTTACTTTCAGCATTGCCCTACTACAGTGTATGTATATGTACAGCTGGTGGTACAGCTATGTGATTGTGGGTTTTATTTGTGCGTAGTTAGATTATGTTTTTATGTTCTGCATCTGTCTCAGGAATTCCAGAAGGATAACTTGCATCATAGATTAATATTATATTATGGTAATTTTAGATTAGCTACTATCACCATCAGTGCTTGAAAATACTTATATATTGTTCTTGTTTTGCATAGGTACCGTATGCACCTTGTTATTGTTTCTTTTCCCCATTCTGTGACCTGTTCACCCACCGCCAATAAACTAATAATGTATAATTATTTTATTTGTATAGCCAGCTACACACACAACATTGAATACTTTCAGTGAATCATTTAAGAAGCTGACTAGCAGTTTTATTCTTTTATGTTTTGAGTGCTACCTATTTATATGGCAAAGTGGATAAAAGTAATATAAAATATATAATATGTTATTACTTATTAATTATGATCATCTATGTACAAAGGTAAATGCTTAGATATTCCTGATCTTTCAAGTTATGTACTTCATCTTTGTGCAAGACTAAATATAAAAATATTGTCTTTAGGTAGTTGCAATTTAATACTACAGTACTGTCCAAAACATGAACACAGAAGTGCAATAAGTAACCACTGAGAGTTCAACTCGGATGATAGAACGCATAGCTAAACTTTTGCAGGTGATGTTCAGTATAGTAGTTTGTATTTACAAGTGTTTTTAGTCATTAATGACAGAGATTAGTGTTTGAATGCATGTAATTTATTACTGTACATAATCAATGCAGGCATCGCATTGTACGTCATGGTAAGAATCTCAGTTATCAACAATGTCTATGTGATGCCCAAGAGGTTTAGTGTTTGGGTGAATGTGGTATTGCTGAGATTGTGTGATGTGTGTTAAGTTTTGTTGTTATTGTTTGAAGCGCATAATATCACATACACAAAGAGAGAGAGAGAAGCCCCAAAAAAACAGTTGCGTAATGAAGAGATTTTATTGTGCGATGTTTTCATTGACAGCGAACTATACAGATCACTTTGCAACTTTGCAATTAGAAAAAGCTTTATTTTGAAAATATAATTCTCTATGGTAAGATAGCTGCCTTTTACAATGCATCTCATTAATTGTATACATGCATGCCGTGGTAGAAAAATAACAATATTAAAATATTACTAATTTCAGGTCTGCAGTAGGAAACTTGTATATAACAATAATTATTATTTAATTATATAAAGCTATTTAAATAATTGATAGCCATATTAAAATAATCAACTCAAAGGTTTCTCTTACTAATATTGAAATTATTGTTCACTGCACTTCACAGAGATTCATATTAAAATGTTGTAGGTAAATATAAAGCATTACTTATTAATTAAAGGCACTATGTTCATGGCCACATCTCTTGAATGTTTGATATGTTGATATACAAAGTATTCTGCATTTATAAATAATCTCACTGATTTTAAATTAATGAGAGCAAAGACATTGTCAATGAACAGGTTGATATTCAAGATATATTTTGTTGAGCAAAATATCCTTTATATTGAGTAAAAAAAGATATATATATAAAATTATACAATTTACATACACTATATTTTGGTACAGCTACCTACATGAAGGAATGATTGAGCAATCAAAAAAACTATAATACGTACTGTGCTATGTTGTTACTTGTTAGCAACATTAACTTTAGATACATTACCCTAATCATGCCACAAAAAATAGTTTTATATAGTAGATGGAATTTTATTTCTATGCTAAGCGTACAGGAACATGATGCGTTTCACAGGGCAAGGTTAAAATATAATTTTGAATGTAACCTAGCATAACATAAAACATTGCCGTACATGATGTGCAGAGAGACAGACGATACTAATAACGATGAACTCTTACACATTACGTGAAAATGGTTAACTGACGTGTATACAGCACTTGGAGGCAAATATCTCGAGCGACTACTGCCTGCACGGTTTTAGCTACTCATTCTCTTTCTTCCTAACCAGCCATATTCTCATTCAGAATAAACTGTACCGCCCTTACAAAAAAACATGAAAACCGAGAATAAGATTATTAGACACACGAACTGGAAGCTTCCTTAACGCTCACAATTTAGTAAACAAACTACGCACACTGGTCAATGAATGGGGTGATCTCGAGAGTTTGACAATAATTATGAAAACAACTTGATATGACAAAAAAATTCAAATGACTCTACAACAATATGTTAATAAGTACGCATCGCCATACTAGGTAGTATTTTTTTTTACCGGCACGAATACTGATTCGTAAAATAAAAATAATCATATGTGTGATGTAAATGTTTCAGCAACGATGATAGCACTAATTCAACGCCTTCACATCGAGGCTTATCAACAAGTGTACCAAGGTCAAGGTCGCTCAGTACCTCGGGGGCGGGAAGTAGTCGGGGAATGCGGCGTTCCAGATGATGGCGACAAGCATGAGGGCGACGTAGAGCAGAATGCTCGCCCACCAGATGACTCGCTCCCATCGCCGCACCTCCAGGTTGCGCAGAACGTTGATGCCGACGAGCAGACCCGCCAACGCTCCGGCGATGTGGGCGACGTAGCCGATCTGGTCGTCAATCTCGAGGACGTAGCGGTTGTAGACGGCCGTGCCCACGTCCACGCCGGCCAGGATCACAAACACCAGCAGCTGCCACACGGCAAACTGCATCTGCTTCCAGTTCTACGAGAACACAAGCACTCGTCAGACTATACTTTGGGGTGAGCATTGTACAGATAGATGTAAAATAGAATAATGTAGGAATAGGATCCCCCAGGACACGGAACATCTTGCGACATGTGTCTCCCTGACAGCAGAAAGGGATCTAATGGAGGGGCAAAATATAGCAAGAAGGAAATATGTGGCAAACCTTTATTGGGCAACTAGGCAGAGAATGGCATAAGTTCCAACTCCGGGTGTTCGAAAGAAGAAGAAGAAGAGATGAAGAAGCTTGGATGTAAGATGAGAAAGAAGAGAAAGTAGAAAGTATACATTGAAGACATACAACAAAAAGTTTCATCATTTTTGTTTCAATCGATGTCTTCAATGTACACTTTCTAGTTTCTACTCTCAAATTCGTCATCTTACATATGAGGTAAGCTGTTGGATCCTATCCTTACGTGATATTATTCCAGCCGATTGGCATCTGTCAACCTAACTAGCTATGTAAAATAGAAATTACAGTCAGAGAAGATAAAATGAATGGAAGCTATTTAACACCAATTCATGGATTGATAATAGGGCTGCCCCATTTCGTTTAAAGGACCAATCGTTTAACCAACCCCACTAAACGCATCCATACCTATTTATCTATTATTTAGCGTTTCGTGCCGACAAGGCTACCAAACGTCAAAAAAATGTGTCAAACAATTAAAGCTAGGGAGTAAATTAAAGCTAGTAAAGTAAAGGGGGAGCACAATGGATTGGATTCTGCGTTACTTTGGTGAGTTCATTGGTGTCGTAGGCTTTGCTAAGGAGGGGGTATTCTTGCACAGTTTCCATGCATAGAAATCTAATAAGACATCCCGACAGCTTGGGATGCCAACACAATCAACGAACGGACTTACCATGATGATGGTGGCAACGTGTGCGGTGATGAGCGAATACACCCCGCCCGATGCCCCCGCGAGAAACACCCGCGAGTCCGTTATGGAGGTGCCCAGCGAGCCGGCAACGACCCCCGCCAGATAGACGAGACAGACGCGCCACCCCCGGTGGACCATCTCGAGGGGGATGCCCAGCATGATCTGCACGACGAGGTTCACAAACAGGTGGAAGAACCTGTCGAGGACCAGACGAAACGTGAGTTAAAGCCCGACTACTGTACACGACTAATATAGCGAGCAATACTTTCGGAGCAGGCAGAAGCGTTCTGTATAGGCCTAGGTAGTCATGCGATAGTTTTTAATGAAATCATCTCTTGGATTCAATAAGAAATTCTTGTTTCAGAGGATTAATTAAACTGACTCCAATATCACAGCTACTAGATCATGATAGAAACACTTCTGTATTCAATGGAAATATTTTTGCCAAAACATTCTCGGATTTAGTCCTTCTAATGCATATAATATCTCTCAATTACCGATATATATTTTAACTGAATTTTCATATATATATGGTCAGTATAGTGTGACAGTCAAAAAAGCACTAAAATATATTTTTGATCTATGATTATTTAACCCAACCTAATTATGCCACGTAGTAGATTTAACCTTTTCTTACCCAACATGTGTGAACATGTACGTTAAATATCGCCAGGCTTCATATCGCTTATACGGATTGTAGATCAACACTGTTGCTGCGGGACCATTGGCCCTCGTATGCCCAGAGCTGAACAAGTCGTACAGATAAGCAATCACCTAGAGCAAATAATTGATACGTTACACATAACCCTTAATGATATAAGGAGATCTATTTTGCCTACAAGTTAACTAAAGAAGCATGCAAATATTAACTTTGGCACGTTACCTCTAAGATACTTATGATCACCATACAGACTGCAGGTGGATAACAAGTATATTCCTCTTCGTATTCACCTTTGTCAACATCGTCAGTTTGTATTTGACTAGTTCGACTCGGGTTACGAGGAACGGTACACAGTTTCACATAACTATCCACTGCTTTTGTGAACATTCCTCGATTATCCTCATGGTGAATCTGTAATGAAAGAGTTTCTTCTTATAGAAAGAGTGGCATGATTAACTAGATTAATATAACCTATATATTAAGCTTTCACCTACAGGCCTACACAAAACACTAAGTAGGCATAATTATGGACTATGGTAGGCCTACAAAACAATAATTGCTAAACCTCACTACCGTGGTCACTACCACCATCAATATTGCCCTATGAATACATACATTATTAAATTATAGTGTATACTTAGAGAGGCCAAAAGGCTGGGTTAATTGGAAACGTCTCAGTTTATTTGTCTTCTCATATGTTTTTTTAAGCGGCCTATCTACTTTCTCAGGTAAGCTGTCATCCTTTGTACCTTTCCCCTCACTAGAACATGTTTTTATCTTGTTCTGAGTTCCAATTTACATTATTAAATTAGGTCTATATAATTACATATAAATGTGTAGTGGCTTTTAAAAAGTAAATAACAAAGTCTACCTGACACAAACTCAACATTTTTTATTTACCGTAGGCTACAGACAGTAAGTCAAATTTATGTTGCACCAATCGACATCTGTAGAGACTATTTAAACATAGGCTACTGACGGAATACAAACCATTTTCACAAATTCTTTGTAATCCAAGAAGCCATTTTCATCATGATCAGCCCGTTGTAGAATCTGGCGCACTGTGTCCTTGGGAATATCATTGGTGAATGAATCACTAGATAGCACTCGACGAAGCTCCGACAACGATATTTTGCCGTCACTGTCTTGATCGTATTTGTTGAAAATCAACTGCCACTGCTTTAAAAGGAGACAAAGGAAATTACAGTATTTAAAGCATAAGTACAGACAGGACAGTCAAGATTTTTAGTGTACAGAAAAACGGGTGAAACAACAAAGACTAAACGTGTTATGTAACTAGGCCTAGCAGAAGAACCAAACAACAATATCTATCCTATCTAGGCCTAGGCACTTATCTTATTTGGGTCTACAAATACGCAGGCCCGTAGGCTAGTACAGCGTAGGCTTAGGTCTATGCAATCATTGGGTTTGTAATACAATCTTTGCAAGTTGACATAACTCGTAATTATTTGGCGTAGGCCCTAAAGGCCTACATTTAACTCTTTATGAGCAAGAGAAAAATATAGTGCTCAGAGCCTTGGGACTAGGGCGTTACGCTGTAAGAAAACGCTAAAGCAGATGTACAAAGGGCTAAACCTAGCCTAGGCCTATAGACGTCAAAGCGTTCTTGATCATCCACTAACCCACGTTGCTCAGATACTTGGCTACTTCTTCTAGGCATAGGCCTAGTCAGAGCCTAGGTAGGCCCAGGCCTAGGGGCTTATAATAAAGTGTAAAAGTACTTACAGGATACAAACAAATATTAGTTTCAGCTTCCCCATTTTGACTCTGCATTCTTTGCTCGGCAGACATGTTTTTCTAGTTCTTTAACTAAAATAATTCTCCGTTAATTATTTTTATGACGAATCGGAAGAAATATTCTTGGTATGAATCACATTTAATGAAGTGTGAATTTGACAGTTACATTCTTTGACAAGAAACGTAAACAAAACTTCAGCATGCGACGTCAGCACAATCGTCGAGATATCGCAGGAGAAAATATCGATCGATAGGCCCTTTCGAAACCAACGCTTAAAAATGAAATCCACTATTTACATACTTCCTGGTAACGGGATCAATAATCAATGTGTATTGTTTATGTTGGCATTGGCTGTAATCGCGGTCATCAACGTCCGTGCACAGCGACACCAGTAGTACCAACTTTAGGGTAAAACAATAAACCAACAAAAAAGTTATTTGGTACTATGTACGTGATATTTACAAAGATATTGGAACAGTACTATGATAATTCATCTAAATAACAATAATTTCCGATGAAAAATTGAGTATTTAGTAGAATAAAGTATAAAAAATGCACAACTTGTAAGTTCTACATGTGGATACTTAATTATGGTTTGGTTGCCTAGCTGGTGTTCCAAATTTCAAAATTTCCCGCCTACTGGTAGCTGCGTGAAGGCAGAGACGATATCTCGAAGTCGAAAATGGCCGCCGTTCCTATTGCCAACATCAACAACCAAATACTCTGAAGTTCATTACCAAGTGAACCCGAATATGCTCCATTGATTGTTTTTTCAAATCATTTTTTAACTAAACCCTGCAGATATGTTTCGCGCTACCTACAGTAATTTAGTAATCAACAATATAGAATATATTCAAACATGTTTTCCAAACTGCGTGACACCCCACAGTTTTAAAGTTATTGACCCAGGTTCGTACCTCCGTGAGGGAAATAATACCCCATTAACCAAATGCGCATCATTTTTTAAATAAACCCTGATATGTTTCGCCCTACATATACTTATTTATTAATCAGCAATATATATTCTATTCAAATTTCAAACATATTTTCCAAACTGCGTGACACTTCACAGTTTTAGAGTTATTGACCCAGGTTCGAACCTCCGTGAGGGAAATAATACCACATTAACCAAATGCGCATCACTTTTTGACCAAACCCTAACATATTTTGCACCGCCTACATCAAACATGTTTTCCAAACTGCCTGACACCCCACAGTTTTAGAGTAATATTCGATACTATGATATCGAAACATATCAGGGTTTAGTAACAAAACGATGCACATTTCGTTAATGGGGTATTATTTCCCGCACGGAGGTACGAACCTGGGCCAATTACCCAAAAACTGTGGGGTGTCACGCAGTTTGAAAAACATGTTTGAATAGGTTATGTATTGCAGATTAATAATTTACTATAGGTGGCGCGAAATATATCAGGGTTGAGTTAAAAAATGATGCGCATTTGTTTAGTTGGGTGTTATTTCCCTCACGGAGGTACGAGCCTGGGTCAATTACTCAAAAACTGTGGGGTGTCACGCAGTTTGAAAAACATGTTTGAATAGGTTATGTACTGCAGATTAATAATTTATTATAGGCGGCGCGAAACATATCAGGGTTGAGTTAAAAAATGAGGCGCATTTGGTTAGTGGGGTAGTATTTCCCTCACGGAGATACGAACTTGGACATCAATGACTCAAAAAGTGTCTCACGCGGTTTGAGAAACAGATAAAGATAAAGATAAAGATAAAGATATTTATTCTTCAAGACACAACTTACATGTCTAATCTCTAAGGAGATGTGCGAAGAGTGGATAGGCTACAATGCCTATACTAAAAGTAACAATAAAATACTATATTCACATTTACAACAAATGTAGAAAAATAAATAGATAGGGCCTAGGCCAAAATTCTAAACCACTAAAATCTAAAATCAAAAAACTACGCATACTTAGTGCATAACAGCTGCTCAGTCGATATAGGTATACAGCAAACACTTTTAAGGTTGTACATTTTAGGTATTAAACATTAAATTAATCAAACCATAAGGAGAAAATTTAACTAGAATAAATCTAGCATAACACAAATCTCAAAACTTAAACTAAAAAAGTTACATAATAATAATATTAGCCTATTTCAGGAACTTGTCTTTAAACTCCTGTACAGAATAAAAAGATTCACTTAAGAGCATATTTTTTAACTTAAACTTAAATAAGGATATGGTAGTGCACTTTTTTATTTCATCTGGTAGTAGATTGTAAAGTAAGGTTCCCTGTAAAGTAAGGTAACATAATATTAGCCTATTTCAGGAACTTGTCTTTAAACTCCTGTACAGAATAAAAAGATTCACTTAAGAGCATATTTTTTAACTTAAACTTAAATAAGGATATGGTAGTGCACTTTTTTATTTCATCTGGTAGTAGATTGTAAAGTAAGGTTCCCTGGTAGGATGGACTCTTTTGGCACTGAGAAGAGGTTTGCCTTTGAATTCGGAGAAAAGTTTTTCGACGCGTGTCATGCGAGTGAACATCCAAATTTGTCTCAATGTTATTGATGTTACTCTTTATGTATGTTAAGAGTTGCAATATATATAAACAAGGCATAGTTAATATTTTTAGATTTTTAAAATGAGTTTTGCATGATTCTAAACGATTGAGATGAAGTATATTCCTAATAGCTCTTTTCTGGAGTTTGAACACTGTTTCCCATAATATAGAGTTTCCCCAAAAAATGATGCCGTAACTCATTTTTGAGTGAAACATTCCATAGTATTGATTTTTTAGCGTTTTTATATCAGCCATTTTGGACATTATTCGGATTGCATAACAAGTGCTTGAGAGTTTATTGCATAAGGCATTGATGTGGTTAGTCCAATCAAGATGTTCATCAAGCTGCACCCCTAGGAATGGTACATGCGAATTTAGCTCCAGTGCTACATTCTTCACATTTACGACTTTTTGTTGAGGAGCAGAATGCTTATTCTTAAAATAAATAACTTTAGTTTTAACTGGATTTAGGGTCAAAAAATTTGCATCAAACCAATTGTTAATCTCCAACATTACCACATTGGCTTTGAGCAATAATTCAGCTAAATTGGAATTTGTAAGTAGGACATTTGAATCGTCGGCAAAAAGAGTAATCGCAAATCTGCTGCAACATTGCCCGGCATGTCATTAATATATATAAGAAAGAGAATTGGTCCAAGTATGGATCCTTGTGGGACTCCTAACTTAACTTCCCCCCAATTAGAGAAGTATTTCTTCTCACTATTATCATTATCAAGTTGATTAATACACGTTTTCTGTTTCCTGTTTGATGAATTGAACCAATCATTTGCAATACCCCTGATACCATAATGTTCACACATCTATAATTTACTATGGGTTTGCCGTAACATCTTTGGTTTAGTTTAATTCATTATATTGGGTTTAGTTTTACATGATAATATAATTGAATAATATGCATTGCATTGTTCTTCATCAATCATTCATTACACGTTAGAGCAAAGCGTTAGTTTACTAGCGGATTTTGTACATCAAGCCTGTATGTTGGCAAAACGCGCGGCGGCCATTTTCGACTTCGAGATATCGTCGCCAATGTCACGCAGGTGCCAACGTTCTTTTTTTTGAATAACAAAACGTAACGAACATAACCTTCAATCAGTGTCAACTGTCAATGTTCTATATAGGGGATCGGAGAGCCGAAAATAACGCAATCGTATTTTGGATGTGTTGTTTTCTTCAGCACAATGTTAAGTAAATCTGAATGTGATTTCGCCACCGGGGTTTATAGGTGTAGAGATCCAATTAAGAACTTCAAAATAAGGTAAGTCTAGCCGTTTAGGTCTAGGCCTAGGCTAGACCTAGGCCACTAGACCTAGGTCAACACATTTGTAATCCACGACGCTTTTCGAAGGACCTTTATTTAGATACATTAGTACGTCGCACACATTCAACACTCATCTTTCATCAGCACATTATTATCAGCTGGTTAAAATGTCGTGTTTATGTGTAGGCAGGTCGGCCTAGGCCTAGGCCTACTCTTATATGTTTTGGGTTTCATGTAGGCCTATCCCCCAAAGCCTAGGGCTAAGCCTAGGCTATCTAAGCTAGCCCTAGGCACACAGTGATTGGTTTGGTAAATTGCAATTGTAATAAGAAATTAGCATGCACCATATCCCTATGCCCAGCATAAAAGGAGCATGTTACGCTACTTGTGAAAAGTAGATGGTTGTGATTCTAAGAAAAAACAAACATAGGTACAAAACAATAAAAAAACTGGCAGTATTACTATCTACAGCCTATATATCTTATCTCTAAGTGTATCTAATACTACCAAGTACAGATTTCAAGATTTAAGATGATTGTCGACAGGATACGACTGCAACAAGAAAAATCATCTTTCGTTCCCTTGCCAGAGTTTCAACAAAACCATGGCGACACAGAACTTCCTTTGCAAGCAGGCTTAGAAGATGGGGAGGTGGAAGAACAGACTTTTTCCTGGCAGGAAAAATGTTTCAGTCCATATGAAATATCACAATACCAACACAGTGCTAACTGCCACACAGCTTTGGAGGAAAAGTATCATATAGATGTCAAGGAACTTTGCAAGGAAAATATTCCAAACAATAGACTTTTCAGTAAAACTGATGCAGATGATTTCACAGAAATGGAAGAGGTAAGACCCGCAGCATGCTCACCCACATTTGTGTCATGCTCACAAAGCATGTACAGGCCTACGTTACATTTTTTATTATCATTACATGTGTCATGTTGTGTGCTCTTTTGTAGTATATGACTCGATTTTAGTAGTCCAAATAAAGTATTTCTTTTAGATCAATATAATAACCACCGACACCAAGCCCACATTAACACCACTGGTTGAAGGATTCTCTGAGCTACGCCGACGGCAAAAATTTGGGAATCACAGAAAGTCTAGAAGTAAATACACCGACTGTCCAAAGAGAGAAATCGTAGACTATGCTCCTACAGAAGAAGTTAAGAGGAGAAATCATCTGACCGATTCTTTTCCGCAAGTCATGTACCTGATGGCCGACTTAAGCATCAAAGACTCGTAAGCTTGCCCAACTCGTTTTTCATTTAATAATGGTTGGTCCTATGCCTGCATAATGGGACGACTATTTATTGCCGTATTAAATTACAATGGAACCGATTGGTGTTTGCTTTGTTTTGCAGCGAGTCGGACGTGATCTGGTACGGCAAGTCGGAATACGTGTTGTGCACAGTTCGTTACGATCTCGCCTCCCGCGTCCTCTCGATCACGCCAGACTTCACGAAGCCCGCGGCGGAAGGGCCCTCCGAACCTTATCGCATCGAGGTGGACGGAGACGCGAGAAACTCGTATCTTTATTGGATCGACCACGTCTCGGTTGACATCGGCGCCGAAGAATTCGAGCGGGAACAAGAAGTCATGAGCAAGGTTAATATTAGCAAGACTAAATAACTGTGTGTAATTATGTTACTAGTGTTCATGGATAGTATTAATATAAGATTCACAAAATATGCTGATGAAAATATGATTGAGACATCAAGCCAGAGCTAGGGTTGCCAACTATTGAATATGAAAATACGGGAATTTTCAAATTGATGTGAAATGTAGAGGGGAAGAGGACGGTGATGTCCCAGTTGCCGAAGGCCAAATCGCCGCAGGCGCAAAAATGTGTTTTCTTATAATAGATGTTAGGTCCCAGAAAATGAGTTTAGGGATTTGATTTTAACTTTGCAGGTGTAATTTTCTCATTCAAGTAATGTTTAATTTGGGAGGGTAAATTGAATTAATATGTATAGTTTAAGCTGGTTACCTTCTACATTTTGTCAAGGTCAAGCTATTTTGCATCACGTAGAATCTTTATATCCCGTTTTAAATAATTATAAAATTTTTGACACGAAAGAGAATAAATACCAACAACTTGTAACTCAGCTGGTTGATCTGTTTCTATTGTCTAGCCATTTATGTACCATCATGTATTAAATATAATGAAATAATGGTCTCAACATTAGACTCTCAAATGCTGGAAACTGTGTACTGTTAGTGGGCGGAAGTTTACGAAATGTGTATTTTAGAACAAATTGTGAAAATACGGGAAAACTGATTCCCGTGTAGAGTTGATACGGGAAGCGGGAAATCACAGTGGAAAACGGGATTTCCCGGGAAATACGGGAGAGTTGGCAACCCTAGCCAGAGCTAACTGTAATTCTGCTGTACGTACAAATAGGTGTGATTAATTTAGAGACACTCACTTGGCTTACAGTTGCAACACTAAACAGTAAATGATTTATTTTTCAATAAAGTATTTTATATAGTAGGCCTATATAATTAAATATCATAAAGGCTAAGCATCCAGTCAGCCATTTCAATTCAAGCTGGTGCTTAGCCAGACATGATTTTACCACATTTTTTCAAACTAAATTTTTTCCCAAACTTCAGTTCCCTTTCAAACAGTGTCTGCTCGGCTCCAATAGAATCGATGCTCGTTTCACAGTTGTACTCGCATCGGACCGGAATACGGCAGCTGGAAGTCGGAGCCGACTTCAGGGTGCCGCGTTCGGGCGTGTTGAACGTCCAGGTGATGGGCGAGGTGCGTTCCGCCAGTCGCTTCGAGTACGACCACCTGTTTGTGCACTACTTCTTCGAGGTGCCACCAGGGTGGAGCTGCGACGAGCCCGGCCAGTTGTCGGGAGTCACGCAACGTTGCAGTACGCGGCGGACGGGCGTCGCCAACTTTGCGCACCTGTTCGAGACCGTTCTCTCGTTGAATATAGATTCTCTTCATAATAAATCAGGTTCCTTGACGTTTACAGTTCATTCTTCCTTTTTTTAAACTTGTCTTATATGTCTAATAAATTGGATTTTATTAGTAAGTACTTAATCTCTATGCCTTGTAGCAGGTTTTTGAAAACAAGCAGACTGAAATGCTTTTTTTAGATCCATATTTTTGTTTTTGTTCTTTTTAGTCATGTAGTTCACAAGTTGACTCTTCTGCACTACACACCACACTTCGAGCTGCTATGGCTGGCTACCGTCAAATGTCATGTCATTCTTATTCACTAGCATTGTTCTTGATTTAGAATTACAATAGTTTACAATTCAGGGCCACATTCCTAAATTATTAGAAAATCAAGTGAAAAATGTATACATTTTGTAGAATGCTGGCATGTATTTATCACATACATAGCACTGGCATGTTTTTATGTCAATTTCACTGAGAGGTCTATCTTGTCTGGACTCTGTATACATTTAAATTTAATACACATTTATTTATTTGCCATCGTGCATCCCTTGCCTTGCCTCAAATAAATATTGCAGTGAAGCATTCAGTTGCATGGTTGCGTTGTTTTGCAATGAATCGTTCGTTCATGCACTTGTAGTGTTCATTATTTACATCCAACCTCTGTCCCATGTTGTTTCGTCTTTAAGCTATACAGTAATACCCACTCCAAAACTGTTGCCAATTTGTTGCACATGTCGTGATTGTCTGTGTGTTTGGTTTGATGTATTGCAGACAGTCTACTCAGGTGGCCCCAACTCTTTCTGGAAGTCTTGTCACTAGACACTTGGGGCCGTTACCGAACGGAAGGTTACGGCTACGTGAATTTACCGATGACCCCTGGACCGCACAACCTCAATGTTACAACGTGGCGTGTACTTTCCGAGAATCGTATCGGAGAAATGAGGAGGTTCTTCACTGGTGGAAGCCCAGAACTTGAAGATGTCAGCTATGCTGGTATTCCAATCAATTTCCAGGTATAGTCATACTCCTACAATTGGCATCCAGATTGTGTGCTGTATATTTTATATCTTATGGGGCAATGACAGTCTTGATAGAAATAAGAAAAGTTTGTTTAAAATTGTCTTTTTGTATCAAAATCAATCAATCAATTCAATATATTTAAAAAAAAATTACAAACAATAATAAAAAAAACTATCTGGTCCAACGGGAAAAAACTGTTAGAGAATATATTAAGTGGAGGTTCAGAGAATACAGTACTGCTGCAGAATAAATACGATCTTTTGTTATGCCCAAAACTAACCATTTAAATATATTTCACGTGAAAATCATCCGTTCAATTACAAGATTGTGATGTTATAGCTAAGCAAGAGATCAATTACCTGTGGATATGATAGAATCAAGTGATATGAATTGATATGATATTTTAATCCAGGGCTCTCTGTTGAGCAAGTACGGCGTTCGTACAATGACGAGCGGAGAAGTTTGTCTGCGTCTCAACGTTTTACACCAGTGCCGGGCGTTTGTCCCGTCTGGCGATTCTGTCCACACAAAGGCGTCGACCAAGAAGCAGGCAACGTACCTATTGGAGCGACTGAGCGCTGCTACGCTCGTCAATTCCGTCAACGCCACGCTCAAGGCTTACAAGCGGGCACGCGAGAGAATGTTGAAGTCGATAGAAGGACTCGACACGTGAGACAAAAAGTCTGCGCACGTTTTGCGTAGGATGGTTAGTGTGCTTTATTAGAATGAAACTCCGTCCAAACGTCGTCGTCACCTTAAGTGTGCCTAGTATTTATATAAAAAATGTTATATTTAAGGAAATCACATTTGTGTCTGTTTGACTAGTCACGTATTATTACAATAGTCTAGTCTTTTAGAAACCCATCCTCAGATAAGAATCTAGCAAAGCACTATGGGTGAAATGCACAAATTTTAGCTTTAATGATCAACAATTAAGTACCAAGTGCACTTCATTTTCCGTATTGCTCTCTTAGTGACAACTCACAAAATGGATGAGTTAAAAAATAAGATGACATATTGGACTGCAATTTTGATTGATTTATATAAAGAGCTTGTTTAGTTGTGCTTAGCATTAAATGGGCATGTAATGTATATGTTAAAGATGGTTATCGACTACATAGTCGCATTATGTTAAATTTGCCTCGATATCATCAGTTGTAACAATGAAACTCTTGTTCTACAGTTAGCCCTGTAATGAATCGATACAGCTGTTTGTTGTTTGTTTGTGCACCAACTTTGTGGTACTTGGTGACTGTAGAGACGTAGGATTTTGGCAAACTTTCAGCTAGACGAATTGCATTGTAAAGTTACCAATATAGCCTACCTAGCGCTAATGATGTGAGTTGTCAATAAAACATTTTTTAATTTTATTTATTCATTTTCCGGTTTGATTTCATGCATCGTATCCTCTATGCCAACTACGAATTGCTCTGATTGTGTGGCTTCCACTTTGAGGTGCATGGCCACATTTCTGTTTGTTGATATAGTTCACTTCCAATAATTTGATTTAGACCATTGTTTTCTAGTTAAAATATGTGCAGGACCTCTTTCTTTAACATCCATGGACCGGTTTTCCCTTTTTGATTGTTCGATGATTCGTTCTTGTTGATATTTATTTCCTGCCAAATACGCATGACATCCACGAATCGCCTACTGATTGCCAATGACTTGTGGCCAGTTTTCTCTATCAAACGCATGGGACCAGTCAGCAACTAAGTTAATCGAGATTAATCCAATGAAACAGGCATTTTACTTTGACAATAAAGACTCTAGTAAAAATGAGGCAGAGGTGCTCCAGATGGAAAAAACCCAGTTAATAGCTGTTAACCACATGTCATAATTTAGGTAAGTCACAAGTAAGGTTACTTAGTACATTTTTCATCATAATATTTACATTCCACTCACATAAAGTTGTAAAACTACAAATACTGCTCCCATGCTCACAATGGTAAAATGTTAACCATCACAGAAGAAATGAACTCTGAAGTGGCTCAGCCCATGATTGGGCCGAAGGGACCCAAGCGATGCGGGTTCGAGGCCACAGAGGACACATTACCGAAAATGATTTAGATTTGTTGTGCTTACTTCGTTTGGCCAAGATAGGACAAAAGTAATGAACAAAGAGGTGATGTTCCCTGCAGAGGTCTGCTGATTGACCCCGATTGTTGTTATTCTCTTTTCCTGGCATTGTCTGCACTCATGCTTCCATCATTTGCATCACATGTTCAACTATATGATGGGCATGTTTTGGCATAATACTGCCCCTAATGTAGTGATGGGAAGTGGTTAGGCAAGAAGGCCC
Organism: Isoperla grammatica; assembly: GCA_945910005.1. NCBI lineage: Eukaryota > Metazoa > Arthropoda > Insecta > Plecoptera > Perlodidae > Isoperla > Isoperla grammatica. Next base: position 50,620,668 of record OX246740.1, read on the forward strand.
TCCCTTCTTCCCCCAGGAAACGGGAGAAGTTTCTCATATATTAGTGAAAAAACTATTTATTTTCTAGACACCCATGGCAGGTGACCCCCCTAGATACCAAAAGGTAGTCCGGAGTACAAATACAGGTTGGCCCTTCCCTCTGGAAAAACTTCCTTCCCATGCATCTGGGCTAGGAGGAATGAGGGGGTGGGGAGTCCAAGGATATACTGTTGCAAGTGGGACAAGAGATCATGCCTGACCCCAGGCATTTCCTGGGGTGTATATTTTATTATTTTATTCCCATTCATAATAAATAGGGGGTTGGCACTGGTAGAAGAGAGCACAGCTCAAAATACAAATTAAAAAAATTGTCAATTCATTGTCACTTCCATCATTGCGAACTTCAATTAATTCGTTTCAATGATTATCACCTATCTAATTTCTAATGCTACAGATGAAACTATTGAGTGGTGACGTTCTACTCGAGGAGTATATTAGCAAATCAGTGCGTGCGTGCGTGCGATCAAGCCTGCGCGACGAGTGTGTGTGTGCGAGAGCGAGCGCGATGCATGCCGTGTTATTGTTGTGTCTGCGCATCCGTCGCGTAACCCCCCTCCCCCCCCCCCCCCCCCCCCACGACCAATTAGTGTCGCTTTATGTAAAGGCCGTTGAACTACATTATATAATCGCGCCGTAGTTGCCACATGGTGCATGCAGTTCGGCAACGTCGCTAACTGACTTATCGATCTGTGTAAAACTATTATAATATTGTGTGGATGTGCATTGTTGCCAATTGGGTACGGACGGCTATTATGGTCGGATGAAGGTCGAGAGTGTGATTGATGTGGGTGGTGAGCTTGGCGGCAAATGGAGCGTTGCTTTTGAATAGAGCGTGTTCCGAAAGTCGGTAGGTACGCGATGGCGATACTAATAAACAAATGAATAGATAGGGGAAGCGAGCTGTCTCACTCTCGTGTCCCGTGTAATTCCTTCGCCAGAGGCAAACGTGACTGAAGACGTGGACGTTGTTGAGGGGGGGGGGGGGGGTACACTGACAGCAGGAACGATCCACGAGACGGGAAATAAAAATAAGGCATCATCTTCTCAAACTGGCCCAAACTTTCATATGAAAACCATGATGCATGTTTAATTGCAGCGGTTACACACGAGACTCGAAATCGGGTGGTCGCCAGTTCGATTCCGACCATCGGCAATCCTAATGGAAGCTTTTCCCTAGATTCTCCCGTCATTCATTAATCAAGCGAAGTTGCTGGGATCGAACGCTTTACCAACAGCTCTCGTACAAAACCTGGGACTCACCCATAGGCCCTACACAGGAGGGATCGTTGCGAAAAATTATATGTTTATTGAGGTGTCTTCGTTGTGTTTGTACGAAAAAATTCAGAGAAAGGTCACATACTTGTAAATCAGGTAATTATGCGCCTAAATTACAACAACAACCTGTCTCATTCATCGTTATTAGCCAGAGGTTTAGCCATTGGTCATTCATGTCAAAGTTCGCTTGCGATTCTTCTTTTCCAACAGCTGTACGTAAAATGTTTATACTCGTCGCCATGGTAATAATTATTACAGGGAGCTTCCAAGTAATGCGTGGTGACGTAAAGTGCGTGTAACCATGTGCGTGGAGGGATGATTATTATGCGCTATTGATTTTGGCTGTCGTGTATGTTTTATCCCCTGCATTCATCATCCCTCTCTCATGCTCTCGATGAGCCTTGTCGGGATTCACCCGTGTGACGTAGTTAGGGAGGGTGGGGGGGGGGGGGGGGGGGGTCGGTATCCAAGCAGTAAGAGGAAGATGAATGGCCGCATCTCCAAGCGACGATATTACGAAGATTCCTCATTTTATATTATTATACGGTACTCTCAAATTGTTAATAAACGCGCGCATGTTATTATTATTTTCTCCGTCTTTCTGATGTGATGTAATGAGTAGTGTACCGTATGAGAAATATGAAACGTGTTACATTAAATAGAAGAATATAACAATGTGTATGAGCTGAGAATTTAATAACAAAGCAGGTTCATAATTTATTAGTGTAGATTATACGTACAGTAGAGTCATTAGGTGTGTGTAACTTAATTAACATACCAATTAGTAACATAATAACGTGATAAAATATAATTGATACGGAATATATGTACAAGCGCTAACTCGGCCCATTTAAACTCATTAACGCGGCTTCGATTTTCGTTGCGCGAAGTCAAGAGTGTTTATGTAAATGATGTTTTTAGCATAAGCTTGAAATATCCCGTAGTTCAGTTGTTGTGGGTGGTAATGGCGTGAACCGATCTTTTTAGATACAGTAATTGGTTCTATTTACAATAATGATATTTCGCGGCTAAACTTGAGTGGTCAGAGGCGTATTGAGAATGTGAATAATATAAATATAGGATTACAATACCATTAATAGTCATTCATTATCATAATCGTCTGGATTAACATCACAGTATCGTCGTCATCGTCAAACACGGTATTACTGTTGACTGCTTCCGCTCGTACGACAGGCAGAGCTACCGTGGACCTTTTCAACCCGGGGTCCGGACAAGGAAGAACAGCGTCGGCTGTTGGGAGGGAATGTTTACGTTTATCACTCCATGCGGCACCGCCAGATGGCAGAGCGCGTAAAGCGAAGCGCGAACTAGTTCCCATTTCTCACGACAGATCGCTCTGCGGTACCTTGAACGAGTTTTCAAAATGGCCGTACGTTTTATTAAAGGGGATATGTCACTCGAGACGATGCACCTGTTCAATAGTTTCATGCAAAACGTTCTTTTTTGTTTTTTAGCCGCCTGATTATATGAAAACATGCGGGAATACACCCGTAGGCATGGTCGAGTTAATGTATTACGTTTGGCCGCAGACTGCAGCGTGTATGTTTGAATAATTGTCGATGCGAATGCCACGGGTGCAGGCTTTCGAAAGAACAGCTATTTGTGGCAAAAGATTGTGAATAATGTATGCACGTGTCAAGGACCTCTGTAGCCTTTCATGAATGCAAAATGCCACATCTTTATTCCACTCTGGCTGGCCCGTCTGTGCTCTCTAACGAACTACGTTTCATTTTTATTTATTTTTCTGCAATAGGCTACAATGTCAGTAGTTGTTTACTACTACGGTAGTAACTTGTTCTTCAATGTATGCTCAAATAATATTTGCTAAGCATACGTATGAAATGCATTTCATTCTTCATAATGGAGCTCTTAATTATTATCGAAGAGAAAATACATAAATTTAAACGGTAAGGATGCTCTATTTTGTTGTATCAATAACTTTAGTCAAAGTACCGTATTTCTCACGGTGTAAGTTAATTTTCGTTGACAAACCTAAAAGGTATGTATTGCACCATTTCAAGGTATGCCCCTTCGTCGTCAAGATTATGAATTTTATTATTGATTCGATATGGAAATAAATTCTATACTAAACACTTTTTTATTGTTTTGTGTACAAGGTTTCATTGGTAGGCGTAATGTTAGGAGATGTTGCCATGTGTCACATAACAATTATACTATTGAGCTGTTTGCCACCTGGACATCTGTCTCGTCGCGATTAGCCAGGCTGCGGCAATGCGTAGCAACTTTACGGGGGATGTTTCTGGGGGTTATTGTCGTACCAACCCCTCCCCCGATCCCCTCTTTAGGGGTGAGACGGAACGGAGGGGATGGCAGCTGGCATAGTATCTTTCGACCAATGTCTAACACTTTTGCATTATTATTAATTATTGTTTTTATAATAATTATTATTATTATTGTTTTTATAATAATTATTATTATTATTGTTGTTACTATTGATAATATTATTAATCCCAAGATAGGGTCAATTTCGAGTGAATTGTAAAATGTAAATATGCCTATCACTGTTCAAAGACTCGTCGTGTCCATAGAGTAGAATCAGATTTCCTCACTATTGTTATGGACGTTATTATTAGTATTATGACTACTTACGAGGTAGGACCGAAAAGTTAAGTAAATTATAAATATGGTATGCCGAACACAAAGACCCACCTTATCCAGATAATCATATTTCCTAATAATAATTGTTATCATCGATGTTATTATTACTCCCAAGATAGTGCGGATTTCCTCATTATTATAGTTGACATTGTTACTACTACTAGTACCGGTACTGTTACGGTTATTTTATTGCTGTATGTAAATAACATTCCAAATATATACATGGCAAGGCTAGGCTAGGCTGGCTAAGTAATTTGAATACTGGCCGAGCAAAACGTTTCGTTTCCCGAGCTTACAATGACAGATGGACATACCCATTACGCAGCCAACTGGCGCTTTCAACGAGACATCACCAGCGTTTTCTATTCGCGCTGGCTGCATGGCTACACTTTTCACTTGGTTTTTGCTAAATGGTGTGAAGTGAAGCTATTTCTCGTTGGTCGGCTGGGTTCATGTAAACAGTTGAATGTCGCCAAAGTATTGATTTTCCTGTAATAATAAATTATTAATTTGTCAACGTTGATATGAGTGAGTGTGCGTGCGTATATGTATTAATAATTTTCCGGTTTTTGTGTAACTGGTTTGCGAGTTCACTTTTATAAAACTCATATGACTCTGTAGTATTCATTGATCATATAGATTGTCGCGTGCAATATTGTTTGAATGCTGATTTCAAGATAACTGATAGTTATTCGGTCCTGCAAAACTATTATTTATGGAGTGGTTGTGTAATCTAGACAATGACGATGCTGTGAGAGTGGGACCGTGGAGTCCTTGATATATATACACAAAAAAACGTGAGACTAATCCACATTTCCAATCGTCAAAAAAGAAATTAGGTTTCTATGCAAGTATTCAACTCGACTGCGTTTTGTTTTCTAAGAAAGAATAAAAAGTGTAGGACAGATAATTATTTACGGATGCCGGATATGTTTTATTTTTAGGTAAATATGTGTGGAATTGATTCTGGATGCCGGGTCTACAAAAGGGTAGGGCTGTATGATAGTGTGCCGCGCCCTTCCTTGGCCCGCTGCACCTGGCCTGGCCTATTCCGTGGGACATTAGCGAGAACATTCGCCGTCGTTACGGGCGGCCTTGCATGACCCCTACTTGCCCGGGTAGTGGACGTGGCTCCGTCGTCTCGGTTAGCCTCGGTGCCAGGGTAGTAGGGTACAGGCAGGCTCGCATGACCCCCACTTGCCCGGGTAGTGGACGTAGCTCCGTCGTCTCTGTTAGCCTCGGTGCCAGGGTAGTAGGGTACAGGCAGGCTTGCACCCCTACTTGCCCGGGTAGTGGACGTAGCTCCGTCGTCTCGGTTAGCCTCGGTGCCAGGGTAGTAGGGTACAGGCAGGCTTGCACCCCTACTTGCCCGGGTAGTGGACGTAGCTCCGTCGTCTCGGTTAGCCTCGGTGCCAGGGTAGTAGGGTACAGGCATCTCGCATGACCCCTACTTGCCCGGGTAGTGGACATAGCTCCGTCGTCTCGGTTAGCCTCGGTGCCAGGGTAGTAGGGTACAGGCAGGCTCGCATGACCCCCACTTGCCCGGGTAGTGGACATAGCTCCGTCGTCTCGGTTAGCCTCGGTGCCAGGGTAGTAGGGTACAGGCAGGCTCGCATGACCCCTACTTGCCCGGGTAGTGGACATAGCTCCGTCGTCTCGGTTAGCCTCGGTGCCAGGGTAGTAGGGTACAGGCGGGCTCGCATGACTTGCCCGGGTAGTGGACGTAGCTCCGTCGTCTCTGTTAGCCTCGGTGCCAGGGTAGTAGGGTACAGGCAGGCTCGCATGACCCCCACTTGCCCGGGTAGTGGACGTAGCTCCGTCGTCTCTGTTAGCCTCGGTGCCAGGGTAGTAGGGTACAGGCAGGCTCGCATGACCCCTACTTGCCCGGGTAGTGGACACAGCTCCGTCGTCTCGGTTAGCCTCGGTGCCAGGGTAGTAGGGTACAGGCGGGCTCGCATGACCCCTACTTGCCCGGGTAGTGGACATAGCTCCGTCGTCTCTGTTAGCCTCGGTGCCAGGGTAGTAGGGTACAGGCAGGCTCGCATGACCGTTACTTGCCCGGGTAGTGGACATAGCTCCGTCGTCTCTGTTAGCCTCGGTGCCAGGGTAGTAGGGTACAGGCGGGCTCGCATGACTTGCCCGGGTAGTGGACGTAGCTCCGTCGTCTCTGTTAGCCTCGGTGCCAGGGTAGTAGGGTACAGGCAGGCTCGCATGACCCCTACTTGCCCGGGTAGTGGACGTAGCTCCGTCGTCTCTGTTAGCCTCGGTGCCAGGGTAGTAGGGTACAGGCAGGCTCGCATGACCCCTACTTGCCCGGGTAGTGGACATAGCTCCGTCGTCTCTGTTAGCCTCGGTGCCAGGGTAGTAGGGTACAGGCAGGCTCGCATGACTTGCCCGGGTAGTGGACGTAGCTCCGTCGTCTCTGTTAGCCTCGGTGCCAGGGTAGTAGGGTACAGGCAGGCTCGCATGACCCCCACTTGCCCGGGTAGTGGACATAGCTCCGTCTTCTCTGTTAGCCTCGGTGCCAGGGTAGTAGGGTACAGGCAGGCTCGCATGACTCCCACTTGCCCGGGTAGTGGACATAGCTCCGTCGTCTCGGTTAGCCTCGGTGCCAGGGTAGTAGGGTACAGGCAGGCTCGCATGACTTGCCCGGGTAGTGGACGTAGCTCCGTCGTCTCGGTTAGCCTCGGTGCCAGGGTAGTAGGGTATAGACAGGCTCGCATGACCCCTACTTGCCCGGGTAGAGGACGTAGCTCCGTCGTCTCGGTTAGCCTCGGTGCCAGGGTAGTAGGGTACAGGCAGGCTCGCATAACCCCTACTTGCCCGGGTAGTGGACGTAGCTCCGTCGTCTCGGTTAGCCTCGGTGCCAGGGTAGTAGGGTACAGACCAGGGGCGGATCTAGCCTTGATTTATGGGGGGGGCGGTTTCATGGAAGGCAATTGCCAATTATTATAGGGGGGGGGGGGGGGGGGGGGGGCTTAAGTACATGCTATATATACCAGTTTTGGGGAGTAATGTACATTATGTTTAATTTAATCAATCACATTTTCAAAACATACTTTACTTCAGTCAATACTGACATTGTCACATTTTGGGTGAAGCAATAACATAGTTGTCACTAATGTTGACGTATAAACGAACCACACACGTCATATTTTTTTGATTTTGAGATAATTACGGAAGTTTCAGGGGTGTCATTCGGAAATAACGTAATTTCACACTAAGTATCGATTTGAAAGTGAACCTGAGAATGTTCATTTTATTTGATTGCTTTTAATTTATCTCATTTACATCAAGTATAAACAAACGTGCGTGACATACCACAGATTTTGAGATGATCACAAAAGTTTAACTGGCTGTCAGTGGAAAATAAGAAATAACCTTATGTCACACACAGTAGCGATTTGTAAGAGAACCATAGTATATTCATTTAATTTGATTCCCGTCAATAAATTTCAATTAGATCTTGTTTAACCACATATAAACATACCTGCGTGAAATACTACAGATTTTGAGATAATTACGTAAGTTTAACGGGCTGTCATTCGAAAATTACTTAATTTCACACATAGTAGCGATTTGTAAGAGATCCTTAGTATGGCATGCGCATACGTCGGCAGGAGCGGATATACAGGCTCGATTAGTTACACAAAGCATGGCAACTAAAGTTCGGTAACGACTCCAAAATAAAAATTATTCAAAATTCCCATTTTTTTTTTGTTCATGGGGGGCGGTCGCCCCCCCCCCCCCCCCCCCCGCCCCCCCCCTGTATCCGCCCCTGGTACAGACAAGCTCGCCTGACCCCCACTTGCCCGGGTAGTGGACGTAGCTCCGTCGTCTCGGTTAGCCTCGGTGCCAGGGTAGTAGGGTATAGACAGGCTCGCATGACCCCCACTTGCCCGGGTAGTGGACATAGCTCCGTCGTCTCTGTTAGCCTCGGTGCCAGGGTAGTAGGGTACAGGCAGGCTCGCATGACCCCTACTTGCCCGGGTAGTGGACATAGCTCCGTCGTCTCTGTTAGCCTCGGTGCCAGGGTAGTAGGGTACAGACAAGCTAGCATGACCCCCACTTGCCCGGGTAGTAACACAGCTCCGTCGTCTCTGTTAGCCTCGGTGCCAGGGTAGTAGGGTACAGACAGGCTAGCATGACCCCCACTTGCCCGGGTAGTAACACAGCTCCGTCGTCAATAATATAATTTGTAAAGAATTATGATTATTATTATTGAAATCAAAATAAACCTAACCTAACAAAATGATATCTAGTCTCGTTTAGCCTCTGTGCCAGGGTCGTGGTCACAGCTTTGTATTGCTTATCGTCTCGATTAGCCTCGTTGCGTCTCTGCTCGCCGCTCGTGCTCATCCCTCAACGTTGGCCTCCTCGACAGTCACATTCTGTAGTTGATATTGATCGAGGAGATGTTGTAAACATCTGTAAACAAATCAGCGCCGGCCGGTTCCTGGAAAAGGGAGCGGTATTATTCACATCACTTGATGAGATGAGATGTTGACAGGCGCGTAACGACTCCGTACACGTAATCTTAGGACATTGTTTGGGATTCTTTCTTTCTCTACTCTGGAGGTCATTGTCTGTTATCGCTTCTTATTGTTACACTTCAATTGACACATTATCGCATGGTATTTTGCACCCAATATTGATTTGTTACAAAATATTATTATTTGCAACGAAATAAATGCGAAGAAAAAATGTTTGATAATAGTGAAGATTCAAATTTTGTGACCTTACGAATACGATGTATTTAATAACTAGGAAAACGCTCTGTTTGACGCGTTGATAAGCGAGCGCGTCAATATCTACGAACTTTCTGGCGAAAAGATTTCAATGCTAATACAAACAACAATTAACAACAATTCAAAGATGCGCATTGCAAAATTTTTTCTAATTTCCATAACTATTATACTTCCCGACATTGTTGGACGTCGTGCAGTGTGCGTTGCTAAGAATTTTCGGTGTCTTGTTTTCGCCGCGGTCCGCCACCGTTACTAACAGTTATTGACAGCAATAGAAATGTAATTTCTGCCTCTTATACGTATCAGATCGCGTTTACATTAGTATATTCGTAACCGGACAAAAATTTACTATCAGATAGCCACCTCACATTTTGCCGTAACTGTGTTTCAAAAATATATTTTCGAGTAACTTTTGTGTAACTTTGCCAATATTTATCGTATCGCCATAAAATGAACATATTCGTGACCGGAAAAAAGTTTTAAAAAATATGGCTATCTCACATTTTGCCGCCATTTTGTTTCAGAAAAATATTTTGCAGTAACTATGGTGTAACTTTGTAACTTTTCAAACGATTTTGCCTCAAAACTATACACCTTCAATCCACATCGAGGCTTGTAGATGGTCCAAATTTCAAGTTGATCGGACTTTCCGTTCGACCGCTATCGACAGACATAAAAAAAAAAAAAAAAAAAAAAAAAAAAAAAACAAACAAACAAAAAAAAAAAAACAGAACGAAGTGCCATAAGAGTCAAGTGGAAACGCTCGCTTCGCTCGCTTAATTAATATGTATGAGAAGTATACAAGAAAGATTCATTTCACTTCTTAGAAAGGAAACAAATCATTGTTTTTTTGAAGAAGATTTCTAGTAATTACCTTGGTTGGTAATTACATGACATGTTAACTCAGAGTCCATTGCACTGTATTACATGTACATTAAACATACATACATACATACATACATATATTCAAATAACAAATTAATTAATGTGTTTTGTCTTCACGTAGTGTCAAGATTCGACCGAATGGATGGATGTACTGACGGTATGAATTACACGCGAACAAGTATGAAGAGATTGTCGAGGAAGTAGGAACCTGTTATAAGATGTTCTGTACATGACTGAACCGAATCACCTCCTTGGCTCTTCATCACAGACGGTAATAAAATGGCGATTGTAACGTGATCTCTTATCTAAGCTAAGAGTATTTATAAAGAAATTAACCTCGTTTAGTCGTTTACCGACCAGTGTGCATGCATGTGGTGGACCTGCTCCGTACTTCTGTCTGTAATGGATAGAAAATAACCACAAGTGGATTAACCTTGTATTATATTTAGATACGTCTTTAGCAGCCAATAATTATTTTAAGATTTTAAGATTTGAAGATTTTATAGCATCTATTGTTTATTTTCATCAAAACGGGGTTTCTTGGAAAAGTACAGGCCTATATAGTATGCAAATATTTAAAATCAATTTTGGAAATTAACATTTTGTAGCGTTTTTAATAAAACAAAACGCTGTATAAGTAAAGTGTGTCTCTAATTATATATTATATTATTCTTGAAGAAAATTGTGTAAAAATAATAGCAATTAGAGTATTGATTGATTGTTATATTCATGTTTACGTTTCTATACGTACACAACCTGATCCACAAAGATAGCATTTCTCTATTTATTTATTTATCTATTTAAAATCTGTCCTATTTTGTTATGGAACTGATTTACAAAGGAAAACAATAATACAATGGAAACAATAATAAAAAAACATGTAGAGTATAAACATACCGACACTGTCAATAGCGATAACTAACGCTTACAACTGTTTACACAATGTATAATAATTATATTTCGAGCATTGAATAAACCAGGGTTGTTAGTGTTTGCCCCTATGACTGGGGGGGGGGGGGGGGGGGGCAGTTACGCCGCTGGACGTTGATAAGACCGGAATGATTGTGCTGTGTATATTGTTCTAAAAACAAATGTAGGAAACATGGTTATTGATTTATTATGCCGCGTGTGTCGGTCGGTTGGAACTGATCCAAACGTGTTGGGCTATTCGAATCGTGTGTTGTAGTAGTTGCGAACGACGAGAGCATGTTTATCTATCTATATAGTACCCGTGCAATGAGGGCCTCTTTGCTAGCGAACATGCCACGTTTCGCTCCGTTGTTACAGGCCCGTCAAAATGAGTTTATTTTAGAGCGAATGTATATGTTGTTTGAGTTTACAAATTTCTGTTTTTAGAAAAGCTCTCCCTAAACGGTTTTGGGCTTTATCCACATTATATTTTTATTTTTATTTTTTATGCGCGTGTAATTATTCGTTCACGACTGATATAATATGCCAGCAAGACGCTACCTGTGAGAAGCTATTGAGTGGCTTGAGAAGTTGAGACACTGGGACCGCTCCTAGATTCGTTTAGAACTTAAATTAAATTGCATATAGGAAAATATTATGGGTCTACACCATCCAAATTACAATCAAAAATCGGATACAAATGAAAAAATCCATGTTTTCGTGCATTTCATCATTTAAAACATGAATAATACGAGTTATAACGTTATTCTCCAATTCATTCCAATTTCGTTGTTTGGCGGTCATTCAATTTTGTCATTTTGTAGATTAAAATTGATTACTTCATCCTAGTTTTCTGAAATATAATCATTTCTACTAATTTCGTTGTTATTCGCGAATTCTACTTGGCCCCATCCCATGGATAGCCCAGCCGTGTCCGTTGTGATAATGTAGGCGCTATCTCGCCGCGTTGGGAGCGAACATTGCAAGCGGTGCGAGCAAGCGCATACAGTAGGACCACACTTTCCTGAGTCCTTGACGTCTCAGTATCCTGTCAGGACAGCTGAGCTGACTGTGTAGGGACATGGGGGTTTTATCTGACATGCATGTTGCTGCAACTAGTTGTGTCTCTTGTGTTTTAGCCTGCACTATTACAGAATAGATAGCAGCGCCATGGAATATGCGCATGGTGGTCGAAATTCAATCAATTGCGTTTGTTTCTAATGAGCAGTTGCGCACTCAAGGGGGAGTATTTCCGATTTACCTACCCCTACTCACTCCCAAAGTTTCACAATGAAATGTCTAATCGTTTTAGAACTAAGATCAAGATACAATACTTCTGTTCTGATGCAAATATAATTTATGTGAAGTTACGGAGTCTTGCGCCCCAGACCCCTTTGGCCTTCTTTGTATATACTAAGAATTTGTATGTATGAGCCTATTAACCCCTCCCCCCGATGAATTGATGGCTGTGCCACTGTTAAGATAATCGCGGATTATTGATTTGTTAGATTTATAATTTATCTCCGACTGCCGACAAACGACTCACCGCGCTTCCTAGGACGGAGCCCGATGCTTGCATTTCAAATCTAAATGTACCGTTGCAACGAAGAAATTATACACCACACGATGTTGACTGGCTTGGGAACCTTATATTCGGGTCAGTTGTCGTTTGACCCCGCGGGCTTCTTACTAAACACGAAATACCCAACACTACGGTCGTAGTTGCGTAGTTGCATAGCACTGGTGTGTTCTGGGCGCAACAACATGATGTATATATCGATTGAACGCTGTGCCTGAGTTGTGGGCGACATGACTGGTGGACACATGACGGTACAGGATAAGCCATGATACGTGCGTGTGTGCGTGCGTATGTTCGTACATTGTAAGCGTGCGTGCGTTTTCACGAAGAACAAGATCATAATCCGTGGCACGCATTCAGAACGAAACCAAGGCCATTTCGGTATATACGAAAAGGACGGTTTTGAAACGTTTTTAAAGTTTGGCCGGGCGGGCGGGAGGGGAGGGTCAAATTATTGGTCGATTGAATAAAATAAAATAGTTCCGAACGAACCATTTTCTCGGTTGGTTCAAAAAGGTCCGGGGTTCGCCCACGGGACGCCGAGCAGGAGGACTAAACCGAACCGCGTAGCTATTATATATTGATGGATTCCTCTGCAGCTTTGTGTTTCAACAATAATCATTCATCCCCCATAGGCAGCCCCAAGACTTGCTACACGGCACAGTTTACACATTGCTATCGCTTCAATATGAGAGTAATTCCAGAGATATAATGAAATAACTATACAAATTTATGATATTACGTTTCAGATATAATACAACGCAATAATTAGAAATAAACAAATCGCGTCCACGGTAGGTATGTTTTGTAATGGAATGGGGAGCTTAGTGATGAATGAGCCGAACGCATGGAATTTTGGGGAGTTTTCAATTCAAATTCCCAGAAAACACAATTAGGTAATAAAAATTTAATTATATAAAGCTATGCTCGTCGGATTATTTTTAACGAGAAGATATATAACGTTACTCGTGTGGTATGCGCCTAAAACGTTTTTGGGGAATTATATTGAAACTCGAAACAATTACGGATTGTTTTCCTTGTTTTTCACTTCATTATTTGTTATGTAAATGCCCATGCCGTTCCCATTTTCTATTTTCATATCAAGCAACCCGCTACTTTCATTGTCATATTTTCTTTTGTTGCAAAAATATGTCAAGCAAACCGACGGGCGGTATAACTGACCATTGAGACACTCAGCTCAGAGTGTGGGAGATAGTAATGTATTTTTACAAATTAGGCTAGACAAATTGGCACAAGAATGTACAAATCCACAGTAGTGACATGCTATTCTGGAAGCTACAGCTCCAAACGACCCAAGTTTCGACTTTTACTTCCAGATTTAGTTATAAGATAGATCCTCCCTTCGAGGTTGAGTGGGGGGTTGGTCGGGGGAGGGTTGCAAGTTGACCCCCTTGCGATGCCCATGGCTAAACAGCGAACCCTCCGGACCGATACGATACGATCGGGGATGCTGAATAATGTCGAACCTTCTAGCTAGAACACGGTGCCACAATGCCGACGCCATTCCGGTGTAATTGTATTTGTAACTTTGAGAAATGGCGGCTCGATTTTGCTAAACTAGTTTGATAAACGTCGCCTACTGGCCACCGATCGTATCTACTGCCCCTTTCGTGCGCGTTGTCTCAACGAAAATCGACAGATTCGATCAGAAGTTCTTTCACACATTTGCCAAAAGCAGTATTACGCTAAGTAGAGGGCACAAGCCTCATTAGTCATGCCCGTCTTCGTTTTAGATATTTCTATGTATGCAACTCAAGGTCATAAATTATTCTTAATGGATCTGTTTCAAGTAGATGGTGGGAACTAGAAAAGTAGAAAATGGTAGAAAAAGTAAAAAAACTTTTAGGTTAAAGTTTGAAAGTTTCTTAATTCGTATATACAAATAAATACAATAGTTATTGTTATGAAACATAAGTTGGCTTCTAATGAGTGCTGCAGTGTACTCGGAGGAAGGAGACTATAATTGCTACGGCAGTAGCAGCAGCACGTTCCTGGCAAAAGCAAAACACCGTTGAAAGCGTCGAGTGGGAATAACTGCAGACTGCAATAGAGACGGGACTTATTAGTGCAAGCAGCAAGACTCTTCGCTTTCAGCTCGCTCGCAATGGCTGAAGCCTGGATAACCAGGAATCCTTTTGGTAGGTTCGTTCGTGCCTTGAATCGTGTTTTTTTGTTGCATTTCGCCGTGGGCGACTTGGGTAGTCTTGGCTGGCTCGTTCCTGTTTGCAGATTCTTGGTTGCCTGTTTATGCAACAACGCTAATCGAGACGATGGACCCCCCCCCCCCTACAGTTAGAAAGTTTGGGTTGATTCAGATGGAAGTCAGAACTTGTCTTGATGTTTTTGAGTCGTTGATGGTTTTGGTTCACATAGGTGCGTATAAGAAATGAGGGGGAATAGGGGAAGCGACGTTCCCCCTCCCTTGCGGATCTTTCGAGAATATGCTCATCATTTGACTAGATTATTTACGTTCGCTGGTTATTCGAGGTAATTAATTAAGACCACTTATTAAAATAAAAACTTCTTGGAACGTATAATAAAAACGCGTCAAATCAAGAAAAGCAGTAAACAAGTTTTCTCCGCGGGACTCTGTGAGATAAGACTCCTCCCCCCTCCTTCTCACCCCCACCTCTACTCTCTTTCTAGGGGCAGAATGTTGAACACGAGTATTTGGACCCAAAATAAATATAGTACAAAATAATAAAGTTACTCAGAAAGGAATTTCTTGAGTGCAGTCATGCAGTTATGAATTTCTTGAATACAATCTGGAAAGTATTGATTTTTAAATGCATTTTTATAAGTGCATTATAGAAAACCACATAATAAATATTCTAATATAGTATAATAGCCGAGAAAGTTTTATGCGGTTCTCAATCTTGGAGGGGGGGGGGGGGGGGAAGGGGGGGGGGGTCATGGGAATATGTCCAGATCCTTCTCCCTCGGGTATCCCCCGTGCTAATCAATATCCAGACTATTTTCGTTGCAGTTTGCTGTGAATTCTACGCAGAAACTAGATTAGTACATTCCACAGTGAAGCCCTTTTGTAGATTGAGCAAACTTGTCGTGTTTTATAATGAATTCCCATTATTCGTTATTATTATCTATTCTACTGCGTAGTATATGCAATCTTATCATTATAACTCATTTCGACAGGCGCAATATCCCGTACACAATGTTTAAATTTCATCATCATTGTTAATTATTTTTCGTAATTATTATTAGGTACAGGCCTACTGTTATGGTTGTGATTAGTGGTCAATGGTCTATATTATAATTTGTTGGAGCTAGCAAATCGTGTCCTAATTTTGTTTTAGGTATTTATGCTTTTCGTCGACCATTATCCATTTAAAATAAATGATAAAATTGGTATATTTTCCCATTATTATTACATTAAAATAATAGTAACTATATTACTGTTTTTCTTCGAGTCTGCATAGTTTATTGTACACGTCAACCGCCACGAACATGGAACATGCACAGGTATTATAATATAATTAAATGTTGGCAAATGTATCAACTATATAAAATTAAGAAAATATGAAAGAATTGTTCGCATATATATTATAGTAGCATAGTAGTATAATGACAACATTATTTGTTTATAGCTAATGTGAGTAGGTTAGGTTATTGTCATGTATAGATCTGTGTCGACTGGAACATGTTGTTTACCACGCAATGCGCACAAAAACGTAAAAAATAAAACTTGTCATAATTTCCTCTCCTCGGTCCAAATCAATAATACTCCACATTCTTGGAGTGTCTAGTCTCAGGGTGTTTCTATTCACTCTGTTGAACCCTGTTTTAGGCCTAAAAGGTGTTAGTTTCATGTGCTATCCCGTAATGTTACTTATGAGTAATAGGCCTGCGACTGAACTACTTGTTTTGCTTGCAGCATTGTGCGGGACCCGAGCGTTCGGCCCTGGCGGCTGACGAGCGCGTCCCTACCGCCAACCCAGCCAGCCGGCCCTCGGCGCACATCACTACGATCGAGTAACTATAGTACAAGTGCATTTACGTTCTCAGTTTCCAAGAGTGGTATTTTAAAGAGTAGGAACTTGCGCAGGTAGGCAGGTAGGCAGCATCTTATTTTTATTGCCTACCTATCTATCTACCAGAGTCGTCTAACTGGTAGAACCGGGACGAGAAACGGAGAGAAAATGTGTTCGGGTTTCTTTATGCTTGGAGGTCGCCTCGGAACAGTTAACCCGTTTGCAACATAACCAAATAAAATCTATCATGGCCGCTAATAACATACGACGCCTAAGGCGCGTCGGACTATAACTGGCCTAACCGCTTGCTCGGCCGTCGACGACTAAAGTAGGCCTGGCCTCACCTAGACGGACGGGGATTAGTTAGTTGATTACTTTTCTTTACTCGAACAACATATGAAATTGTTTAAAGGGTGTAGGGACGGGTATAGGGTCAATCAACCTGGTGTGGTGGTCACTCATACCCCCGTGGTGGCACCTGCAAGCCCTCCCTCCCTCGTGATACCTGGATTCTTACACATGGGGGGGCAAAGGTTGTTTGTTCTGCGTGATCCCAACATTCCAGAATAGTTACAAGTAACTACAATAAACAACTTGAGATGTAGGAACACGATGCGAGAATCATCACTATTTATTTTATTTCGACCGTCCAAAGTCAACTGTATTTATCTGGGAAGAAAATAAAACCACCACCGAGGAAGTAAACCCACTCTTTCGGTCGCGCACTCTGTGTGTTTGTGTGTGTGTGTGTGTTTTTTTTCTAGTCTAGATTTATCTTCGAATTTTGGAACAAGATCAAACTCGAGTTTAAAAATAAGAACAATGTGGTAGAAAATATTTTCCTAAATACACAGTGGATTGATGTGACTCCGTTGGCTAATTTGGCGTGAGTTTGACTCATTTCGAGAGGGTAGAATACATTTTTGGGTCCAGAAAATTCTAGGGCGAAAGAAATTTGTTGGCCTTTAACATTGCATATGAAATAATATCGTTGGCAAGTTATTTTTCTGGCTCCCTTATTATTTTATTATTGCTCTCGTCCGAGATAGGGATGGAGTGAGAGGATATCTCTTCTCTTCTCTTCTCCAGCATCGGGCCCGACTCCTCCGCGGGAGGTTCGTTGTCGGCGACCTGGCAACGTTGTGCTCTCTCTTGCACTCGACGAGGATGGGAGAGCCAGCCTTGCCGTCCGCCATTTTGAAATCCTACAACTACATTCACAAATCAAATGTTGCATGGAAATAATTAAAATTTCCCTGTTGCCGGGCGGGTATATCGAAAACCAATAGGAAGATGATTGATGTTTACTTATGTTGGTAAACAGAGATTTATTTTCTGCTCTAATCACGTTTGAAGTAGTGTACAACTGGAGAATGAAAGGGAAATATCACGTTGTACAATGAATGTTCATTGAAATGTTTAATAATTCGGTGTTATCACATTTTCCATTCATTTCTTTAGTGCTACGGTAAATGTGTAGCACAATAGTCGTTAATAGTTGCTGAAATTAATTAAATCCCTATTTTCATGAGACATTTTCTCAGAGATGGTAAAAATATATGAGTACATCTCCTTTAAAAATGGCATTAAACTGTGTAAAACGTCTTTAATTCCCAACAAACTTCAGAATTATAATGATTTTAGAAGGAATAACTAAGGAATCTTTGGTTGGTGGATATTTTCACCAGGATAAGGTGTAAAAACGCAATTAAATATGTTGGTATATCCCCTTTAAATAGACAACACAGTGGATAGACTACGAAGTTGGGAGCTAATATAAGAAGTAAAATAAGACTTGACCCTGTAATGCTAGGCACATAAGGACCAATTCATACGAAGGGGCGATATTTCGTGGTGCACATACCGGTGTTTATACCCCAAAATCGTAACCCCCCTGCTCAAAGTCCTCCCTTCGATCCTCCGCCGTTCTCTCCATTGATGGACGGCCTACCCGTTACCCCCCCGCGCGCGCGATCA
Source organism: Isoperla grammatica (assembly GCA_945910005.1). Lineage (NCBI taxonomy): Eukaryota > Metazoa > Arthropoda > Insecta > Plecoptera > Perlodidae > Isoperla > Isoperla grammatica. The sequence goes on from OX246740.1 coordinate 50,638,730, forward strand.
TTCCAACATGGACTCGCCCTGAACCTGTTCCGAAGCCTAGCTATCGTAGCGCTGCTAGCTTGGCCCGACTTACGGAGCTCGAGTTGTGTGTGTGTGTATATGTATGCGCGATCATGGGTTACCCGAAACCTAGTTCAATGACTTGAAACACTAAACGTATTGATATAAATATTTGCGATATGTGTCAACGTCGATATTAATTTAATAAATCACCGTACGAAAGTGCGAAGCTATATCCCGAATGGCTACGAATTCGACGAGACATCGAGTGTGGTAAACAAGAAGGGACGTTCATGTAAGAATGTATTACAATTACAAAGTGTCGTTTATATCGTAAATAATCTGCGTTATTGACAACGAGGATGCAAGTGTTATCGACGTGAATACGTTTGTGTGGACGTGCTAGTGCGCGGACCGTGCCTCGTTCAGTGTTGTTCAAGAGCTGGCAGTGGACGTACGCTCGCTCACGACTCCGCCACACGGAATCCACGTCATATCTCGGGGACGTACGACGTGTACGGGGTACGTCGTCGCGGTTTACGGTTTCGGGTTTTTAGTTTTAACCGTAACGGTCGAGTGTTGTATTTTTTTTTCTCCGTCGTGTTCCAAATCGTCGCACTTGGACATTGTTTACGTTTTGGGTGTTCCACGATAATGGAGACGAGTGCGGTCGTTTATTTACATTTAGTTTCAACGAAATTCTTTCCCCATGTTTGATGAAGCCTTTTCTCTCAAAGCTAAGAAGCAAGAAAGTGTTGTTCTTTTCGAAACACTAGGCCTACTGCAAAGGTAAGCAATGGATGACGGGCTGGCTAGTCTACTTTTTACGCCTACGTGTGATAATGTAGGCCTAACTACGTAGACCCGAACAATGTCGCAGTGCTAAATTTAAAGGCTTGTTGTAGGATTAATCCCGTGAAGTGATCAAAATAGTACCTAGGGCTCTCTCAGCATGCGGAATAGCTTACATTAGGCCCATTGCCATGCACAGTAGTCATGAAGGGCCTATTGTTGTAATGATGTGTGTATGTTCAAGGTCTAGCCTAGCGCATAGCTAGCCGAGTTGCAAGTGAAATGTTATCTTCAAATTTGAATTCAAAGAAAAGAACATCACACCCCCCCACGGCAAAAAGTATCATGTTCTTGAATATTGGTCCGCAGTTCGCCTGCGAGTGTCCAATAAATTGTAAACATTCTAGGCCTACCTGAAACTAACATATGTAATTAGTGTAAGTGAATTACCCGTGATTTTAGCATCGTCGATGGATACAAGTGCGGAGGGTTATCGTGCAAAGTGCATCAAGCTCTGAGACGGTGGCTAAGCCTGCTTCAAGGGGACGGGTCCCAGGGCCCTCGCAACAATGGAAACTGTCCAGCAGTCAGTCGTCCATCTTGATCATGGGGGACTACCGCCGCCGTCGCAGATGGCTTTTGCCCAGCGATCATCGGCGCTTCACCGGTAAGAGATTAGCCTCGTTGCACCGTGTGTACGTGGGTGAACATGCGTCTTGCATTGCAGGCCGTGTTGGACCCTCCATATGCCGGGGATAATCACGCTTTAAAACATTACAATTACCCTCGTTGCACCGTGTGTGTAGGTAGGAGACAACCGTCGTGCATTGCAAGCCATGTTGGGCCCGTTAAACCGGGGTAATCACGGTTCTAAACATCACGATTACCCTCGTTACACGTGTGTGTAGTTAGGAGACAACCGTCGTGCATTGCAAGCCATGTTGGGCCCGTTAAACCGGGGTAATCACGGTTCGAAACATCACGATTACCCTCGCTACACGTGTGTGTGTAGGTAGGAAACAACCGTCGTGCATTGCAAGCCATGTTGGGCCCGTTAAACCGGGGTAATCACGGTTCTAAACATCACGATTACCCTCGTTACACGTGTGTGTATAGGTAGGAAACAACCGTCGTGCATTGCAAGCCATGTTGGGCCCGTTAAACCGGGGTTATCACGGTTCTAAACATCACGATTACCCTCGTTGCATCGTGTGTGTAGGTAGGAAACACCGTCGTGCATTGCAAGCCATGTTGGGCCCGTTAAACCGGGGTTATCACGGTTCTAAACATCACGATTACCCTCGTTGCATCGTGTGTGTAGGTAGGAAACACCGTCGTGCATTGCAAGCCATGTTGGGCCCGTTAAACCGGGGTTATCACGGTTCTAAACATCACGATTACCCTCGTTGCATCGTGTGTGTAGGTAGGAAACACCGTCGTGCATTGCAAGCCATGTTGGGCCCGTTAAACCGGGGTTATCGCGGTTCTAAACATCACGCTTACCCTCGTTACACGTGTGTGCAGTGTGGCTATAAGACCAGTCCACGCGGGTAGGGGCTTGAATACATTCTTTGGGGGATAATCACGGTTCAAGGGAAGGAACGCGGCCAAACCGAGGGACCGAACCGGAACAGCTGGAAGGTCGACGTGTACAATATTCTAATCTATTACAAGCTAGATAGACTTAGTTGGTCGTCGTCCTATGGTCTGCCACGGCCAGGCCAGGACGAGGAAGCGGTCACGGGGTCTGAAACCTACATCCTGATCTCGTCCTTATCTTTCGCCTTGGCTTCCGTCGTTACCGTCTTTGCGTCAGTGCGTAACACGATGATGATGTTTACTAGGAATCTAAGGAGAACCCTAGGTTCAGGGAATATATTTCGGACATAGTCCGTTCTAGCCTAACCTAAGGGAATACTGGTATGTGCTTCGATCATAGTCGGTCTTGGTGTATAATATGCCGGAGGATAAATTCTATTCAAACTGAAAGTAAGGAATACGTACCGATTACACGATGTTTGATAATGTGAACATAGACCCGTTAACAAATTTTGATAAAATTTGTTTGGTTAGGCTACAAAAGCTGATTTTCTGTGTGTGATATTCATACCATTTATTATGTGCTTCGTCGCCATGATGGCACCAAAGACGCCGTCTACGTATTATATACACCAGTGGCAGTATCCCATTGATGGATTCAAGTCCACCTACCAAGTTAAAAAACCCGTGCCCGAACTGGGATTCGAACCATGGACCTTCTGTATCGGAAGCAGGAATAATTCCACTAGACCAACTAGCTTAGTATAGCTTTAATGAATAGTGTTGGGCCCGACGTCTTGGAGTCAAGAAATACTGCTATTTTTGACACAGTTCGTGTTAGGTCTATGACCCATTGTGTTACGGTGGAAGTAAATTTGTTCGAAGTGACCAGTGTCGAAGTTGGCCCGATCCTTTTGCTGATCATATTATTTCTATATCCGCTCTGGTTCATCTCCATTCGCCTCCAAAGCTCGTGCAAAACGACTTCCCTCATGTTCTGCCGTGTTGGTTAAAAATACATGTGCATAACTTTTTATGCCTTCCGTTGATGCAGGTCTATGAAAATGGCAGTACCAAGGTTAAAACACGAAATAATATGTTTGGACTAAGACAAAGGCGAATGAATATAACATATATCGTCTCTCGTTGCCAATTTCGTAATGATAGCTTAATCATGGTCTTGCGTGCGAGCTACAACTAAAGTCATTAGAATATATCTTTATTGTTCTTGTAGTAAAGCATAATCATATGTATTAACATTTTCTTAAAGTTACACTGTTTGTTACAGTATTTTAATTTCAGGAATGGTAAACAATAGAGCACTCAAAATAGACTAGATGCATTCTGGTGGCAAGAAATTAAACTTCTATTAGGAGTGGTTTAGCTGTCATTTTTCATTGTTGTTTTATTGTTATTATTCATCAATGGCGCTGAAAGGAGGTTGCTTAGCAGCGCTATCTATGTAAGTTTTGAGTCCTCTATAAACGCGTAGGCAACCTTCAGTTTAGTGTATATTGTGATACTCAACAATAATATAATGATAATTCTCATTTGTTTTAAGTCATAATCTCGTTATAATTCTATTTTAAGGAGGATTAGTCTAACGACCATGCGAGGATCGGATCCCACGCAGTCTTATTGATTTCTGTATAAGTCTTCCATTCCATCCATCAGAATTATCCCAATTATTTACCTTGCGTAACGGGGATAGCTAGGTTGGTTGTCGCAGCCTACCCACGTTCTATTATTAATAGATAGGCTACATACACCGACCGACGGGAGTTTTACTGTCACCGAGCATGCAGTTGAGTGGATTGGAGTGGAGTGGCCCTACCCCCGAGGCAAACGTGTCCAGACAGGCGCAAAGCAAGCGAGCCGGTGGAATTCTTGGCAATTTAGCATCACACGAACTTGGCAGCGTCAGTGTAAATCAATCGCCAAAGATATTCTTTATAGAGTTACAAACACACACGTGTGTAAAAGACGTGAGTGCGCTTACGTGGCCTGGCCACATGTGCGTCGCGCTGCAGTCTTGCATTGCCGAGAGCTTTGGAAACCATTTTTACACCTGGGGTATCGGCGCTCGCTCGGTCTGGGAGATATTGAGTGAATTGCGCTTCGCTGTAAAGGGCTAATAGTAGTATAGGAGCAGTATTTTTTTTTTTTTTTTTTTACATAAAGTACACACATAGAGTACAATACAGTAAAACATAAAATTGAATCTATACCAATGAAAATTCGTATGTATATAAATATAAAAAAAAAAAACACGCTTATATAAGGGGAAGGGGTAAACTATCGACTGTAGGCCTATGGGTATTTGGTAGACTATTGTCCATCTGTTGATGTCGTTTTTGAAAATAGATGTATGTCTGGTTATCTATCAGTCATGGGGTTGTTGTTGTCTCATTCTGGGTGATTATTAGGTGAATTGTCGTCGCTCGTTATAGGCCTAAGGATAGTATTGAGTGGGTGAGCGGGTGCGGGTGAACGACACTTTCGGGCGCTTTCTCCGTTAGTTTGCTCGTCGCAACGTTCTTGATTACGTTGTAGTCTCGATTACCTTCGTTGCACGACATGCCTAACTTTCGTTTGTGTTTGTGTATATATATAGATACCAAACCAATACGTTCAGTTTGGGTCCGTTCACATAAATCGACGAATGGAGGGGCCGTGTGTGTTTTGCGTTCGGTGTGAATTAGAAACCAACAATGTCTTCGGGTTTGCATTGTTCTAGAACGTTGGGACGCTGAAAAACTTCTATGGACAAGTGAGCCTAAACCGCAATATGCAAGGTTGTTCAATACAAGGAGATTGGCTAGAAGCGAACTGATAATGGTATTTCACTCTAATGCCATCTATTATTCTAATAAGATAGCTTACACATGGGTACAAACAAGCCACTCTTTGTCATGTTATCAACCCACTGATTGCATCTCACTGTCTCCTGTTTGCTGCCTTTGTCTGTATCTCACATACCCATGCCAGTGATTGCATATCTCGGATTACCGTCTTGACCTGCCTCTATTTTTCTTTACCTTTCACACACTGGCTCTTCAATAATTATGCTCAGTACCCAAAATGTGAGCAATTGCCCTTTTTCCAAAACCTTTTTTCTTCGTTTGCCCTTGCAAGTCCTTTCTCATATGTCACACTATCGGTCCAAGAGTTCTCAGCATTCTCTAGTAACACATCTCGAATACGTTCCTACTCCACTAGGGGAATGATAAGGGTTATGCAAAGTATACTATAACTAAATTAAACAAGTCAACATATTTCTGCTCCTTTTTGCGAGTGGTACACGAAATTTGATTTCGATTCGCATTTTTGCGAGAGAAACGTAATCTACCGAGTTGACTGACAAGTCTTTATTCTGTCTATGACGAAGTACAACCGTTGCGCCAGCCCGACGTTGTCACATACAAGGGTATTGTCACTGTTTTAGGCACTGTTGCAACTTGGAACATGCAACACCGCTTCTATATTTACCGTTACCCATTCTTGCCAAGCGCCAACTGAAATGATCAAGTAAATACATTGTTTGTATTGCTCGGCCGTTTTGTATGCGGTTATCGTAGGCTATTCGACGACAGCACAACACGAATGAATTATAATGAGGTACATTCTCGCGATAGACCTTCATGCGTAAAGGGACGGCACACATTTTAACACATTATTATATTATATGGTTTGTTTTGTTTTGTAAATTTAAAGTGTTTCCTCAGTTTACAGTCAACCATTTTGTACTATCAAACGTAACAAATTCAACACTTGATCGTTCGGTATAAATTATTTCTAATAAACTTTCGATTCGTCTCAGCCAACGTATTCTTAGCGATGTCTACAATCATGTTAGTACGTTTTATAGACTTCAAGCACTACATACATATTCTGAACTAAATAAATCCAGTGGATCCTCGCATATCGCACCATGTTCCGTACTAATTTCAATATAATTATGTGACAGAGAAAAGTATCCATGGTACTTAGGGCGACTGTTGTGCCTTCAAGCACGACACATACTATTACAAATATCATCCAGGCTATATATTATATTCCCACATCCACACGTTGTTACTAATTAAATATGATATAGATAGAGTAGTAGCCAAGGTAACTAAAAACATCTGGTAGCCTTCAGATAGGGCATATTGTACCGTCCTAAATATTCACACATCCCTACTTATTCATTATTCAATGTAGAATAAAATTAGCCAAGGTAATTTTAACAGCTGGTAGCCTCAGATGCGACCTCCACTCTCCTAAATAAGTTCCTGCGAAGCGTCTTATGATCTGGAAACTTAGCCAAGGTACCTAAAATTGTCGTTAGCCTCGACCTATAGTTTCCCAAATAGGTTCCCGTTGACGATATCGATTGGGAATGTATAACCAATAGTCGTATAATTTAAATATTCGTTCTGGGAATGCCGATAGTTCCGGACATCACGACAATAATTGTATTCGACCCCAAGGTTATGCTAATAATAGTGTTGTTGTTATTGTTGTGACACTTGCTGTTCGCTATTTCGTGTGCGGTGGACGTGGTGGGTGGACTGCTGAGTGTGTCATTGGCTCGGGCCCTCTTATCAGCGCGTTATACATTCGCACGTTATCGCAACTCTGTATACATCTTCACACCGTAGCTTAAACGGCTTTTGTATTGACGTCATCCGTAGGCTTGGTTGTCTCAGACCATAAAGGAAAGATAATTAATGAGAGTGCAGAAAAAGAAAAGGGTTCCAAAAAAAACATCAACGCCGAAGTATTTTAAAATCGTTCGTTCCCGTATATATATATATTGCGACTTTTTTTAAAGCAGTGTTGTGTATTGACGGCGGTGTTGCCGTCTCTATCGGCCGCTGGCTCGGCCGTGTGTGCTCGTCGGTGTAGACGTGGAATCTGACGCTAGATGTGGCAACGTCGCAGGCGCTCTCGAGTGCATGACTGACTGGGCTCGGAGCTCAGAGCTACGCGTTCCGTTCCGTTCTACTCCGCAAGTCAGCCGCCTAGGCAACCTCTCTTCACTGCTCTTCTCTTGTCTGTGTGTGCATTGAATGACTTCCACTTCTGACGGAAAGTAGGATGAGGGGGGGTGGGGTTCGATTTTTACCCTTGCGGCTATATTGTTTTCGAAAGTCGGTGAGAAATTAAATACCAACCACCACCTAGTTCGTTGTGTATTATCGGTTTTCGATTATATCCAGATATCTCGCGGGGTGGGGGGGGGGGGGGGGGGGGGCTGGCTCGTCATCTCAACTCCGAATCTATATTCTCGTTACTTTATTGATGATAACGTGGTGATGCACTATTTGTCTGTCGTGGAGGTGGTTATGATTCCACCCCCCGCCCTTATTCTTCCGTTCTTGGAATTACGCTTTATTGATTTCCAACCACCTCGCTCGCGTGGCGTGGCCGAGTTGGCAATGAGTTACGCCGTTCTGGAAATAAAGTAATTAACAACATGATCACACATTCCACGAGTGTGTGTCGGGGGGGGGGGGGGGGCTTATTGCCTGCGTGTCCAACATGTCATTGACGGCGGCGATATGGCGTCGGTCTCGTTGTCGTGGAGACCGGTGCGTGCAACAAGGGCTATCGTGTTCGTTCCTTGTTCTTTTCCTTGTAGTCCGTGTACCCCGCGCTCTCCATTTGTCCACGCATCAGTTTTACTTTCTTGCTACCGAAACACACCAGTAGCACAATTAAAATCCCCATCGTCGATCATACCCTAAACCTAGGAAGGGTCAGAAATACCCTCCCCCCCCCTCGATCGGAAATTGCCAATTTATCGCCATTTCCGTGTTACACACTGCTCTGTATTTCATGTCAGACTATTCGGTTGCGTTACAAAAAATGTGCTTCGCAATAAAAGAGGTACAAAATGGATACACTACTGGCTGATCGATACGCCATCACCAAGTTCACCCACACTTAAATTTGCATCTTACGTCATCGGGATTAGCCTCTCTACATCATACATCTCGACAGTCATGTAGTGTTTGCCATCTGACACGACACAACTAAAACGTATGTTTTTTGCACGAACTAATTCGGTTGCGACATTTCTAGAAGGTTCACGGGGCGAGGGGGGGGGGGGCACAGTCGGATTCAGGTTGTTCGAACAGACAGTTGCGTCCGAGGGGAGGGGGGGGGGGGCGAATATGTGTGTTTTGGGCAACACCTTCCGATACTAATGGCGATTCCGCCCACTTTGATTGTTTTCGTAACGAGACGTCGCTCCGGTGCAATGGGTGGGGGACGAGGTAGCAAGGGGGGGAGGGGGGAGACCCCTTTCATTTCGCTCACGCTAGGCCTGCCTGACCAGACCATCCACTTCGTGAGTCATCCACGTTTTCGATTTTCCACACCGCCCTCGCCTCACGGAATGTAGTTTCTGGTTTGGCGAACACGATTGCACGAGGAAAATTACGTGGTTTTCATCTTCGCGCAGCGTATTTATTTATTTTTGAACGCGGTAATAATTATAAAGTGTAAATAAAATAATCGTGATTTTTGAAGGTTAACCGCGTAAACGTGTTACGGGTGGAGTAAGAGAGAGAGAGAGAGAGAGAGAGAGAGAGAGAGAGAGAGAGAGAGAGAGAGAGAGAGAGAGAGAGAGAGGGGGGGGGGGGGGCAGGCTAGGATCTCGTCTTATAAACGATTGCGAAACGCGAAGCTGCCTGGCCGAGCGTTGTAAGTGCAGCAAGCAGTTTCATATGCGAAATAATTCCCTCGACTTGGAAGTCAGTGAGTCGCATTATTCGTCCCGTCACGTGATCTTATTTCACTGCGTGTTTGCACCTTGATACTGTTATCTCAAGCCGAATATTGTGAAACCGTTCTAGACACTTCTCCGTATTATATATTATAGCTGAGCAGATCAGGCGAGGTTTGCAAATAATCTTCGATCGATTAGCGAATAGCCACCTCCTTATTTGTCGATTCCACATCGGCTCGGTTGTGGATCGACATTCATGTCTGTCTGTCTGTCTGTCTGTCTGTCTGTCAGACCGCGAAATAATTGATCTGGCCGACCAATACATCGCAACGTAATTACAGGCTGTAGGTGAATATGTCAACAAAAACTCTCGTTACGTTTTATGATGGTCTAGACTTGGATGTTAGTTACGACCGACTCGGTGTAGATTGCAGCTGTTGTAACGTGACATATTGTTCGATAACATAGACAGACATCTTTGATATGATTTATGTATCAATAGTAAAAAATACATACATACACACCTTCGAGGCTTAGTTTGGAGTGAGTGGGTTGTTATCACGAGGTATTGTTATTGGCACATTAGCCGGCGGGGGGATAAACCGTTAATTAATTTAACTGTCTATCTATCCAATTCAGCTCTACCAAATTGATTTTGGAATTATTCTGACGGAGTCACGTGATGGGGGGAAACTATTGCACGTTATCTGTATCCTTGGGCTTCTTATGGCGACTCGATACGTCAGCCGACCGACCGACTGTTTTGTGTTGTTGTCACATGCAAGTGCAACTAAACGGCGTAATTAGTCCCTTACAATGAGACTAATGATCGATTGTTATTGAGTCGTAATGGTCCATATGTCTTGTAATGAAGCAAGACTTGGTTTCATTAAAGGTGACACCGTGTCAAAACTTTCAATTCATCTAATATCGATAGTGTTCTGGACGCGTATACGATCAACGTTTGTATTGTATTAGTTAATTTTATTAGTAGAACGTAAATCATGCGTTAGTGACAACAAGGGACACGTTTTGAATCCAAGCGAGTTATAAATAAAAATAAAAAGTTTCAATCTGCGAATAATATGTTCTCATATTTAAACGTGTGACGCGTTTCGGTCTTATTGGGACTTCACACACCTTTTATTACACCGACGAACTTGCGGGAAAACAATCCTAATTACTACTGCGGCGGCTTATTTAAAGTGACCTAATTCGAGGTCGCGTTTCGTCCTTTTGGGACTCGGGTCTCGTGCCGCGTTATCTCGTATGTGTTTGTGTTATACCCGGAAACTTTTCTTGCCACCCCGCAGAAACTCCTCACTGCGACAACCTACGCGCGTCGCAGTTATCTGATGGTTACTGTTTTTAGCACGATTTGTCAAGAAGGAATATCTAATTTGAACGTTTTAGCTGTTTTTGATGCCATTTCGGGTGGGGCCCGCCCGCCTATTTTCGGACTTATGTACGTAGGTAAGGACTGACCGACACAGATGGCCGCTAGTCTCGTTGTGTTCACACCAGAGCAACCAATGCGCCGTGCGATACTGTCGGTCGAACAGATAACAACACACCGACGTTGGAGACTATTATTACCCACGTGACGTCACACTTGGAGGATCCAACTCTTGCGCGGGTTATAACTTATCTACTAAGCTAAGAGTAGGCTATACACACACGGTCTCTCTCGCACCTTTATACGGCAAGAATATGGCCGCCAACAGTGCCCATGGCGTATTATACATACATACCTGATGCCCGTGTGTATCTGTATATATAAGCGGTCGAACGTCGACGAGCCATCACGTTTCTGTGTTGACGCGGAGGAAATACGTTGTTTGTTAGTTTTTTTTTTTTTTTTTTTTTTTTTTTACCAGTCACCGTGTCAAATTGGTTGCGTGGAACCTTTAGGTAGGTTTGTTTGTTTGTCACTACTCTGGGTGGATGGAAGTTTTCTTCACGTGCTACATTGCTTGGTTGGACATGTATTTAGTATGTAACCTACTAGCTGGATGATAGGGTAATTTAGCTATAAGTTGGCATATAGCAAGTCATCACATGCAGAATTCAATTTGAGTCGTTGTGTGCTGTGGTGGGAATCGAACCGTCAACCTCATTGAGTAGAGTCGAGTACCCCCCGTGTACATTGTACGTACGAGTTACATCACATGCGCAATGTTTCCGCATTGTCTTTTTTTACACTCACACGAGAGAGTCGGTGCCAAGTGAAGTGCATGCGCGGTGGCATTGCAAGCCGAGAACGCACACGGGACTCGAACCCGCGAACCGGCAACACTGCGCACACACACCTTGCGTGCGGCTTGACCTTAACGAATTCCATGTTTTCTTTTTCTCTTTCTTTCATGTTTTTTAATGTCGGCCAGAGGGGTTCGCCTTCTCCTTCGCCTTCTAAGCGGCCAGGTGTTATTTCTGCGGCGGAGTCGTCGCCGCTTTTTTATTTAACACGGTTTAAAAAAAATGGAATAACCGTAATTATGATGGCCAAGTGCAATTTTTTTTTTCATGCCGCGTTACTAGATTCGCCCCAACAATTTTAGCGTGCGTTCCAGGCAAACAGTGCCCTTGAAAACGTTGTTTGCGGTGAATAAAATTGTAAAACTTTCTATAATTTAATTCGCATTTCCAAGTTTCTTGTCAGTACTTCTCGGTGTACTTGGTTCTGTTTTTTTTTCACATCCTCGTTAGGATGTGTTAGTGTATTATGATCGCGGCGTGAACGCACGTTGCTAAGTCTGTTCCGGAAACGGGAATAATAAACACAGAAAAGTGACTACGATAGCAAAGTCATCATGGCCTAGCTCAGCTTTTTATATTCGATATAATAGACGACGCTAGCGTTTGTTTATCTAGTACACTTTGCAGTTTGCACCTTGGCTCGTACGATCTCGCGTGAGTGGTTGTTGACACACACACACGCACACGTCGGGTCACGGTCACGCCACGCACACTCACGCAGCATGCGCACGCGGCATCGAGTGCGTGATTGATTGAGAGAGTGAGAAATGAGAACCTGAAAATTACTGTAACAGCACAGGTGTAAATAAAGCATTATTTGTGCTTTCTCTGGATTTTTAAAAATAAGGTCCTTTGTACAAAATACAACCGCATGAACTAAAACTATTTTTAGGGAACGTGTGTCACGCACGATCACGCGTGTGATACAAAAGTCGTGAGTCACGTCACGCGTTCACAACTTTACAATGATACTGTATAACTCGAATGCTTGAACGCGCAACTACAATGGTTTTCTCTCGTCGTCGGATTGTGTAAGCCTATGGTTTTTGTTCGGTTACCTACCTACAACTACGTAGGTAGATAGGACCGACCGAAGCTAAAAGAGTAAACACAAATGTTTGACGAGTCGAGCCGCCGCTGATAAGATGAGGGAACGGCACTGTTGTAGTCGCTGGCGTTGAAGGAGGAGCGAGGGCACCGAAACGAAGTCCCCTTTAAAGCCCTATACTGTCCACGCTAATTGGGGTTTATTGAACAACGAGGGTCAATCGCCTTTCATTAATTATTTCACCAGTCTTGCCCAGTGGATTGGCTGCAAGGTCCGCTCTCGCTGCGTCAGGTTCTACGGACAAACCTAGGCTGCTGGTATAGGCCTACGTATTATACCTTATTCGTACCATTCATTAGTCACGCGCCTGTTGCATATACACAGGTGAACGTGCGGAATTCAGCGACAACCCAAGATCAAGGTGGCCGTATCGGGCAATAACAATCATTTGTTATGGCGGCCATGAAAACCCATTGTTGTGAAAAACACCGGCGACGTTTTCACCAACACGACGGTGAATGTTTTTAAAAATAAAATGTTAATGAAGGTTGTTCGGATTACGTATCGCGCCGCGGTATTGTTATATGGATGTTATGCATGTATGTGTGTACGTGATGTTTTACTGCACGCCAATTTTATTAGTACGCGCAGGAATTTTTTTTCTTTCGTTTTGAAAACAGTTTTCATAACCGGCTGCCGCACGTCCCCCCCCATTGTTGTCGGTTGCCTGACGACTGGTCAGAACGAATCTATCGTTTTGGGATTATAGCGCGTGGTGGGAATCGAATCCGCGACCTCCCGTGTACGAGTCTTGGGTTATTCGCGGTATAGGGCTGCGTTGCGTCGTCCCATCGTTTTGGCAATGGCTCTGGAAATTTTTTGTGTGTGAGTGTGGGAAATAATTAATGACTAATTTTTGCGCATTGCGATATCAAATGCCAATCATGGCGAGCCTACTGGTGGGTTTGCCGTTCCGCTGTATCAACTTGACTATCACGTATAATAATAGAGATTTTTTTATTGAATGGAATTGTTAGTTTTTGTTTGTTTGTAACAAGACTGTCTCCGTACCACACTAACGTGAACATAAAACTGTGTCGCGTTATCTGTCTGCTAGTGGTAGTCATGACAACAACGTTTATCACGGACGGTTCGCGGCCATCTTGTTTTCGCAGCCATGTGGTCAATGTGGTGGTCGGGTTGTACCTGTCGTGTCGTGCGTGACGTCACGATTCTATTTCCGTCCTCTGCACTCGCTTGCTTACTTGTTTACTTGAGCGAGCGTCGAACGATGGTGCATGGATGGGCGCGGACGCCAATAGATGCGAATTATTCATTGTTTTGTTTGGTGTTTCGTCGATTTTTTTTTTTTTTTTTTATGTACTTGCATATTATACTGCACATACTTGCATGTCCATTCACACACAACATTTACGACAAGTGCAAAATTAAATAAAATTTGGAATCGATCAACTGTTGTGCCACATTGAGGTGTCACATGAGTTGTTGTAGAATGTTGCAGTACACTGACTCCCGAGTTACTTCACAATCAGTTCATACAATTATTGTGATCTGTCAAAATTAAATTAAATTTGGAATCGATCAACAGCTGTTGTGCCACATTGAGATGTCACGTGAAGAGCGTTGTTGTAGAATGTTGCAGAACACTGACTCCCAAGTTACTTCGCAATCAGTTTATGCAATTATTGTGATCCGCGTCAAAATTAAATTAAATTCGTGTGCCATAAACAGCGAGAGTCGTATATATATAGCGCTTGTGACGTATAACCTCATGAAGAATGTGTGCGAGCACAGGGGCTCCCAAACAACAACACGTTTACTCGACTCATATTTCGAGGAATACGTCTACATTAATTTATTGTGAACAATGCAAAGTTAAATGAAATTTGGAATGAATCGATGAACAACGCGTTGGTTGGTGATGATAATCTTGCGCCTGTGACGTCACCTCTACGATAAAGCGTGCGCGCGCATCGCTTCCTGGTATAGAGTCAGCACAGCGGGGGATATCTCACACAAATGTTGGAATTATTTTACCCGTGAGCGCGATGTGAGCGTTTAGATGGTGCCCGTTCATTGGTCCATTGGTCGTCATGCATTCATTGCGCTTGCTACACCTACATATTAGGAGTTGTGTTGACTCCTTCAAGTTGATATATTATAGTAAACGAGCTCGGTAAGAGTACCAGTAATTTTATTGGGATGATAATGAACAGTTGGATCAATCAAAACTTATCGAATGAACGCGTCATATTTCCGGTTAATCGGAATCAATAGTGCGTGGGCCCGTATCGATAGAAGCACGGGGTGACCGCCATCAGCATGGAGTCGGTCTCATTGCGTTTGTGTGTGCGTCATTTCAACGCAAGTCAATAATGTTATTTTTCTACTATACCCATCGCATGTCTCTTCCGCTAACTAGAGCGAACTAGTTTGCTGCCTCGGGGGAGTTTACCACTAACAATACACGAAAGAGTTGGAGATCTATATCTGTTTCAGTTCAATTAGATATTACTAGTGTCGTGGACAAGAATAGCTTGAAAAGCGTGGGAATTAAAGCCGATCAATACCAAAACTTTGGAATGATGCAGGGATAGGTATTGTCAAGATCTAGAAATTCTAAAAATAGGATTATTCTGAAAATAGGATGCCAAATTGACTGTAGTTGGATAAAATTAGACAATTTCAAAAATATCTCAAGTTGTGTATTTTATGTGTGCTTGTATTGCGAGTCGCATTGATCATAATATCTATCTACCTCCGCATTATTCTAAAACGTTAGGTTCTAAATGTCATTTAAAGAGATCAACAAAAATCATTACATTTTCACGCTTTCCGAGCAGCTATTTGTTTTGAAAACTTAATTAATTCCGTATACAGACGATGATGGGGGGGGGGGCTCGTTTTGTTTCTGAAATGATAGGTGTACGACAGGTATCGCGACATTGTCACGTGCGCGCGCACGTGGCCGTCGAGGAATGCGATCACGTCCCGTCCGAAGTGGTCTACGTATAGATCACAACCACCGCCACCCTCGTCTTGATCGATCTCTTGTTCTGCTTTCCCGCGCTTCATTTCCCACGTCGTGTTGTTTCGGTGGCGGTGCCGTTGTTCGCTCCGACCCGGCGGCGTCGGGCCGTGACGTCCGTCGCGCACCGACGAGTCACGTGTTCGCTACCTCTCAGTCCAATCAAACTTCTTGGACTCACTTTCGCCCGACAGACCGACCGACCGACTGAAAGTGCGTGAGGCGCTCGAGTGCGTTTCGATTTTTTTTTGTTTTTTGTCTGCGCATCGATTGTTTTCTTTTGGGTAGGTACAGGTATCGATCAAGATCGATAATTGGTTAGTTATGTCGGTTCACCACTTGCAGGGCTGTGGGAATGACTATTGAAAAATGTGGACTGTGTATAGCTAAATGAGAGGGGGGCATGCCTGTCTCGGCCCAGTTACAAGTACGTGAGTCTGTGCAATGCAGGTGGCTGGCTGAATGTAGGGGGTCATGCCTTCCCATAAACCGTAAGGAGTAAACTAGTCCTACCCACGCGATGTTATTTGTAGAAAGATTACATCTTCTTGTAAAGTACGGTTTGGGCGTAAGTCCGAGTGGCCCCAAGGGACGTGGGTATGAATCGTTCTCCACGGCAAAAGCGTCGCGAGGAGGGGAAAACTGGATCCCCCCCCCCCTGGATTTCACGAAAATAAAAAATTTGACTGGCTAACGCAAATATGTGTTTTAGTTCAATTCAATTATTTTAAGTTGGCAGGTCGGTATAAAAGTGCTGACATTCAAAAACTTCCCTGAACTGGGAGGTTTGCTCCTCCCCTCGAAAATATGTTGCCGACTCCCATGTCTCCATCCTTATCTTCATATCGCAAATCACAACATCACTAATAAGATACGTAACGTACAGCTATTAAGGGAGCCATATTGCGTAGTCTCGATTAGCCTCGTTGCCGAGCGCCAGCACGACGGCCATGTTGTATTACATAATATTCAAGACGAAGTGCGTCCTCCTATCCGACTGGTCATCATTGTGTCGGAGCCGCAGAACAAAGAAGTCGCGCATGCGCTCTTCTACATCATAATGAAGTATAGTGTTTGCGTAACACATGACGCACATTTAGCGCGCGGGGCTCGAACCCGGCCAGGCGAGAGTGAAAGCAAGCAAGCCGCCCACGTGTTCCGACCTTCAGTCTGGACTTAGCAAGATCTCGTCGGAAAGTTTATATACCCCGACTCCATCCACACAACACCAAACTACCTCAACTGTGGTGGTGTCGCGCTCGATAACTCCGCGAGACGGGGGCAGTATCGCAATGATGCAGTCTCCCCCTCCCCCTCTCTCTCTCCCCCCCTCAACTCTCTATCTTTGTGAGCCGATGATACGTGCTCGGGAGGGAAAGGTTTATTTGCATCATAGTCGACTCGGTTGGTCCGTTTTAAGATGGGAACTATTATTAAACGCAAATATGGCCATTCACTTTTGGCGACCTTCAGTGTCAAGGTCTGCCTGCCCGTGCAACACTCGCTGCTTACAATGGCCGCGTTTACACAACAACACGGACAAGAATATGCTAACCCGGATCGAGTTCCTAATTGGTTGGAGTCGATCCCACTTCTGATTCGTATGTTCAGGCTTACTCCCACCAAAAGCGATGACCAAGTCGAAAGTAATTGATTCAATCGCGTCATGTAAACAGAATCGAACGTATTTCAGGGATCGAAATAAGAAATCCTGGTCCTGTAAAACTAGAGTAAGGTTCCGAAATTGATAATGATTTCCTCTTTCTTTACGCCCGTATTATTGCAATCATGCTATTCGGTACGGGTTATGGATGCAAGTGGGTGACAAAAACATGTCTTACGCGGGATTCGAACCCATGCTCTTGGGGACGGCCAGTATGAAATGTAACCTTCTGTACTGTAACCGTACTGTAATAGAATCATTCTAGGTGTGGGGAATCATATCATGCTAAAACTCTACCCCCTAAAACAGTCATAAATGTCAGTCCTATCATACCCTTATACGGATATTAATTACTTCAAAAGATGGGATATTTCAAGGACCCTAAAGAGTAAACACCCAAGTTGTGAATTGAGATACATTCTATTTCTTGTCGCTGTCGTCATGTCGTGTAAACGTGGCTACTGTTGTCGGTTGGTTGGTTGGTGGGCAGACTCGGCCGGCGTAGTTACAAGTTACAACTACTAAAGAGAAGACGCGGGTTGGCAGCGTTCCACCACGCATTGTCTTTGGGCACAAGAGGCCAGCCGGCCGGGACCCGCCCTCGATATAAAACTACAGCCCCCCCCCCCCCCTCGTTCAGGTGACGACGATGCCATTGTCTCGCGTTACCATCGATCGATCGATAGATCGATGCCGTACATGACTGACGTCTGTATCGATACCCAACTATTGACAAGAAGTGAGAAATAAGCTCCGCGCCGCTTAGAAAGAACGTTTCGATACCGGGAATTAATTCGGAGACACGACGAAATATCTCCAAGTAAGAAAGTAAGCAAGACGCCGTGTTTTTGTTTCGCCAATACACGTGGGCCATTTGAAAAGACTTGTTTTCCCTCCCGACGAGAGAGTTTCCTGGAAACCAAGCAACCTGTCAAACGCACGCGCGTATACACGGAACAAAGGCGCTCCTAGCGAGTCACTTACGCAACACACAGCTGCCGTTGTATTTTGTTATTATTATCTTATCTGCGTAAATAAAGGTCACCTTATCGCACGCGTGACTCATGTACCCCCCCCCCCCCCCCACCACCCGCTTGTCTACCCATTGTTTACCAATACTAATCGAGATGCCACTTGTTGATAATGACATCTCGGTTGAATGGCGAGTAGTACGTTTTTACCCTTTCCTATAACGGTGCGAGAATCTGTAAACATGCGCGTTATCTAATCTCGTCGTGCGGTGGCGCGACAAGAGTAAAACAACGTGTTGATACGCGGCGGCGGCCATTGCTGAGCGGTTCAAAGGACCACAAGTACAGTACGGGCCAAAACAATCGACGGATTTTAAAAGTTTAAAAGCCTTGTTACTCCCGATGGCGCGGGCAGAAATCTTGAGACATTGTTGTGTTCAAAGTACCACTGAGTACATAGAGTCAGTATACGCATCAAACCACTTGCTGGATTTCAAATCTAAAGCCTTGCCCGCCCTGTTCTGTACCTATGACGGTGGCGTGGACATAAGCCTGTGTTATACCAAAGTACCACAAGTACATACAGTACGCACAAAAACATCTCCTGAATTACAAATTTAAGAAGCCTTCTTTGGCCCCTCTGTACTCCCGATGGCATGGGTAGAAATCTCGAGACATTGTTGCGGGCCTGTTCAAGGTACTACCGAGTACAAAACACTCGCTGGATGTATAAAGGTTAGAGCCTTGTTTGGTCCCCTCGGGCCAGCCGGGGCCCCGACATCGCCGGCCTTGCTCCGTGCTCGCCGTGTCGCTCCCCAGGATGATTGATGCACTCGTGATGATTGTCCATCGTTCATCATCGGCGTGGCCGGTCGACCGAGTGACAACACCACTTTATCGACCGACGCAAGATGAACGTGTTCGCACGTTTGTGTCTTCCTTCCCTTCCATGGTGCCCCTTCACTACCCCTAAGACAATGGATATCTTCTTGTTGCAATCTTGCTAATCGAGACGATGAGGTGGGTGATACATGAAGATGAACAATTAGGAAAAAATACATGCCTTACTTGGGATTCGAACTCACGACCCCAGGGAGGGAGCCAATTCTTTGGACCTGGGACAGCCTACAATCGCATGACGGACTAAAAAAGCTGCAAGGCAATAGACAAACCGCCACTATATATTCGCGCGTGTGCGAACTGCCAATCCACTCATCGAGTTCATGCATGAAGAGTGAAGACGTACCATGGCAGTGCGAAGAGAGTTTGCGCTGTACATAGATTGGCCTATGCAAGGCCTTCTCTGTTGAACTTTGTGCAAAATTGTGTTGCTGGTCTTCCGATAGATAGTCTAGCTAGGGGTTATCACTCGATTGGCCTTTTCCTTCAATTCCTCTATGGAAGAAGGTTCAACGTATGATGCTGTTTAAACTTTAAATACGCGTGTGTGTAAGTAACAAGGAAGGGCCGATGCTTGAAATGCGGACTTTCAGTCCACGTGGTGGCTTACACGGGAATCGAACCTGGGATACATAAATTCTCCGTTTCGATTCATTAGGTTCTAATGTTGAACTAACTCGTGTTGTATCGCCCCGTCAAACATAGCATGAACCCCCCCCCCCCCCTCCCCCCCCCCTCCGTCACGATTTCCTCGATGAGGATCGATCGATCGGTCGACCCTCTATCATGTGGTCGAACCTGCACGATTCCGAACATGTCTGTGTCCGAGTCGAAACGTGCACAATCGAGAGCAGGTTTACTTGGCCGTCACGTGAGGTCACGTGTAGTAGAGTTGGCCATGTACTAGCGAACCTGGCGATGAGTCGAAAAGTAATATCGAAGTCGGATTTAAAAACCTACGACAGCTGTTTTTTGTACAACGAAACGAAAACGAAAGAACGATCGAAGGAAGGAAGTTGGCCCGCGCGGTGTTGAAGCGACTATTTGCATGACGTGCAGCAGCATGGAGGCTTTGGCCGCGGGTACTCTTCGTGCCGTGACGATTTGAAAACACATTTTTACTCACTCACTGTATGTATACTTTGTAAGACTTTAATTCAATACCGTGCGATTACTCGGGGTTAGACGCATGAGAAATGATCTATTGCCAAGAGTGTTTGTATTTTTTTATTGAATTGAGTTTGATGAATGCGTTGCATTGAAATGTGTATCTCCTCTCTCTTTATGAGACCGCCGTGTTGTCCTGAAATCAGAAAGAAAGCCTTTACATTTTAGAGTGTGGTACTGCACAAGCGTATTCAGCTCTTGTAGTTGTTGCATGTCTGTCCTAGTATCGAAGGACTCTACAATGTTATAAATACAGCAAGTCGTGTTGAACGCCAATCATCCAACCATCCAACCATCCAACCAACCTCAAATAACGGACGTCGCCTCCATTTGAATCTCGTTCCAGTGACGGTGGAAAAACAATGTAATAGTAATGTACTTTGTCGTCGGGCGATCATTCAGAACTCATTTCGAGTCTCTCTCTCTCCACCATTTTGTAATTTGCATTCAGCCCGAGTGAGCGAGCGAGCGAGCTCGGCCGTGTGGCCAAAGCCAAGTAACCCCCATAATCCCGACCGTTGTCAATAATTATTAATTAAGTAATAAATTACGAGAAACGGGCCAAACGAGTTGTGGAAGTGATGGAACGAACAACTTTTTTTTTTTTGTAGAAACTGTTCACTTTTAAAAATACATTACCCTAAATCACGATGAGGTAGTTATTATGTGCAGCAGTGTAGCTCGTGTACAGGTGTTTATAATTATATGTACGAGGTGCGGGCTGGAGAATCACCAAGAACGGGAGGGAGAACTTTCGTCGATGTGTGTATTGATTTATGGTTCGCACTGTACGCGTTGTAGGTCTGCGAAGAGGCACATGCAAATAATACCACACGTTGAGGGTATCGCTTCTCGTGTTACCTTACACACACGGGAATCGAACCTCGGACATGGGCGAGTTTTCTCTCCGTCGGTTCTTCTCGCGCGCTGACTCACGAGAGAGCTAATTGAATTTTCCGAGCCACTCGCTTTCATTTTACTATTTCACAGTCTCGACCTTAGTTGCTGCAGTGCGAGTTAATTGCCATAACTCAATTTCAATTATCACTGAATTAAACTTCGATTTAGTTTAGTTTAGCATAAAAGCAAGTTTCTGCAAGTTGGCATACTTACTTGTTGTCGGGAGTTTTAATTTAATTCTTTTCTTCGAACTTTCCGCATTATGATATTATACGAGTTGAGCTGAGCTGCGGTCGTTGAGGTGATATTGGATGTCGTGCATGCACACAATACAGGCAAGCACGGACACGCACAGTGCGTGTGTAAGCTGGGTGTGTGTACACGCCCGGTTGCACCGCCATATTGCATTCCACTGAAAAATGGGAACATTCAAAGCTTGAATTGCATTCAGGTCGTTTTCATGACGTTCTTTCATGCCGGTATACTATAGTGTTCCCCCGCCTTACACTTTTCGTACTCTGAGTCCACTTTTATACCCTCTCTCTCAATGGTGTCCGGAAAGGGAATAGTGCATGTTTTTGTACAATGCGGTTTCTGGGGCAGACTTTTTTTACGATTGGTAGCATACTACTTGTTTTATTAGTGCTTTCGTAGATGTGTACCCAAAATATATTTTAAAGTACACTTATGCGATGTACATTTTTTTAAGTATTCCCGCGTATATACCCCCCATGACACCACTCCTCTCTTCCTTACGTTCCTGTGTCGAGAATCTTGCGCTACCTACCGTCTCAATTATTCCCTCTCCGTTACACTTCCTTGCACTTCGTACACCTTCCTGCACCATCTGCGAGGACCACCCTCGGTGTCGAAGTGTACACAACGAACAACGACCAGACATTTTAAGATGACGTCTGTCGCCACAACGTTGAGTCTTCCATTTTAACGATTCAACGGTGGTGCAGCTAGGTTACAATCAATTTCCCGCTGTCACGACCACACACATACACACATCCTGGCTGAGACTTGAGGGTGCGGGGTTCGAGTACTAGACTGCGCCAACCTGAGTGTTCTATGTATGTATGAGCGGAAATGTCGGTAAAGCGTCGTATAACGATTTCCGAACGTCGTCCGCGAAAAGTTTAAAATTAGGCCGAACTATTATCATCGTCCCTGTCTGTGCTGATGATGCAAAGAAGACAGAAACCCGCGTCGCTCAATTATGTATGCACGCATCCACTAAATCGACCGACGACCCCCCCCCCCCCCCCCCCCCCTCCCCTTGAGTTGAGCTGCTGGAACTAAACCTAAATCATCCTCTCCTCGATATATGCGCGCTCCATTGGGCGGACGGGGTGGTCGGTGATCATGGCTCGTGTGTATCGCGCGAGATTCATTATGTAGTTGATCAATAAATAGCAGCTGCATGCGTAGCTGGGTAGGTCCTAGTTCTGGTTTTGTATGTGTGTATTGTATTGTAACTGTGCATTTCGTAACACTCTCCCCCTCCCCTACCCCTTCGTATTGTCTCGATTTTAATAGAAGACCTTGAAGCCGCGTTCCAGGTTCGAATCCTAATTTGATCGTGTAATGTCGCGTTTTTTAATTTCCATAATCACCAGATCATCGTCTCGATTAGTATCGTTGCCAAAATATGAGGTATATGTATATACCAGAATGATGCTAAAACCTCGACTCCATAGTCGTCATAGCAAGCAAATGTTATAGCCAGATATCTCGTCGCTTGTGTTGTGTGTGATGTATTCGATATTTTAGTGTTGTTTTATGCAATATTGTATGAATGTGTAGTCTTGAGCTTGAAATATGTCGCCAATATTGGTCTCCCGATGACGGATACAACCGCCTCGTTGCATTCTGGGTAAGGGCGCGGTGGTCTTGCGGCCCCGACTCGAACGAATCTATTATATTATGTAGGGCAGGGCAACTTGGTTACACACACACACACACACACACACACACACCCCGTCATCATCGGTTTCATTGTGTCTGGCATTCGTTGACGTCATCTGCGTACAGCGAGGCTGATCGCGACGTGCGGGGGTGCGCGCGGTCGTTCCGCTAGGCCGTCGCTCGTGCTCGCCAACTGTTGGGGAAACAAACTTTCAATGAGATGCAGAATAAGTTGACCGCTTTGCAACTTGGAAGGGGGGTAGACTCCCCCACCCCCCACCTTAGCTACCAGACCGTGTAACAAACATGGCGTATACGGACGTCGGCGCCTCACACTAATACGCGCTTTGATACTGTTGCGTGCAATCTTCGTTTCACACATATGTTGGCTCCCCGGAGGAACGTTTACGGGTTTTGGACGTGAAATTGTTTTTGCGAAAGACCCAACATCTGCGAGGGGGAAGCGCGTTCACGCATTACTTTTAACTGTATAGTTTATTTAAATCATCGAAAAGCTATTCGTGACGTCAACACGTTCGCGTTTTCGCGGGCTCGGCGCTCTGTATCATTCGCTCCCGCCTTCTCGACGAGTGAGAGAGACAGAGAGATAGAGAGAGGCGATGTAAACGTTTTCCTGTGACGATGCCCAGTCATCGCCAGTCATCGCGGCACCGACTTGGTCACACCTTTCCATGCCGCAGTCGCCCAACCGCTGCACTCATCTGTGACGACCATCGCGGTCCTCTTATTCGAGTGCCCTTGTGGTAGGATGTCGACGACGACTCTCAGAACCCAAGCGTGACATGGTAGTATCATCCCGTCCTCTCAACAGCCTCCTCCCAGCCATCGCAATCCTCCGGTATAAGACCCTGACGACGGCGACCCTTACGGAAGTATCTCTTCTACGTCTACGGCCTCCCGCTCCATCCTCCGGTATCAGACACCGTCGACGGGCTCCCTCACAGCTATCGCCATCCTCTGATGTGTACATGAGACCCCGTCGACGGGCTCCCTCACAGCTCTCGCCATCCTCTGATGTGTGTATGAGACCCCATCGACGGCGACGTGAAAGCCCCTCAAGGTTATCGAGTCGATGAATCATCCACATCACGCGGTCGGTACGTTTTGTTGCCCATTGACTGTGATTACGATTACGGTCGGGTCCCCAATGATGTTCGCGCCTCGCTGCTCTTGTCGGGGAGTGGGCGGAGCATGGACGGACGGGACGGACGCACTTGATCGCCGACTGTCGAGTATAACTACGCCTTGCATGAGAGGAGACGACCCATCGTCTTCGATACATAGCTGGCCGATAGGCACGGAACAGGGTGTATTATGGTCGCCGTTGTCGGGTATAACTACCATGCCTTGCATGAGGAGACGACCCATCGTCTTCAATATATAGCTGGCCGATAGGCACGGAACAGGGTATATATTATGGACGCACTTGATCGCCGTTGTCGGGCAAATAACAATTTTCACGAGGACCCATTGTCGTTGACATTTAGGTGGTAAACTAGTCTTATATGGACGCACTTGTTCACCGACAACTGGGTGTAACAGCGGCTCTTCCATGAGGATCCATCGTCGTGGACGTTTGATGACGATTCTTGTTCCTTTAACGCTCTCGATTATTGCAATCATATGAAGATGGGAGACATATTACAAAAAATCCCATGTCTTATGCGGGAGATTCGAACCCACGTCGTTGACATAATTATCTTGCCTGTAGGCAAGGAAACACGTCTTCACAGGGTATTGTTATACCAGAACCCGAGGCGCATTTTAATTTTTTTGGTTTGGAGAAGAGTGTGGGGTGGCTGCGAAAAATGTGCCCAAACATCTCGGATGTTTGTTTGTTTGTTTGTTTGCGCTTCATTAAGGGTATTCAGACGCGGCCGTCGAGCTCATGGGTTCTCTGTTTAAAATTGAATGATTACACTTGTAGCTAATTGATTGCATTGAGCCAAGTAAATTGGCAGCAGACAAGTAAGTTTATTAGAGCACACTCCAATAGCGTTCTGATTGACTTCGCGAGGGGGCTGGGGGGGGGGGGGCTCTCACGTGTGTAGACTTATAAATATATCCCCGCTGGCAGAGGAAGGTCTGTGGAACTCTGCCAGCAATTGAATATTATTGTAATACTCGCGAGACGAAAAAACTACGCATTTAGTTGGTTATTTTCAGTGGTGGGATCAACGATACTCTATCACTGTAGTGTGTGTGTACACCTGTATGTACGCGAGTACGTACACAACAATTTACATATATAAAACATTCTTGGGTCGATTCCAAATCAGTGTATCTGCATGTCAACATTAGAACACATTCCGAGCGGAATTTGTTGTCACTGGTTATGAACCGATGCTCTCTCTGGCTGGACGATGTCTAATTCATCTTGTCAATAGGGCGTGTGCACCGTCGAAGTGCCAAATGTCATGTTAATCCGCGCCCATTTATCAGATTAAAACGATGTGTCCAAACCTATACAAGTCAATCTCTATACAGGAAACGAATCTTGTTGTTTTGGAAGGTGCGCACGGGTCTTTCGCATTCCTCGGAGTGTAGAGTGCAACTGTCGTCATCTCCTTGGACGATGACGACGTCGCCGATGACGACACAAGGAAGAAACACCCGCGTGACCGTCTCGATTGACCTTCACTCGTGCCTTTTCCTTTTGACCCCTATTCTTCTTCTTCTTCTTCTTTCTGACGGTGCGGGTATCCCACGTAACGCTCGACGATTATGTCATCTACCAGAATATGTACACGTTTCTTTGCTTGCTTGCTCTGCTAGTGAGTAGATCTAACGAGTAGATTATTATAGTATTGAGTAGAACAACACAACAAACCGGTATAAACTGAAGTGGTCGTTAGCGACTTCCAGTTCGATATTGCCCTACTATCGATATGTGCGTCGCATTTATCGGCAGAGTCAGTATTTACAAGAGAAGTATATAACAAGCATGTATGTATTCTTGTCTCCAAACCTGCCCAGCCCAAATAAACAGGTGGAATATAAATTTAATATAACAAACTTAAATAATACATTGAAAGTTCAAGCATTGTTTTTCCCCTTATTTGTAGCGCGTAGGCAACCCTCAATACATCTTCTCAGCGCTCCGCACGTGAGTTTCCTCAACTACATTATAGTACCTTTTACTTTGAGCGCGTAGGCAACCCCCGATACACCTTCTCAATCAATCAATCACAAGGTAATGTGTACTTTAATTTTGGTCTGAAGGTTGAGGGAGTATAGGTGTATTGTATTGGAAACGATGTCGTTTCGATTAGCCTCGTTGCACTTACATTCGACCTTTCCTTACACTGCAACTAATGCGCGCTAATCATGTCTCGTTACGATCGCACGTTTACTCAGTTAATTAAATCTCGGCCCACATATATACGAACGCGAATACGCAGCGTATATAGCGACCGCGGAGATTTATACGTATCCTTCACCCACGACTCTCTCGCGAGAAACTGGTTATCGGCCGACGTATGTACGTACACATTCCATGGGCGGTGCGGTTTTTAATGTCGTGAAACTCGTGTACAGATACAAAAAAAAAGAAAAAAAACATCGGCGAATGACTCATTCCAAGAACAACGCGCGCGTTGCGTTTTTAGTTCGCGTAGCTATTTTCGAAATGTTGGTTTATCGAAACGGGTTAGTTCGATGGATCGATCGAATGTCACCCGAGAACGGCTGCCTACTGCTAACGGTAAAATACCAAGACGAGATTAGGCCTGTCCTGTATATACCTGTTCCCTGCCATTGTGCCTTTGTTGGGCATCGCGCGCGTGCATGTGTGTGTGTGCACATTCTTCCAGACAAGAAAGGGTTGGGGTCCAGAGATGGCATTCCGATACAGATTGTCTCCATAAATTGGGGGGGTGGGGGGGGGGGGGGGGGGGGTTCTTTTGACAAAACAGTTGGTCGGTGCTCGGTGCATTGACCTCGTGTAGTGGTGGTGTCGCCATAGCCGGAGACGTAGGACGTGGACCAGAGTTATATAGGACGGGTTTAGAGGCGTTTTTTTCTCTCTATACTTCATCTCTTTTTTTTTCTTTTTGTGTTTTGGTTTAGAGCGGTGCGATCGTTGGTTCGCGCAAACCTGTTTCTCCCCGACGGTGGTCGAGAAGACTCGAAAACAGAATAGTGAGTGCCGCCTCGCCTTTTTAGCCCGGGCACATCGCATACGTTCTGGAACACACCCACCGGTAGGAAAACACTTTCCCGGTCTGTCTGTCTGTCTGTCTGTCTGTCTGTCTGTCTGTCCGTCCTTCTGACCTATTTTACTCTTCACGTGCCCTCCAATCACGGACCCGGTTCTGTACACTGGATAGGTCTAAAATGAAAATCGCACAAAATCAATGTCGCTTCATAAAAAGTGAGAATTCAGGACTGTGTGCTTTCAAATAAGCATTAAACAATGAGCGCTAAAACATTTTCTTTGTTTAGTAGTCAGTATAGGGTTGTTATTTGGACAACTGAATTATCTCACTTTTTCGTTGTTGTGTAGCGTTCTTGAGATTTGGTTTGAACACGGTAATTTCGCCCGCGATTCTAATAATAGAGATTTCCTCCCGAGGGAACGGACAATACCGCATCCCAATGTTGACGTACTGAAGAACTGAAGGACACCCTTGACCTTTGGCGCGGTGTTATTATTTGTAATTGAGTTACCCAAGGTCTCTCGGCCGGGCAACAAAGGGTAATTTGCTCTCCTCCTCATTGTGAACAACGACGGACCCCGTCTCGATCACGTGATACACGACGTCACGATCCAATTACAAGTCTCGCCTGCCATGCAGTCAAATGATAGTACTTTGTTTGTATGTGTACACGATGGATGTTGTGTTGTGTGTCATGTCACAAGGCGCGCGCATCTCGTGTGGGACTCGAACCCACGTCCGTCCGGTCAGTGTCCTATAGTAATGCGTGGAGCCTTGCATCCCTCCCTACTGGCCGGTGCGTGGGGTAGGAATGCGGCCAGTCGGGGTTAGAAGCCCGTCTTTCTTGGCTATATCGTCGTCTGGGTGGATGGGATGGGATATCGGGTCCCAGGCAGAGGGGTGCTCGGGTGTAGTACTGTAACGTTTTAGCAGGGGGGGGGGGGGGGGCACTTAGTTATAAAGTACTTGTGTTGTCACTTATTCCGTGGGTGTTTTATGTAGTGTTGAGAGAGTGTTTCATAATTTGAGCAATAATTTTTTTATAACTGATGTCTTAGAATCGTAGACTCGTGCAAGACACAGGGCAGACGCGCTTGTCCCCGCATTGACGTCTTATTAGGGTAGGGACATGCTGTACTGAACTGGGACACGGTCTGTCCCCTCGACTACATTCCTGGGATCGCGACGAAGAGTGCGCGCGCGCCAGAATAGAAGTGTCCGTCGTCCTCCCTCCCCTTGAGAATATGAACGTCGTCGGCATAGAAGTGTACACGACGTCCGGAGGCGATGACTATAACACACACGCACACACGCACATGTGTGCATGTGGCTGACTCTCGTCAAGTCGTAAACTTTGCGCGCTGCTCCCGAGCGATTCGATTCGAAATAAAAATACACCTAGTCGGAGGCGGCGGCGGCGGCGGCGCGGTGGTTTTTAGTGCACAAGAAGACGTCATCGATTCACACAAACGAGTTTTCGAGAAGTAAAGTTGCGGACTTGTTTGTTTCGGGTCCGTCACAAGGGAGAGACTCCTTCCGCTGCCGCGAGGAGCGCCACTGAAACAAACATAGAAGAAAAACAATAACATCATTATCTATCTTTCTTTACTACTATTAGATTGAGACGCAGGGTTCGTGGAAACTGCGCCGCGATTAGGGAAGAATGATAATGCAGATGTGTAGTATGTCCGGCATTCGGCGTGTCACTGCTGTGAGTAATGATGACCCCTTCCTCGACCTCCTGAGCTGCGGGAAAGTCTAATTACCTTCGTATATACATGTAAAACACGTTGGTTTTAATTTAGGACGCGAGAGTTGTGTTGTAATAAAATGACTCATAAAGATGTTTAGGTTTGATTACGCGCGGCATTCCGGGAAACTTGTGTCCGTTTCTCGTGTGATCTCTGTCTATGTAGGTGGGGGGGTGGGGGGGGGGGGACTTGGGTCACTCAACAGTCATCGCACATCATCCTAGGAAGGATCAATATGACGATGAAGGAGGAATGTTTCGTTTTATGGATCCAATCAATACGTGTTATCGACGACAACGGAGGAGACCTGCCAGCTTTTGTGGCCGTAACATTGTCCCAAATGTACTTTTCCGTGAGTTTCTATGTGCTAAGCTGAGGGATTCAGCTCTGAACAGCATTGTGCTTGGTTACAGACATGTTCGGAAACACATTATTATGGGTCACACACGAGTGACGATTGTAGACAGACAGACAGGCAGACATCTCGATGCCAATCGACTGGGAGCGTCTCTATGGGAGTTTTGTCGTCTGCATTGTACGGTAGCGACACGAGTGAACTCATCTTGTATCCAACATGGTTACTGATGGTTCTTTCGGTTGTACAGTATTGGGTCAAAACATGATAGGGTGTTCGAGTAGAGATGTTCTGTCCTACTCCTACCCTTGGTTTACAAACGCGAGTAACGTCATCTGCATAGTACTTGTACAATGGCGGTTTACTTTACGTACTTACAAATTGTTATACCATAATTTCCCCCCGGAAATTTCACATTTACTAATGTCACATCTGGCAAGATTGAGTCGACAAACGCGTGGGTGATACGCTCGCCCTGTAGAATTACACGACGACGACGACGACGCTATTTGTAATGCCAATGACAAAATAATATATAGAGCTGGTATAATCTGAACGCAGCACCGTACCTTTGTAGTCTATAGCTAGGTGTGTACGCTCATGTAGACCACAATCTGTTCTTAAAGTCGTTTAATATTCAAATGTGTAAAGTGCCTCCCTTTGAGGAGAGATGTTTCAGTTATGAGCCAGCTAGGAGTAGAGCTAACATTGTTGCCAGGTGTGTCCTTCGTTCACATGCAGCCGAGTCGGACACGGCTTGCCCGAATCGTCTTCGAAATCTTTCGAGTGACGTCACTCTTGCGTTGTCCATTCGCATTTTTTTGTTGTCGCGTACGAAATCTGTGAGATTCCAACATGGCGACAGTGCCAAACCATCGTTGTAGAATAAACACGGAAATTTAGAGTATAAAAAGATCCTTCTTCAATCAAAGTTGTCTCGTCCGTCGTTACGTCTCGTACATTTGACAACGCCACTAATCGAAGATGAAAGGAAAACACGCGACGGCCATGCTAAAGCCAGGATTCGAACCACGGTTCGTTAGATATACACAGTCTTCGATGTAGAGAGATATATGAACGCAGGCTGAACGGTCAACCGTCGCGCTCATGCAGAGAGGCTAATCGTGTGGTGCTGCACGTGGCCCACACCCGATACGGTTTGCATAATGCATGGATTTACAATTTACATCCCTGAACAATTTCGGTTGATCGATCGATCGAGTGGTCGTGGAAGCGATTATAATCGAAGTCGCCAGCCACTTGAATTAACATGCGATGGATTCATTGCCGGTCGGTCTTCTTAGCTCGGAGGCGGGCAGGGTGTTGCCCCCCCCCCCCCTTGCGGGCACAGCGAGTGTCCTGTCCTGTAGAACGGAAGGCGACATCTGTGTGCAGGAATACCGGATGCGACCTGTTCGCTCCAGAGAGAGAGCCATGTGCGATTATGGCGCCAGTCCCCCGTCGACCAGTCTGCCTGCCTGACTGCCCTGCCTGCATCGCGGTCAATGCAGAGCGCGAATATCCTTGCACGGGGTTCAATGGGACCACTTTGCTTGCTTGCTGGCTGGCTTTCAAAGAACTTGGGAACCTCTGGCTTTGTCACATCATCCATCACCCCTCACCACCTCCCCTAACGACCCACATTCCTCCGAGGGACAGAAGTGAAGGCAGGCACCTGCACGTGCATCCTATATAACGCACGGGGTGTGAACCCGGAGCGCAGTTCCTCATTACCAGAGTTTCTCAAACTCTGAGGTCAGTTATACCGAGCCGTATGACGATACAATAATACACTAGTCGTTGGAAAAGTATAATTGATGTTACGTATATAAAAATCAAACAAAAATAATTTTAACACAACACTATAGCGAGTTTTGGGTGCAAAAGTTCCCTAGCGATCCACATTCCTAGCTGCCCGAGGGACGTGGGATACGAACCCGGAGCGCAGTCGGCAGACATGCCCAGTCGAGTGGGCCGCGGGCCAGCCCCGGAGACTCGAATCTCTTCAAGTATATTATAATTCGCATGTCTGGCGATACGTGCGTGGATTAGTGGTGCCCACCGGCCACACGACGTGACGGTTTTTGTTCCCATTGATGAAGGAGATTCGTTTTCGGACGGACGGAATTAAAATTATACCGAGAGGAAATTGGAAATGTTTGACCCAGAGGAATTTCACCTTCCAGAATACAGAGGAGGCTTCATCGGAGGAGAGGACGGCCATGGAACAGATTACTTGTCTAGTGTAATTAAATGCTGCGCTGTCAATACACACACAGTACACTGATAACACTATCTCTGGGATAGGAGTCTTCTTCACACCTGTTACCACATACCATCCAACTAATCCAGGACATGCGGTGATGTGTGTAAATGAAAATACTGACAGAAAAGAGGAAAGATGGAGAGTGTCGTATCAATCCATGGATTAATAAAAAAGGAACAAAAGTGCCGCCCGTGATGGAAGTTGAATGTTTTCATAACTTCATCTATAATAACGAGGTATAATAGCATCATTTCGGAGCATCTAGCTCGGTTGTTACCGGAGGACCCGGCTATTGTTTTAGTTTTAGTATAACGGAACTCTGATTTCCTTTGTAAATGGAAGCACACGATGTTGATTCGAAGGGCAAACTTTCGTTCGTAGAGTTCGGGACGGTCGGTAATACACAGAAGTTACAGGCTGCACGAGGCTAAGGTGTGAACAAGGAGGAATACAGAAAGGTGTAAACTGGGATGTGCAGTGGTCGGTTTCGATGATTGAAAACAACCTGTTGATGGTCCGATCAAATCTCTCTTTCAGTGTTGTCATCCGTCGAGTAATTGTTTTTAATACTTGCACATGCACACAGAAGTGACGGCATACCCGGAGCGTCATGTATAAAACCGGTTGTGTGGTGTGGTTTTGATAAATTATTCTGGTTTATTTAGGCGCGGAGAAATACAACATATCCGTGGTGGTTGTGATCGATGGCTACCTGCATGAATAACAAAACGCGGCGAGCGCACTACCCATTTCAATGACATTGTGTTTCTGGAGGTCATCTCTTTAAATGCTAGTTCGTCGTGTGCTAGTTTTCGTGTTATATTCGTGCACCGTTATACTTGATGTGCCGAACCGGTTCCCCGTTGTTGTGGTGTCTATACGGACGACTCGCGATCACACACGTGTTGGTGTGCACTGGTGGCGGGAAATTCTCACTTTCCCGAGATTTTCCTAGCTGCACAACGGAAAAAAAAAAAACGAAAACGTGTATACTTGTATCGCCGGCGCGCTCGTTCATTTCGATCGGCTACACTCGTTATTTTTGTTTTTTTCATTTTACGCTGATTATAGTGTAGACTACACTCGTGTTTGTTGTTCGGTTGTGGTACACTTTACTTACACTGATTAGTACAGGTCATGTGTCTGTGCTAGTCAATGTCGGCGTTCGTCTGTGACTCAGTGCGTACACTAATGAAATTAGTGCAGGACAGTAGGTTTGCATACAAATAAAAAATAATAAAAAATAAATATACTCAATAGCTCTTCTTTCATGAGCGTTAGAACTAGAATATGTCTGGGTGTTGACTATGTGAGATGGCAGATAGTGCAACATAGTGCAACACATACTTTTCTTGTATGTAGGCTAATGAGGTATTACTTTCTGTATTTCCTGATTATACTGGATATTTATACAAAGGTAGGCGAACAAAGGTGGGCTAAGGACTGACTTCCTTCAAGATTAATCTGTTTACGACGGACGGCGTCTATATTATACCTGTCGTTAATTGCTCGGAGGAAAGAACAGAGAGAGGAAGCGGGGGGGAAATGAGCCGTAGCAATACTCGGGATTATGACACAGACAACAACCAACTGATCTCGGTTCGTGGAACTGGAGCCTCGGGCGGGTGGAACTAAAATGAAGCGAGAATCCTGTTTTGTGAACGACGACGACGACGCGATCAATGAAGAGTTTTACTCTGGTTTTCCTTATTACTCAAGGCCGCAGGTGTGTCTTGTGCCTTGCTTGACACCTGCGCGTTGTTCGATGACGGCGGAGGTGCAGTGATCAGTGTGCAACGCATGTAAAACTGCGCCGTAATCTCTCGAACGCCAAATTCGGCGAATTTAACGTCGTTACGGTATCGCAAGTCGTGTAAGCTTCAATTTGCGTCATTTTTTATTAAATTTTACGAGGATGTCTATAAAGGATGTATGCATGGCTGTGCCAGGCAATTTTTACACATTTTTAAATGAATGCCTCTTCCATAAGTTTAGAAAATCACTCGAGTTTTTCATTTGTGTGACGCATTTCAGACCATTAATTTGAAACCAAATACAATCTTACAAAATTGGATCTTGTTGATTCACACTACAACCCTGTAGACAAATTCGGTGATCTCAAACGTGACGGTTATTTTATTCTGCGTCCATGACCACCATTCACTCATTTATCTAATTATATCCTATTTTGTTTGTTGCGATGACGACGTATTTCTTTAAAACGTGACCACTGGTCAGTCGTGAGTGCTTCGTGCTCGCTTTACATTATACCTAATTACCATTCCTCATCGTTGTGCTGTATTGTTTGAATAATCGCCGAGTTAACGAACAGTCTAATCTATTGACCTATAAAATGTAAACACACAAGTCGTGTTAGATACAAACTGTACAATTAAATCGATTAAAGTCGCACCTTGAGATCGATTATACATGCAATAGTGAAGCTATAAGGTTATATCTGTGTGTTCATGCATGTTTTAATAATGAAACTACGGAAGGAACTATACCGAGTTTGTATCGATGATAAGATAAGACCCGACATTCCATATCGACCGAGTGTCACAATTCAGTGTGACCAACCAACCCCTAGATATTATCAACGTGCATTAATGCCAACATAGTGTCGATGATTCATTCACAAGCGCGGTCGATGATGTTTGATCCCGTTTCCGGTGTGAAACACGTGGTCGTGTGCAGTCACTTCCGGGAACTCTTTTCGCTTCCACGAATGTGTGGCCGGCCGACTATTGTATTGTCGCAGTCGACCTTTCTAGGCCGGACTGCAACGGCGGCGATGACGACGTCCCGTCCCGGGGATCACGTGATCGCTTTATCGAGGGTAAGGGAGGGGAGGGGGGGGAGTCACAAGGACGCGGCTATTTATAGATTTTTATTTATTATTACTGTTATCATTTATATAATGGTGTTGACGATAACCTAAGTAGTCATAACGAACGATAACACACACATATGTGTGGTTTAACGACCTACGCTAAGGTGGACGACAATTCATAGAACTGAGTCTGGCCGTGATATTACGATGGTGATTTATTGCCACTTTGTGTAACGTGTATCTCAACACTCTATGGCTGGACTATAAGTTGAATTAGCCAAAATAAAATATGCAAGCGTCCACCCACGCAACAATCAAGCGACCGACTTTCAACTCAACGATTGTATTGTTGTTCTAATTGTTGAGTTAACACCAAATGATGATAACGATTCAAGTCAACAATCACTTTGGAACAACAATACAACTGCGCCCTTAGTTCATTATGAACCCGAAGGAACCTGAAGCGAGTGTTTCAAAGGGAGAAGGCAACGTGCCGGTCGTACGGCGTTATTTGGTACCACTGCTTCGTTCGTGTGTGACAATGATCATTAGTTCTAGTGTTACGAAAAAAACGTGCATTACATTTGGCATTGAACCAAGATAGAAACTATATTGTAGTAATGCAATATCAGCGATTAGCTTGGTATGTATGTGCGCATACCTCTCTCTGTCACTCTCTTTCCACTGCCTGCATAATTTATGTCAATCAACTCGTAGCCGATAGTTCAATACTTGGTTGGTAGTTTTTTTTTTTTTTTTTTTTTTTACGGGAGCGGTGTCCTCATAGTTGCGGTGACGTCACGAATACCAACAGTGAACCACTTGAAATAATATTTGTATGAAGACCAAACATTGGCTGATCAAACATGTGTTGGATTGTCTTCGTGTGCGAGTCATCGCGGTCGTTATAACGACTTGCAGACATGTTACAACGAGGACAATCGAGAGGTGTGGGCGCCCACCTGCTGAAGTGGGGGGGGGGGGGGGGGGGGGGAGGCGGGAGGCGGGGAACAAAGGTTCTCGCTCGCCCCACCGGAAAGGCTTTCAGTGTGCCTTTATGACCGGGCCTCCCATAAAACCTTCCTCCCTGTGGATGATTGCCTCGTCGTGGCGGGCGACGCATTGTGCGCCCCGTTTCCGAGTGCCTGTCCCTCTCGTGATCTGGCAACAATGTAGCAAGCAGGGACACACTCGAAACAGTTGCGATAACTGAAAGTTCTGCTTCGTAGCAACTTCATAGGGTTCGTTACATTGTTGCCAGTGTTTTGCAAGGGGTACCAGTTGAAGTCTGAGATGGAATGCGCGCCCCCGTCCCACTTATCTCGGTCACCAACGTCCGTAGATCCCCTGGCGGAGGCTCGTCGAACTCTTCCAGGGGAGGGAGATTGACGAACTCACCGCCCTCTTGCAGTCTCGGATTGATTCCCACTGCCTTCTGCGTTGCATGCTCGTTCTCGACGTCACGCAGTTTGCAATGTTGCAGTGTGTTGCCGTTGTGATATGCCCCCGCTCTCAATCCAACACACAGCATTCGGTCACGCAACTATACAAGATACTATCTGTAGCTATCGTAGACAGGACTTACGATGAGTGAGCGAGGAATGTGCATGGAGACGCCATATTTACACAAGATATTGCCATGCACTGTCGTTCATAATTCGAGCACACCTCCACAGAATTCGTTTTACCGTTTTCTCTTTTCTCCGTGTGTAATAATGTTGGAAA
This sequence comes from Isoperla grammatica, assembly GCA_945910005.1. NCBI lineage: Eukaryota > Metazoa > Arthropoda > Insecta > Plecoptera > Perlodidae > Isoperla > Isoperla grammatica. The sequence continues at coordinate 50,674,752 of OX246740.1, forward strand.
CACGACGGGGTAACTTGAATCGATCTGGGTTCTTTTCGATTTACAACGCATGATTCGTATTTCGTTCAGGTTCTACGTAATAACAAAAGTGGTATATTATTTTTAGCATAACTAACGAGTTATCTGCCATCGAGTGGGGTGATAAATACCTCGTCGGAGCTTCGAACCCACGTCCGTGTCCGCGAAACTGTGTGCAAACTACTCGTCCCCTGGACGTAGTCAGTAGGAGGATGCGCTCCGACCCCATAAACTCTTGGTTGCTTTAATACTTTTTGCTAGTTACGTTTTCAGGCTAATCAGCATTAATACAAGTGTGAGCTGAGCAGCTCCACTTCGTAAATTGTCCAAAACTCGGTTTCGTAATTAGTACTAATTGCCCATATTGTGTGGTGTGGTGATGTGAAAGTTACAAGCTTGAATAATCAAACGGACTTGTAAGTAAATGTTTTTCAGACAGTGTATATACACTTTGTGTAAACAGGGATGTGCAGTAGTCGCAAATAAAACAGTGCCAGTGTGCGGCAAACCGACCGTCAAAGTCAGTATCAACAATGAATACGCATTTATAAACACTGCTACCCCTCTTGCTACGTCAATAGCTCCAAATTATAAGATTTCATCTGCTGTTTTATGATACCAAGTACTGGAACGAGATGGTTGCACGTAGCGTAGTGACCGGTGTCCAAAACGATAACTCTCACGCATATTTGTCCTCACATTATTCTAAATCCCGTTCTTTGTGTATCGTGATATCCTCTTCATAAATACTGGCTCTCGTGTGATCCAAAAACGCCCTCCACAGTGTGTGGTGGGTGTTTTCGATGGGCATGAAAACGATATCGAATATTGATCGATACATTGATGTATATCTGGTTTGCTTTGAAAGATAATTACAATGTCCGACCACCACTCGGGTCTTGGACAACAGAGCTTCGTGTTATATTCCAATCCTCAGAGTCACTCCAATCCAACCAACCCGTTCAGTAGCCTATGTCACGTGACATGCTCGTCATTTACATTGCAGACCAATGTCTCGCTTCGGTACCTACCCACACCGTCATCCTAACCTACCGACTTAATTGTATGTATGCCACAAGGTGGTTACAAGTCTGCACCATGGTATATATATTGTGTGCCCGGTTGTTTATGGCTTCCTACGTGTCTGTCTGTCAACGTATATGAAGTGGTGATGTACACGCATGCACGACACTCTTTTCTTTTTTTTTAACTGTGCGCAACGTTTTTTTTTTTTTTTGCTCTTTGCCAAATAACAACCTTCTAATTCGACTGTAAGTAGATTGGCAACAAGCAACGGTACCTCGTTCGTAAACTGTTTGCTGCACCCATATGTTTCTCCTCTGTTGGTTCGCCACTGTGGACGAGAGCTAGAACATAATGTCTGCACTGCAGTGTTATCTGATAGTCAGTCATTGCTTTGTTGTACATAACAATTAAAAATAACTTTTACAGTCTACACCTGCCCGTTAGAGTTATACCGACAGTACATTTGCATATAGCGCCTTTGTCACCGTATTCATCTATCTTCACTAGGAGTCTATGATAGAGAGATTGTAAACAGGCGCAAGACTGGTAATATATGCGATAGTTCGAATCTGGAGTACTATGGCGTCGTAAATCGTGGTTCCAGGTTCGAATCCGAGCATGGACATGATATCATGTGTCATTTTTTAAACCATTTTCCTTCAACATTCGTCTCGACAGGCAACGTAGACCCAATCTTCCTCTACTCCGTGATCGTCGTGACATGGGGAAGAGTGTGACTGTGACTGTGACTGTGACGTAGGCCTCGGGCCGCAACGAGTATTCCGGTTCAATTGGCATCACGATGATATTCCATAAATGTGTAATCGGAAAGTGAGCGAGAGAACGAGATGAGATGGAAGTCCAATTTTCCTAATGTGTTTTCCGTAAACACGGAGGAATTGGTTTCGTTGCGCGCTAGGACGGTGCGCAGGACTCTTCTCTGCTCGGGGAATAGAGCAGCGAGCCGTGTGTCTTGCTTGCTTCATTCCTTTCACACCCACGTCCCATTCGTTTAGCATCATCCTGGCTGCCTGCCTGACTCTCTCTAGGGTCGTACCTGCTTGATTCCTAATGTGACGTCACGAACCCTACGGCAAACAGAATGCGTCTTGTTTCTTGACGAATGTAGCTACTGGTAGTACGACAGGAAGAGCTAGCTAGCTACCCTCGGCCCAGACGGTGAAGGTAAAATAGTGTAACTTCACGTCCTATAATTACATCGTCCGGTGTACGAGCCCCGATAGGAGCTCTCATAATTGCCTGTTGTAATTATACCCGTAAACGCCTCAGCACGACCATTATACCTTGTTGTATATACGTACAAGTACATGCATAGTTGTTACATGTGAGATAACTGTCTCTGCATTATGCCCTTCAGTATCGCGGGTATGTATAGCGGCGTCAAGACACGCGTTGCAGCGTCGTCTCGATCGATCTCGATGCACGCATTGTAGTGGTTGTCGTCGCCGCGCTGTGCTCCCAATGCTCACGGTCCCGGGTTCGATACCACCACGCATGAACCGCGCGAACTGAACCAAGTAGCGCGTAACGGTGTGTCGACACATCACGCACGCACGCACGCACGCGTTCCATTGTGCGTGAGTGTCCAAGGTCACCGGAGAGCGGCCAGCGTCGCGTCGCGCCGCAACGCCAACCAATATGCCGCGTGACCTTGCCCCCTCCCCACCCCTCTGATTGCGAGAGGACGTCTCAATTACGCGTGCGCATACGATTATTATTACTTACTTGTGTGGATGTGAACTTGAACCGCTCCGCTCGGCAATTACTTAGCTCATCCGTGCGATAGATCTTAGTGGAAAACGCATCCAGTTATCTTATGGATGGATTACAATGTTGTCCCAACTCTCAACGTCACTATAAATAGTCTCGTTGCTGAAGAAATGACGGAATCCAATAGTAAAATTTACTTACCTGGTTCCTACAATCTTCTGGAAACAGGACCATAGTGATAAGTGTGATACCTGTAAAATCCAAACACAGCTGGTTGTGCTCTCTATACTAAGCATTTACGAATGCGAGAAAGAACGCCAGGAATCTGTTGATTTTCGGTGAAACAGTGTGCACGAAAGTGACCGATAGATAAGAATGTGTGCGAGGTCGACATGGGGGTCGCCTGTGCCTGGGCCAAGTCCGCATGGTTTCGTCGTTCGTTCCAAGCGAGCGCACACAAACAAGGTTGAATGTCAATATTGGACTACGATGACGGCGCCGTTAGCAAGCCGGCGGATCCGGGATCGATACCCGCGCAGGATATACATCTCTCGGGATCGCGGCACGTAGCCCTCAGCCGCCCTCTGGTTCGATGATGCTATCGCCTACGTCGTCATGGTACAGTCGTGACCATAATATAACTCTCGCCAGATAATCAGTGTGCAGACAGACTTGCACAATATCGCGAACAACCGATGTTACTTCATAGATTAGCACTCACGCGGAGTTACCTGTACCTTGTATAGACTTTATTTTTCCTATACCTTGTCGATGTATCAATTTGTACTCATAACCTATATATTGTTGAATTTTGAGTGAAATGAACATAGTCAACGTGAAACACACTGGAAGTAAATTTACGCATCCAGGCAACCCCCCCCCTCACTCTGTCCTGCATTTGTGCAACATTTTTACTTTGGTGTATTGGTACTCCGAGCGTTGTTTGTTGTGGTGGTCAACTCGTCACACGTCATATGTATTTATAGTCGCGCTGATCGGGGTTGAACCCGGGTCACTCCAAACGTCATAGGTCAGTCGACGTATTTAAACAATATTGACCCATTTTACGGACAAAGTTCGTCGGCCCACGTTGGAGTCGTGTATACTACTTACTGGTAGGGTACAATGTGTTCCTACTATGAAGATAGATGCTACATGTTCGGTGCAGGTCCTAAGCGTAGGGTAGTCGGCCTAGGGAACTGGGTTCGAATCTCTCATAAGGCACGAGTTTGTCCTTCATCTTCGTTATCACCCCTCATCGTCTTGAATATAGCATAATTGTAATAAATAATAGTTTAGATGCGTAAAGCAACATGGATCATTATCGGCACGCACGTTGCAGTCGGTCGGAGCCACATAGTTCTGGTAGGATACAATGTGCCCCTACTAATAATGGCTAATCTAATGGACAGGTCGATGATGTACAGACAGCACACTTGCAGGTACGTCATAGTGGCCCTATGGTCGAGGAAAACCTCTTCCTGTCTGATATTTCGAGTGCAGCGTATCTCTGCACGTTCTATCTCGCTCGGGACGGTAAAAGCAGCGCAACGATGCTCGTCGTACGTAAGACGTGGGTAACTTCCACTTTCCGGCCCCATTTTTTTTCCCCTTCCCATCTCTATAACCCCATTAGTGGACCATCGTTCGCGCATAGACGATAGTGCGTACGTTGCGTAACGACGCGACATATGTCAACACCGATGGTCCCCCCCCCCCCCCCCCCCCCCCGGTAGGTTAGTCACCGCACCCTGCACGTCGCCGTCCTAGTGTCTCACCGTGGATGTACCTTGTACCGCTGCAAACGGATCTAGTGACACTCTGAACTGAAGGTGTTGCATAATGGTAAATACAGATAGCGGGGTGTGGAGATAATGTGCATGTGTAATGAAGACTCAAATATTAGCATTTCTTATAATACTGGATAGGTAGGTAGTTAGGTCCGTGTGTGTTGGAAAGTAACCAGCCTATTACGTCATCATCATCGACGGATATTATATTAATATATGTTATTAGATTGTACCTCTCCGAGGAGCCGGAGCGAATCTATCAGTGTCGGGGCTCGAAGCCGGGCTGTTTGTGCGCACGGGTCACGTTGCGTAGGTTAAACGTTGCGCGGAGGAGTGCATGTCCACCCAAGGGCTACGCGAAGATGAGTGCGATGGGAATCGAACCCCGCCCGTCGGAATCCCATCAGAACAGCTGTGCAAGGATGAAACCGGATCCTCCTGCGTTGCTCGGGGCCTCGTTCGGTTCGGCGGTTCTGTGGTGGAATCCACCTGTGATTCCGTCAGTCTGAGGCGGTGCTCGACCATTCGGAGCAGAATCGATAAAAAAGTTTCTCTTTCATTATCTACTCTGATTCGGAGCGAAGACAACATCCATGGCACATCCATGGTAATAAACGTTTTTTTTTGTCATTGAGACACGTGGTTTTGTAAAAAAGTAACTAAAGCGTGAATGCATTTAAGTTTTGTTATGATATAATATTGCAATGGGATTGATAAGGACAACCTCACCGATGCATTCGTCACAGACGAGTGTTTTCTGACCAATCAGCTGTCGGTATTTGTAATTGGGGCTCGCCAGTTGGTCACTAATCGGTTTCATCTACAACCAAAACATATGTAAGGTTGTTCTTGAGATGTGCCATTGTGCCATCCTGCCGGCAAAGGCTTGATGGCCCTTCGCCATCACCCATTCAGTACCATCGAGAACTATACCTCGTTGACTTCTGTATTTGCACGTGCAAGCAACGTGCAAAACTTGTTTGCAAACGACAAGGAAATGCGTCATAAACTCGTTCTGTTCTTTACCGTATGTGGTAACCGGTGCATGGATGGATGTACGCGCGTGTGCACGGGCTGCGCCCTTTTTCTTATACAGTACTGTACCTATCTGATTGTATCGTTGGTGCTCGTCTAAATACAGTCGCCCAGTGTATTGAGTCGCTGCGCTCGTTCGCCGTCATTGCAACACCCTTCTCACACAATATAGAGTTATTAGGCTGCACATAACACGTGCTGCGCGAGATGAGTATAATATGGAGGCTGCTGGCTATATTTAAAACCATGCATGCGGGATTCGAACCCTTATCCGTCGGTTCGAGGCCGACTGCCCACATGATGTTATTACTTCTGTACACGTGAGCGTTGTTGCCAACACTTGCGCGTACAAGTCTTTATTTATACCATTGTAGTCGATAGTTAGCTGACATGGCCTGTAGTGTTCCATGTAATTGCCATGTTATTACATTTTGAATCGATTAGGTTGGCATCACGGTATTCCGGAGATAATGATGGCAACGCCGAACATTGCAATTTATATCGATGTAGTATCTATATCGGGGTTGTGTGTGACTGCCTCGTAGGATTCGAACCCGGGCGAGCTGACCGGGAGTCGATCCCGGAGCCCTGCTCCGCGCCTGCAGTGCGACCGACCGGGCCTCCCGCATCCAAGTGAGTCTCGCTACTACTCGACGAGGCTTCCCTTCCCGTTCGCTCTCTTCTCTCTCTCCTGGTTTCATCCCGTCCCACGGCGATCAATACCAGACGTGCCCCCCACCCCTTCACCCCCCCCCCCCCCCGTCGTCCGTACGTATACGTCCTTTTTACGCTCGCCGTAGGAATATTTTAATAGGAATTTTGATGGAATACCGAAATATTTCAAAGAATATAATTAAACACGCAATTTAAATTATAACGACATAAGAAGGAAAGACGCACGCACGCACGCCCACACCGCTAAAAATGTAATTACTGTACGGTTTTACAAGATTGTGTCCCGTTGTAATTAGATGTCATCCTCGACAGTCCATGCACGCTAATCTGTGTCTTCATATTCTCTCTCCGAATTGAACGTGTTAAAAATGGTTATGTTTGTCCCGATACATCATTACCGATTCGCGACCAATCAGCGGTCCGTAATTGTAAATAGGGCTCGCTAATTGGCCACGAATCACTCGTCTATGACGACAGCATCCGTGAGGTTGTTTCGGGACAAGTATATTAGTATCGGTCAAGTTCCTGTGTTTATTTCCGTCTTGCCTATAGTGTTTGGTTGGCTCGGGAAGCGCGTGCTTGTAATGTGTGGTGTAAATAACAACCATTGAAATGGCCACGTTATCGCATGACCCGTGTGCAAGTTTATCGGTTATCGGCGGGTGGCCTGGCGTGCAATCACGAGCGCTATATTTGCAGCTATCTACACACCCAACTTACAAGATGGTTATCTGCGTGTGTGCTAGTGTGTTGCTAGCCCGGGCCCATGAGAGTGTTTGGATACGGACGTGGCCGCGGGGAAGCGGACGGTCTTCGTTGCGCGAGGTTGCGGGTACGACTCCCGCCGTCGACAATACTCTGTGCGTGCCAGCCCGTCACCCCCTTGTGACGACCTCGGCTATCTGATTCGGCTTACACTATATGGCGTAAGTGCGTCGTTAAACAAACAAAAAGTGCGTGCGTGCGTGCGTATAGGTATGAGTCACGCACGGCCTCAGTGGGAATCCCCGTGAAGATCCCCCCCGTATACCTTGTCAGACGGCCAACCGGTGATTACGAGGCCGCCTGGAAGACGTAGTTTCGCCCCCCCCCCCTCCCCCGCCCGCGCTCACTCGCCGCGCTTTCGCGTGTTCGTTCAACATGTCAAAAGTATTGACCGACGTAATTGAAGTTCAGGGCCAGGAAACGAACGGGCCAGACATTGCACGATGACGTAACATCGACACGAGGGTAATCGCGCTCGTCAAGATGGCCGCCGTGCACGAGGGTAATCGCAATTGTCGAGTAGACAGTGCTATTCGTAATTCATTACATACCGCGTGTTTATATTGGCTATCCATTGATACAGCTCCGTGGTTATATGACGGGGACCCCTTTTTAGCATCTTACGACAGACAGAGCTACCTGGACCCATTCTAGCTCTGCCAACCGGGCGTGCCGATTACCACCAATTATAAATTTACACTAGTAGAACCTCGATCCTGTTGCAAATATAATCGAAAACGAAGGCGTATATACCCCGAGGGATGTACAAAAAGTGTGACGTAATACCTCGTGACTGTCTGCGACGTGTCACTTGGCCCCAATGTGTAGTGGAACCAGACTAGGCGGAGGGGCTGGAGGCGCTAATTCAATCAAGTTCGCTTGTAATACCGTGTAAACAATGTCGCTGCTGCCGCGCGACAAGATTGCCCGACTGTCTCTCTGCAAGGACTCGAGGGGGCGGGGGAGGGGGAGGATGTTGACGACGACGACGACGACATTGTTCTTCTGCCACGTTTAATCATAATGCGTGGTGTCGTCTGTCGTCGTTATTTCTTCTCGGAGGTGACGAGAGATGTCGCGACGATCGGTGGCCCTCGGATTCCCTTCACGTCCGTGTGTTCGTGGAGGTGGGTGTGTAGTGTACACGACTTACTCTGTCTATAACAGATAATGGACATTCATAGAATTAGGTGTCGGTAAGAGGAAAAACTCTTCAAGATTGCTGCGTTATCAGAATACTTAGTTTGTGAGGTTACTGAGTGTGTACACTTCACGCTGCACTGTCATTGGTTTATTCAGTAAAGGCAGTACCTATATACATCTTTGGGTGGTAGACAGATGGAAAACCATTGCTTCCTGCCTTGTGTATGGCAAATTCCAAACTATGAACACGCTGCAAAAGAAGTCTGTGCTACATTCAACAGCGCGATTTACGAAGCCAATAATTAAAACCCAAGCTTATTTAAATATCGTCTGCATCCAGGACCAACTTTTCTAAAAGTTTCTGTGGACAATCACTCAACCTTCCGTACTAACCCCGTATAGAGGTGTTTTTTTATTTTATTTTCCCTTTTTTTTTACATGTGTGTTACCTAAAATATTTTTGTTCATACAGTGGAAAATACCTGAACCAATAAACAAGTGTTCGTGGCGGTTCAGGTTTATATTAGGAAACTAATAGGTAACATACCGTTCTATATATTAATAGCTATAGAAAACCTAAATTAAATGCACACTACATAGAAATAACGGTATACATGTTGATCGAGAAGAAATCTTTACTATCCTTGATTTGTATTTGTCGGCGAGTGTTCGGATCCTTTTGATTAAGGGGTAGTTTCTACATCAGTCATCCCCCACCCTTGTGACATGTGCCTACGTAGCAAGGACGATGACGAGGATGACGTTGAGATGGTCGCTGTCGCCCGACTCATATCCCGCGACACCTCCGACAATCTGTTGTGTACGTCCCCCTCTCTCTAATCGCTCACGTGACGGACAGACGGACGTGTTTCGCTCGCTCGTCTTTTGTTTTCTGCGACGACAATGGACGTTCCAACGTCTCTCATGTAGACGTGACGTAGCGACGTGCAACCTCGGTGTCCGCGAGGAACCCTGGCGGCCGGATCATAGGGAGATCGTATGGAAGTACTTGCTGTAAACACAATCATACATAGCAACAGGTGTACTACTACTGGCTCTGTCTGTGTACATCACACTCGAGGATGCAATTACCACGATTTATATTCTGTGTAGCTGTAGATGGAAGTAACACATTTTGTTCGTCTACGTAATGTTCTAGAGGAGGAGTAGGCTAAGTGCAGGTATCTTCTCTTCTTTATTAGTGATATTTTGCCTCGATGTTGGCGGTGGGTTTTATAAGAACTCTACATAGCTGGCTGGCTCCAAGGTGCTAGAATCTATGGATGCTGACTTGGTTTTGAAAGCTACAATTCCCTGGCCTTCAAACTCATTGGTCGGTTTTCTGGAGACTGTTGTTTTGAAAGCTTTTTAGTTTTCTGGGACAGTTCCCGTTTTGAAAGAGCTGCAAATCCACTTCTAAACGGCTTGCTTTTCTGCATGATGGGGACAGTCTCCGTTTTGAAAGCCCCAAATCTACACGGCCTTCTTCTAAACACCTGCGCGATACAATATTCACACGGCCGTGTACGGTAGGTAGCCTATGGGAGAGCGCTTTGTTTGCGCCGATCTGATAACGCCTACGTCGTGTTTTAATTCTCTCAGAGAGAGAAAATGAAAACGAACGAGGAACGGTTATGCGAACTCCGCGTCCGTGATGATGTAGGAATGTTTTTAGTGTATTGCTTTTCCCTTTTGTTTGCGTTTTCCTCGTGAGGGAGATTGTGTTCGGACAAGTTCAACAACGCTGGTACAAGTTCAGCAACGCTGGTACAAGTTCAACAACGCTGTCTGTCCCGAATCCATCCGCGCGTTTCGAGCAAAGTTTTGGCGGTTTTAATTGAAACGCGGGAACCATCAATATTGCACCACCATCTTGTGCCAGTGTCACAGTGACCATGTCCAGTACTGTACGCTGCTGCACTGTGCGTGGTGACGACGGTATCGGGTGATGTATGGGCACCGGCACCATGAATGCCATTGTTAGTTTAGCATGCAGCCGCTATAAAAAGCCCGGGTCAGGCGTCGCTGGGTCTTCATAGTAGTGGAGGAGGAAATTCCCCAACAGCAGGAAGGCCGGGCGTTCGGGCCGCGCATACAGATGATGAGTTATTGTTCCCAATGAATTGGAAGCGTTGTGAATACGTGCATCGAGGTCCACGGCGACGATCACCTAGCAACGTGGAAACATGGCCGCGTCGGGTCCCTAATGAAACTGCGTCGATCCAGCGGACGAAGAGGTTTTGTCAACAACTTCATTAAAGTTTAATAAGCGCACTCACGACATGCCCGGGAAACTTAATTAATTTTATGTTTTCGTATATTTTCTAATAACATACAACAAAGCGATCGCTCGTGATTGAATCTCATCGTGGCGTGGCCGAGACTCGAACCCAGGTCGTCGCGATGGACCTCGTCGCACACGTGTCGTGTTCGGAAGGCCAGACAAGCAGATCTCGGTTTACGCCGACAACATGTTCTCCCGTGTAAGTTGCTGAGGCAGTGACGAGTCGCGTGTTGTGTTATTATGAACGAACGCGCTGAGTTTCCTGCAATACTTACTTGTGCGCGCGTCTGCATTTTAGCGCCCCGGACAACAGACAGCTGGCTGGAAATGTGCATCGACGCCTACTAGGTCGGTTTCACGATTTTTTTTTTTCTGGGTAAAAACGTCGCAATCGCTGTTACCATCCGTTGTGCGTTGGTTCGGTCTTTGTCCTGACTTGTTTCAATGCGCACTACGTGTTGTAGTTGGGACCCCCCCCCCCCTCCCCCCCGTATGCCCTGAAGATGACTCTTGTATAGGACAATCGTTGGGTGGGGGTGGGATGTCTGACCCCCTATTGATAAGTTATAACACTAAAAGATCTGATAATAAGTTTGATTATCTGTTATACTCGACCGTTAGGTCATAATATGACGTCGGCCTCTTTGTTGATGGTTACGACAGTCCAAGCTATACTCTGGACGTACCCTACCCCAGGGCAAAACCAACAAGTATTTCAATAGTTGAGTTATACAAAACGTGGACTCCCAACCCAAATGTTTTGCTTCCGACCAACCAACCAAACGAATGTGAAATCGATTATCGAGACTCGATCGTCGTGTATATATACAATTATTGGAAGTGTGGTTTACGAAACATACCAGTGTTGTTGCCATTGAAAAACACAACATACGTAGTACGGTAATCTATACTTTCGTCGGGCGAGCATTGCCACTTCCTGTTTTTCGCTCCACAGGACAAACTATTTCATTTCGTTATAGCCACACCGATTGTATAGTGGAATTCGTATGCATTATTTAGAACGTAGATGCATAGTTTCACATTGGTCGAGTGCAACAGCTCGTGCTCGGCAAATCAGCATCGGAGATCAATTCCGTCATTGCGATTATGACAACAATCGCGTAGATTAACATTTCGTTTGTTGTGCTTGTGTGTATCCCCGCCTACGGCCGTCAGTATGGCCGCCAACAATGCCGATGACGTCATGCGCGAGCAGCATGAAAAGAATGGCCACCATGATGCTGCTGCAGGCAGAGAGATTGTTGTTTTGCTTGCCGCGGTGGTATAATGATGTTGTTTGTACGCACACATGCATACACACTCTTGCTGCTATCATACATCCCGACACTGATGACGAAATGATTTATTTTGGTACACTGTGATGTTGCTGCTGCGCACATCAATGTAACAACGAGTGCTATTATTGTACTGGGTGAAATCAAATTGTTTGCCAATAGGTTTCTGCTGGACATCGACTTTGTTCCATAATGAGACTAGAATTTCCGATGTCATTGTTAGGAAGTTGGGCGATATCTATAAGAATTGTTAGATCTTCGTTGACAGTCAGTCTACCGACGGAAGGACGTTGTAGCAAGTTGTGGGATATCCATAAGAATTGTTAGATCTTCGTTGACAGTCAGTCTACCGACGGAAGGACGTTGTAGCAAGTTGTGGGATATCCATAAGAATTGTTAGATCTTCGTTGACAGTCAGTCTACCGACGGAAGGACGTTGTAGCAAGTTGTGGGATATCCATAAGAATTGTTAGATCTTCGTCGACAGTCAGTCTACCGACGGAAGGTGCAGTGATGATTTCAGACATTTTTCCTAGGGGGGGCTGATAAAAATCTGGGGTGTTGCTAAATTAGTAACTCATTTTATGGCTTAGGGTTTAGAAACAAATTGTCTTCCTGTGTGTGGGATACAAGATGCACAAAATGGGTGATGTTTATACTTAAACCAGTGGGGAGCCTGATACACACGAATTGTGAAATCTAGCGCCATATTATAGTTGTGTAGAATGTAGATAATCATAAAATCAACAATTCTATTTATTATTTTAAATACCCGGTATTTACTTACACAGTTTAGAGCAGTCGGATTCTACGGGGTTTCTTCCGAGCGTAATTACCCAAAACTTGGTTGACAAGAGGAAGAAGGGATGCGCCGTGACAAAACGCAGGGGTGGAGGGGGTTACGGTCTCTGTTGATGCCATCCTTTCAGTTTTCGAATATGAGGTGATTCCTATTTGCCATTCTTACCTTTACCTAACATCGTTTCTATAGAAAATAAATCGATTTATTTCCTAGGCCTATATGAGGTGGAAAAATATACCTCATTTTCTTGTATTTTGCATTTTTTTTTTTGCAAATTTACATTACTTCATGTGATTTTTTCAATCTGCTGTGGGGGGGGGGGGGGGGGCATTTACAACTGCCGGGGGGGGGGCTCCGCCCCCCCCGGGATATGCCTGAAATCATCACTGGGAAGAAGGTAGTAGCAAGTTGTGGGATATCCATGTGAATTGTTAGATCTTCGTTGACAGTCAGTCTACCGACGGAAGAAGCTAAGAGGATGAAAGAGGATGACGCCGACGGGGCGTCGCCAAGGAATTCCTCGTCGCTCTTGAAGGACGTTGGGTGGATAGATACAAGATGGAGTAAGCCACACAGGTCATTAGCAGGGATCCCGCACCTCAACATCTGCATAATTCGAGTCTGGCTGTCCCTAGGACACGGGAGATGCAAAAAGGAGCTCGGAGCGCGTATGTACGTATGTAGGCTATGCTAGGCTGGGTGATTGATTACTCTACACACTCCCATGGAGGGGGAGTTGTGGGGGGGGGGGGGGATCCAAAGGGCATAATCATAAATTACAGCTGTGAACTGGTCGGATCATTGATGGGCCGTCTCGTCTCGCTCCGGCATCATATCACAACGAAAAGAAACGGGAAGACACATATTTTATACCGAGTTATTAAAGTTTTTAAGCATTTTTTTATGGAAATAATTGTAGAGCAATTTGTAGCTGGAGGGAGACCCCGAACCTTGAAAGCACGCATGCACGTCGGTCGGTCTCTGTCTGGCATGCGAGCCTCTCTGTCTGCCGTGGTGTTGTTCACTCTGGTCGGCCATGTTGCCAGTGTGCCGCGTGGTGGGGGTAGCGGGCACGTGGGAGGGGCCCCCCCTTCCCCTAATCTCTCTCAATGAGCCACGCGCGTGGAATGGGGAGCGGAGGGGAGCACCAAGGACATGCTCTTGGTGAAGTAAGTGAGCATTGTTGCATGCGGGGCGACGTTGCCATGTATTTGCGCCACTTCTCTTTCTCTCTCTCTCTCTCGCTCGGTGTGTTCGTGTTGAATTTTTAAATTTATGGATTTCCTGATTGTTGGGTTGTGGATTATGTGAGGCGGTGTTGCCGCTGTTCTCCTGATTGATGCACTCACGGTCGCGCGTAACTTTGACCCCGTTTCCTCCGAAGTCGTCGTTATCGGAACCAATGAACGGCAACTATGTTTTAGTGCCTGCCTCCCCGTTCATGCGCACCTTGGCTCGCTCGACCGTGCGTTTCAATTTTGGGTATTTTTTTTTCTGTTTGTTTTCGTAATGTGTGAGACGGACTTTGCTGACTGTGTGTGTCTGTATACCCCCGAAGAAGGAGCGCGAATATATCTGGATGCGGCGAGGGAAGGAAAAACCACGTTATCCGTCTCGTGGTGCACATTTTCATCCTGTTTTGTAACCTATGTTTAGAGTTTCAACAATTAGCTCGTAATTAGTACGATTGGGGTATTTGTTTTCTTATCGGTTGGTATCGGTTTGAGCTTCTCGCTGCCAACCGCATCCCGACAAAACAATAAGAACATTCTTTGCGAACACAGCAGCCAGCATAATAATAATTCTAGCATAATTTAACATTGTTCTTGGATACATAAGTATGTGTTTCCTGTAGAGCGTGATGAAGAGTAGCACTCGTGCGGTGGTGCATAGCTCGTTCTCTTGGGCTATTGGGCAGGTGCTTGCTACGTGCCCGGGTTTTGCTATGCCCACCATGATTGTCATGCACTTTGAACGTGTGTTCGAACCCCAATCCTCTCCGGGCTCAAATTCCGGTTCGACACTTTTTGTCATGGATCGTTGATTTCGTGCCATACACCTCTATTTAGCAGTTTTGGCCCGTCGAGACAAGTTCAGTAAAGAATATAGCCCACTTCGTAAAGTTCTGCACTTTCTCATAGTTCTCAAGAATTTACCGTTTTTTTCTTTCTTTCTCCTTTTGTTTCTGGTTGGTACAAGGCAGTGTAATTCTACACATACATACATGGCTGTTAAAAATGCTTATATGCCCGTTGCATGTCTGCAAGGACACACGCTCCCGTGCACCTGCCTATAAGGTGTTCTACTTGTCGTGTGCACTCGCTCACTCCCACGGTACTCGTATTGTCCACGGGTGTAGGACAAACGAACAGGGGGAAACCATCCGTACTCGTCTGTATGTTGGGGACAAGTCGCAGCAGTAGTCCAGACATTCATTCTTGCTTGACACCTCCTCGTATACGTTGTTGGCCATGCAGCACCGAGTTCAACGGTTACCAGATGTTTCTAATTGTTCTGTACTACATCGAACATAGTTATATCGTTGATGACGTCAGCGTGAGAAATCTTGATAAAAACAAAATTCTAATTGACTCTCGTTTCTGTTGCTTGCCAGGTTTCCGTAATTTAAATTAATAACCTGTGAATTGTTTCAGCCTTGAGCTGTCGTTTGGTGTATGTATGTGATGTGGTGGTAGTCAGGAAGATAATGAAAGGTGACACATTTTTTGTGTAGTTGATGAGGAGCTCCGTTTCCTTTGTGTGTGTATCCTAGCCTAGCGCGCGGTCTGAAAACCTAGCTTAGCGTATTTCCGGTAACCAGAGGAACGAAGGCAACTTGATGATAAACACAATGACATTGGTCGAAGTCTCGAAGCAGGTGTAAGTTGTACAGAGAGCCGTACGTAGGCTACGTACTTGAAGGTTACAATGAGAGAGGATCGGTCGTTTTTCATCGTTGCAGCATGGCTGCCAATGTTGCCCCCCCACTAAAAATAATAAAACCGAGCCTCGAAGGGCGCGGATAAACAACGACCCGGGGTGGGTGGGTAACTCGAGTCTTGTTTATCCAAATAACAAGGGCGTGTAAAATCTACGGCCCAAAACGAAGCACTCGGAATGCCGCGAGCCGATTGGCAGTACAAAATCAATGATTTCGAAGGCAAATTGCCAAAATGGGAAAGATCCTTGGGGCTATGGTACAAGAATTGAGCGCGGTACTCTTTTGCCGTTAGGGGTTTGTGCCTAAATTTAGTTTACACATGTACTTAACGTACTAGGGTACGTGTGTACACTTATAGATATCTATTTACACTGGGTTTTAGTTTACTCCCGAAATGATGTCCCATATCCATAACGTCCCTGCCTGCACTTCTCCCACCGCCTGCGCATATACATACATACTGTTAATAGCTTTCTAAAAATCGGCATAATTTTCAGAGAAATGCACGAAATGTTAATAGCACACCTTTATTCTTGCACCATAAAGTTTGCATTTCGAATGGTTTTAATTAGTATCCATTAGAGCCGGTGTAGTAAACAATGTACGGCTATACGTGGGCTCTGGTTGGTTCAACGCCCGTTTATCTATGTGGTCTCTCTAGTTTTAGGATTTTAGCACTCTATTATCACGGGCGTACGTTGCAACACCCCAGCCGGAATGCATTGTGACTAAGCTCGGAATAACTTACTTATTACTACTACTGTACACACGGTCGTTTGCCGCTGCGTGATGTTGGTTTTATTATTTTATCACGTGCACTCGATGTTTCCGTGTTCCCGTACACATTTCAGTGTTCCCGACAGATCGATGTCTGCATGCGATATCGATTGCGTTTAATCGATTTAGGATGTCGATTACGCCCACATACGTGCATGTGTATAGTAATGATTATAAAACACTGAAGGGCTGATTTTGTTCTCGAACAACCACTGAAATATGTGCGTAAATGTTAATAAATTATTCCCAAATTTTACATAAACCTCCCTCCCAAAAACATTTCATATTGTTTGCCCTTATAGAGTAGGTGATTTAGACCTGATAATTTGTATCGTATGCAGAATTGATTGCAGATTTCTCCATTATTATGCATGCATCACTTTCGATTTTTTTTGCTTCACTGGGAAGGAAATACATTCCTATACCGAACGGAAAAGGGGGTTGGGGAAAGTAAATGGCGTTGAACATATTCCTAATATAATGAACCTGTAAATATTCCAAATATACAAAATAAAGCTAAATATTCCGGAGCTAGTTTCCATTATTTGGTATCACAAGGTCATGAAACGCATAGACATATTACAATACCAGCAGATGCAAAGCGATGCATGCAAGCAATGCATAAGGATCCGGTGTCCAATCATTAAAGCACTGTAGTCCACACACACACAAAGCGCGTTTAAGAATTGGGCGAGGTTCCCATCGCCTTCAGGAACCGAGGTATCACGGTCGATCCCAGGAAGTTGAAATTATAGTAAATTAAAAGGAAACAAACCGTCCCAACTAACTAACCAACTAACGTATTTAATTATCGTTATCTTCGCCAAGTATCGGTTCAAGAATTCGCTTCCGTTGTTGTGTGTGTATGCATGTGTATGTGTGTGTGCGCATTCTTTGGAGTGGTTTAAAGTAGTCTATTCTATTAATTGTTTGCCAAAAAAGAAAACTGTAAACAGCCTTCACGAACACATGCTCATCACGGCCATACCCAGATTAATTTTGATTTTATATATTTTCTGGACGACATTTTGTATGCGGGGGGAGAGTTTTCCTCTTTATTATTCATGTCCACGGGGTTTTAATTAATATTTTTGTGTCAATATAGTGTGTGTGTGTGTTACTTTTTCTGTCATGAAAGCACGGTCGCTCGCGTTTTTACTTGCTCGCGACCTGCCTGCGCCGTGGCGACTGTTCGACGCGTTGGCTACACGTCGACCAGAGAGGACATCCTCTTGCGCATTGCCATTGTTATCTGTGGATACACGCGTTATATTCACACCAGACATGCGCGGCCGTATGCCAGTCGGCGCCACCGCCATGGTAACCGTTCACAAAGATAGGCGGAGCCTGGAAACATCCTCCATGGGAGTCTACTTGCGTAATACGTGGGGGGCGTGGCCGCGTTCGTAGTATTTGTAATGGCTTGTTTTTTTAACCGTTTTCCGCCAATGGGAGAACGTCGTCGCCGTCGACGGAGTCGCGGGGTGGGAGTCGGCGATGACCAATCGCGTTCAGTACCATCGTAGACCGGGTTCAAGCACAAGTTCAACAGTATTTTCTGCACGAGAAAGGGCTTAAACCTATATATATTTTCTACAAGATAATGTTGACTTTTAATCAAAAACGGATTTACTATTTTGTCAACAAAGCGTCCTAATCAATGGGGTTCGAAACAAGGTATGCAAGTACACTTCTAATTTCTTTTAAAATTATGATAAAATGTAAACACAACAGCCGGTTGTAACCAGTGGATACTAGAAAACTGTAAGTGGGACTATAAGGGGGTATTCACCCAGACCCACACCCACGTTGTCGAATTCAATCAGCAATAAGCTTGTCATTGTTCGGGGCAGCCCGGTGGTTTGTACAACGGAATTCGGCGACTATTGTCCGATTTCAAGTATTGATTTAGCATTTACGATTCCTAAATGAGTTTGGAGCAGTGGAATGGGGGTAATTAATTTGTTTTCGCGTCGACACAGTTGTAATAGTATCCTTGCTAACACCCCCCCCCCCCGCGCCTCGTCACAGGGTGCATGGCTGTGTAGCTACATTGAGCTAACGGTGGTTTCACATATCATGTTTGTTGCAACAAGAAGAAGACATCTCAATTAAGCCAACTGGCAACAAGAACAGATCTTTAATTATACCATTTAACATTATTATTGCACATCCGCAGGCGTTTTGGTGTCTTGGACGCAGCCCTGCGTAAATAAATTTCTCGCCGTTTTATAGGCTATAATATTAACTTGCTACAAGAGTTTTTTTTTAAGAGGGTGCTTCCGTGCCACATTAGAACGTGTTTGATGACCGGTCGAGTAATGTATAAATAGGTAAATAAATAAATGGGTGTGATGGAAGGAAGGACAAGCTGTGGGGAAAGGAACGTGCAAATATGCAAAACATTGTGGATACAGTTATGTACATGATTCATGCATACATAAGGCTGTACTGTACATACAATACATCACTCTTCGTGCCACGAGGAGAATGTTTTGTGAAGCTAGAGTTGAGTTGGTTTTTGTATCTTGTGTTTTACCCAGCCTTACAGTAAGTCAGAGGCGGAGGCTTTTTTACCTTCCAATATGTTTTGAAGTAGATAATATGTATATGAGAATATAATAAGTACAATGGGAATGGGAATCAAAATACGAGGTCTCCATGCAGGTACTTCGTAAGGAATGCCTTGGTACTTAAAAGACGGTTCGATACCCAGCACGGGTAAGCGGTACACGCATGAGTGAACGCCTTGCGTCCCCTGCAACCTAAAACATACATTACATCGTACTGTGTATTTATGTTCGTCGGATGTTTATTGTTTCAGAGGGCAGGCGGGCGATGGGTCCCCGTACAAACCGCCGCGGCTCCACTCGTCGAATCCCACGGCGAGCGCCCCTCTCTCGCCCGGGACCATCCGTTCGACGGCGGCTGCGTATCCAGGCTACGCTAGCGCTGCCACCGCCCAGACCATGCGTTACGTGCCGTACGGTACTGCGCCCTATCGGGAGGCTCCCTACACCATTAGGAACACTGTAAGCCACTAGAAATCCATACTACTGTGCGGACCACGTTGTCCAGTTGTTATTGTTACCTGTGTGGGTGGTGGGCTAGCACGCTTCACGTTAGCCGTCACAGACGCACACGTTTCTTTGCACGTGTGCGTTAGTCTGGAAGTGTCTTCCTTGCAATACAACGGGATTACAGTTCATAGCTCCAGTATTTCTCACTTTCGCTGGTAAACTCAACAACAGGTGGTGTCAACTTGTGATAACCACCATTAACCTTTTTGTCGACGCTTTGAAACGTCTTGGATCTGCTTGTGGTCATTGTCAATAGATGTATTTTCCTTTCATCGACCTAATGTGCTCCGAGAATATGCACAGTCAATATTACCGAGACATGGAAGATCTTGGACTACCGGTACACCCTATGTTTCTGCCGGCCTACTTTAAAACACATCCAGAGCCCCAGGTAACTAGGCCTAGCCTCGGCCTAGGCTACTACAGATCGTGGTATAGGTTTATAAAGGTGTAGTAGGCTAGTCGTGGTAAACCGTGGTTCCTGCATTCTAAGCTAGAATCCTGGCTTTGGCTTGAATTTTATGTTGAGTGTTTCATCATCATTAGGGTGCGTGCACATTGCACAATCAAAGCTGTTGTCCGCTACTGGTTACCAGCGCGGTTTATTTCATTGAGGAAACAGAACGCTGGCAAGCTGGAACCTGCTTCTATTGTACATAGCTGCACATGGTTGCAGAGTAAATAACACAGGCTATTTATTGTCTAATCAGACAGATTAAGATGCAAAGATGCACGCACTGCTTATGACTGACTAAGTCTACATGCTAGGGTGAACATCCACGTGTTTTGGGGCATCTACTGTACTACAGAAGGATGTAGGCTATTGGGATTTGCATGCAGTGGTAAATAATATGCTGCTCCATATCATATTGAACTGTAATTTTAATGGTACTATTTACTATTTAGCCATTGTTTCAATCTTCCCCTTGCACTAAACTGAAACAGTTAAAACATCCAATAATTGTGTGTGGTCATGACCGATTAGTTGTAGCCATCCAGCATCCATCCCCTCTTTGTTTGTGTGCTTTATTTTTGCTGTTTGAAATTGAAAAGATTGTGAATTAGTGTTAACTTACCAATGTAACGCATCAGGTAATATGTTTCCAGCCTGACCGGATGCAGCAACCCGGAGGTCCAGGTCCGGTCGAGTACGTGCGGGAGGGTCAGCCACAGCCAAGGAGAATATCCCTATTGCCATCTGGGACGTCCGGGAACAATCCAGACTACCTCCCCGCCCTCGCCAGGAACAGGATACAACCGTAAGATACAGTAGCTACTCCCTAGCCTAGCCAGTGCTGAAATATAGATAGTTGCAAATGTGTGTAGGCGTTGGCTGGTAGTCTTTCTTTCTTTGTTGCCATGTGCATAATGCGTATTTTTATTTCTTTGTCCCATGCTGTTTAAGATATGTTTGAAATTGATGTTGAAACTTCAGTGTTGTACACTGCTGATGGTGAAATAAGAATAGATTTGATGTAAAAGTGCAATGCACAGCCAAGTGTGGGTCACTTTAGTCCATTTTTTAATAAGAGCAATCCGTGCATAATATAATGGGAATTGGGATGTTGCTGTTTATAATGGGATGTTGCTATTTAGCTATTTAGGCACTGTGAAGTAAGCTCTTGTTTTCAAATGTTTTGTGTTCTAAACTGTTGCATTGCACATGAGATGAGGTAGGCATATAGAAATGTTCAATTACGAGCAGTGGTGGAGGTGGATGTGGATACGTCAGTTTTGTGTCCTACCATGGGATTTGAGCTAGCTCTCTATAGTGTTCAAGGTGTGCCATACTGTGATGCTATTGAGGTAGTTGTATCACTTTGTTCATTATTAATGTTGACTATTAGAGGGACCAGTAGGTGACAGCTGGACTGATGCAGACAAGTTACTAAGTTTTAGCCTTTTCAATAGATGAATGGTCAGTGATTGTGAATCCAAAGGGATGAGAGTTTGTGTTGCTTGACAGATGGAACAATATACATGCGAGCTGAATAAATGTCTCACTCATGTAGTGGTGCACGTAGGTTTCATTTGGCTGTAATACCTATGGCATGTGTGAGTGGGTACACGGAATAACGCCCACAAGGAACAACGCCCACATGGAACAAGGCCCACATGGAATAACGCCCACATGGAACAAGGCCCACATTTTACGATCCCGAAGCTTCCCGAGCGATGCTGCGTTGCCAAATGTTTAATATTGGTTTTGATAGTCGTTACTCATATCTAATTTGCATAATGAAGGTCAACGGCAATGCAAACTTCGGGATCGTAAAATGTGGGCCTTGTTCCATGTGGGCGTTATTCCATGTGGGCCTTGTTCCATGTGGGCGTTATTCCATGTGGGCGTTATTCCGGTAGCTTGCATGGCCGCCTGGCTCGCGCTCGTAGACACTAGACAGTGTCCTAAGTCTGCGATAGAGTGCGTTACTCGCGCCAACACGGGCGAATCTGGCGGCCCGTTTGAAGCCAATGGCGGTACGCGCGAAGAGAATAGCTATCCGGCTTACCTACGAATGTGTCTCAAATCAATGTTTTTCGCTAGTCGACTAGCGTAGCTGACTAACCTAACAATTAGTAACAATTAATTATAACAATTGGTAATTGTTGTTTTAGTCGGCGAGGTAGGCGAAGCAGGCCAAAATAGAGATTTGAAGCAACTTTGAGGTGTAGTTCGTGAGTTTCTGGTTGTGTGCACCTAGCTCCGACATATCCGACGGTCGTGTACTAAATTCAGATATTGTGTCTGCTGTTAATTTCTTAATCACCTTGCATATTATTGAAACTTTATAACTTGGTGCTAGGTAAGGAAAATATTGAAATATGAATATGTTTGACATATTATAATAATGGCTCCGATAAACATGGTATAGTTTTAGTGCTGATTTATTTTCAGTCTAGAAATGACTAGGGATGTGTTCTTTATAACTTGAGAATTTGTGTATGGCAATGCATGTACAAAGATCTGGCTAAGCCAGGTGGCTTGGGCCATAGGTAACCCTCTTCCTTTGGTAGCCTTCGTAGGCCAAAGGGATCACGAGGTCACGTGGTACGCTTATATTATATAGGCACCCAACTATTGTGATGTGGTGTTGATAAAATAAATTATCATTACCACATACCTGTTATTTATATATGTGCGGGAGTTTATAGTGGCAATGCTTTCTCCGCGATGTACAATTATGCCGTAAAAATCCCTATTTTTGTTACTGGCTCGTTTGCATTTGGACGCCTCATTTAACGCCAAAGGGTGGAATCACTATAGAAACCACACACAAATAATGTTTTCTGTATTATCTTGACAACGGTTCTCAAGATTTAAAAAGTGAAAAATGTCCTAATCATGGTTTCGTAAGACCTAAAATCTGTATTTAAAATAGTAAAAATAATAAATATTATTACCTTTACGGTTGATATTGGTAATAAAAGTTAATTTCAATTAATTACTAAAATTTTTTAAAATATCAAATTATTATGCCTCTATTAAATTAATTAAAAGTTTCAAAGACATTTTTAGTTATCCGGTAACATTTACAGTTTACCTTTGAAACTTTTAATTCCAGTTAAAGATTTTATGAAACCACAATTCTGGCAATGACCACTTTTTTTAGAATATTTTTCGTTCTCAATGCATTCTCAATAATATGTTGATAACAGAAACCAAAAAAAGATAATTTCGCGTGTTTTTTTTATAGTTATCCAACTACCCTTTCGCCAGAATCGTTATTCGTTTACGCCTAGAATTTTTTTTTTTCTTCTTTAAATTACACATCAGCTGTAGTACGATTTTAAGTTTTGTACATATCGATTTTTGTATACGTGTATCTTGTATAGTATGTGCAAATTCAGTACACCATATTATTAGACTTAAAATTATTACGAAATCACAGTTAATACAACACCCGTTTGTTCAACGGGCATAATAGCACAAGTTGTACAGGTCAAGCTATGATTTATGTTATATTTTGCTAATTCTATACGATCTGTCAGTCAACAATCTCAAAGTTATACTCAATGGTCATGTCATCCGATGTTGGTATGTGGAAGACGCGGAATGTGTCTTCAGTGTGGTAGAATCTTGAAGCATAGTATTTTGATATTTTACGGTTTTGTGTTTACATGCTTAGGCTTATTTATTTTATGCAATTCACGTCTGTAGTAAATAAGTGATATTAATGAAAATGTGCAATTGAAAAATCTAGGTGAATTTTTATGGCCATTCACATGAGCATCCTCAAAATCAGTGATAGTTATTTTCGAAAATTAAAGACACCTTGACAAACTCCATTAATTAATAAACATATACTAGTTTAAGTGCCCGTTACCTCTTTACAAAACGGAACTGATGTGTTCCTTAGGACTACTTTAGTAAACTAAACTTTATACCGATCTAAAGGATTGTAATTGCGGAAGGAGTTCTGCCATTCACACAAGCATCCGAATTATTTATTTATTTATTTATGAATTGGCCCCATAGCATATTATGCCATTTAACAGTGACCAGTATAACAACGGATGATAAACAACGATGCATGATGATGAAGAAGGAAGGAGGGGAAACCCGGTACCGGCACGTATAGCCTACTCCTGTCGAAAAGTACCAAGGGGACCACCAGCTTTACGTCCCATCCGAAAGGACGGTGTAACTGAAAGTCTTCAATGGGGATTGTTGTGATTGTTATCAATTGGTATTGGATACTTTCCCAAACAAATTTATGTACAAAAATGAAATTATACATACAAGCTATAACTAAATTGCATTCGAATATAATTTTGTTACTATATTATGCCACGAAAAATTATAATACTATAATATAAAGATGTATAAAAACGGTTCAATGTTCTGTCCGATGTACGTACAGTCGTCCACATGCATAAATCAAGAGTATGACGGAAACCTTCTCTGCTCTGGCATTTATTCTTTACCTGCCTCTACTCTCACTCCAATCTTCGTCTCATTACCACCACCCGTCCAGGAATTACCAGAACAGTTCTTGTTTGAATATAATGTTCCGTATCCCGGCTCAAGCAGTTGGATGGAACGAGAACAATCATGGTTTTTCGGAACATTATTTCAACCGACATTTAGGATAATGAAATGATTTTGCTTGCTTTATATTACGTTTTATTGAAGACGGAGAAAATTGTACATATATTACACGTAAATGCCATATTGCTATGTTCAATAGAGCTTGGTTCTGCTGTAATAGTAGGTGGTACAACGGTACGTACTATGCAGCTAGGGCCCAGTAAAACTAACAATAGCATACATTTTGTGCCTTTATTTGTCCAAAATGTACAAAAAAGGAAGTGTTAAACATCCTTGCGCATGCTGATGGTCAGGTCACTCAATACACTTCCTTTGGGTAATGGTATTGTATATCATGAATTGCATTTGCATTGCATAACTATAATAAATGTAATAAAAAGAGAGTTTTTTTTTTTATTTTCCCAGGGTAACGTGCGTTCAGGGATCGGGACACTGGGGGGGGGGGGGGGGGGGTATATATATATTCCTACAAATACGTATTCATTATTATTTTTATTATTATTATGCTTGTTTTGTACAATTCGATTTTGCATTTTTAGAAACTACAATTTTTCAACTTTTTCTAACGGTTAGCTACATGAATAAATTGTATATTCTACGGTAAAAAATAAGCTATTCACGTAATGTCACTACGGTGATTCTGGTAATCAAACTCTAAGGTTGGAATTCATAGTCGGCCCCTACACCTAGGGGCACCCATTGTTGCTATGGATTTGTTTTGTTTATGAGAAATAACATAGAAACAACTGTTACCTTGGTAACAATGGGCGCCCCTAGGTGTAGGGGCCGACTATGAACATTTGATCAGCGAATAGAAAACGAAGGCCTATATGCTTACGATACAAGATGGCCGTTAACACGTGTCAACGACATGACATGTGTGCTACAGCCACCTCAATAGGAGTGAACGAGACATTTTTTCAGTATCTCAATCCCCTATTCTCTAGTAATAGCAAACCAATGTTGAATTGTTTATTCTAGTTTCCAATGCAGAAGGTACAGGGTTCGATTCCCGGTTCGGACTGTTTTTTTCTTTTTTAATTTGGAACTTAACTTGAATCCATCTGTATGGCACCGTTGTACATGTAAACGGTACCTGTGGAGCCGTCATAGCAACGGAGCACATGATAAATTGTATAAATGTCCCCTACTGAAAATCATTTCTTGTAATTGAGTGGGTAGACTATCAATACAAATATAATTATTCATTTATGAAAGACGTAGGCCTACTCGAAGCTTAGGTCATATGACATCTTTCGAATCTGAAGAACAGTAATGTATGTCAATAAAACGGTAACAGTGTTTATTACGAAAAATGATAAATTGTGGCTAGTGGTGGCGTTCTCGAACTACATGTGGATTCGAAATCCTTTCCCGCAACCACCATTGTAACTATGCTTGGAGGGTGGCCGTATACCCTAGACTCGAACGCATTGGGGGTGTAACTCGAGAAGGGATAACCCGAAATCATCTTAAGCGAATTTACGTTTCCAAATTAGTTCAAATAATCTCTCTAATTCTCCCCCAATTACGCTCGCAAGTACAATCAGTTTTTTATGTGAAGCTTAGAGCAGACATGTTATTGTACTAAAACCAGGGAAGGTTGTAAAAAGTGTCAACTTAAACCTCAACAGTAAAGATCATATTATGATATCACATTGTTTTAAAGTATATTTTTATTTGTCTCATATTTGTGTGCGACACTGCGACACGTAAACGTAGCAACGAGGCACAAAATAAAGTTAGTATAATGTCCCCCACTGAAAATCAGTTGAGTGGGTACACAATAAATACAAATTTATTTATTTATTTTTATTACCTCTCAAGTCGAAAGTCTTTCTTCTGGGGTTTCGTGCAAATAAGCGTTCACGCTATAAGATGTTTTCATCAATTGAGCTCACGGACTTTATTAACAATGACACGTTGCTTCTTATTAGAGGATGCTGGGCTCGATTCCCGTAACCGGAAATTCTCAAGTTGGCGAGATTTTCCTATAGTAGTGATAAGGTAAATTCGGGGTTTGTATTCTACAAACAGCCCTCGGACATAGTGGAACCCGTTTTAGAAACACAACCTGAGACCCTACAAGCTTGCGGGCTAGTTACTTCTTGAAGTAGCATAATTCTTTATTTTGAAGATATGACTTCGTTACTTAAAACACTACACACTGACTTAGTTCCGCTAGAATAAATTTACCTAATTCGTATCATTTAACAACGGTTAATTAGAGTAGCGTAGGCGGAGTGAATCTCTCAATTCAACTCAAACGGCGCTTTCTGTTTTATTTTGTGCGCTCATCTGTCAACGCGGTTCTCATGCGGCGTTTTCCTAGTTAGTAATGACAAGGATTTTTTTTTTGCACAAATTGTGTTTTCTTTTCGAATCTTTCTTTTCAATTTTACCGCCGTCATAAAACGGCCGCCAGATTCGCCCGTGTTGGCGCGAGTAACGCCCTCTATCGCAGACTTAGGACACTGTCTAGTGTCTACGAGCGCGAGCCAGGCGGCCATGCAAGCTACCGGAATAACGCCCACATGGAATAACGCCCACATGGAACAAGGCCCACATGGAATAACGCCCACATGGAACAAGGCCCACATTTTACGATCCCGAAGCTTGCTTTGCCGTTGACCTTCATTATGCAAATTAGGTGTGAGTAACGACTATCAAAACCAATATTAAACATTCGGCAACGCAGCATCGCTCGGGAAGCTTCGGGATCGTAAAATGTGGGCCTTGTTCCATGTGGGCGTTATTCCATGTGGGCCTTGTTCCATGTGGGCCTTATTCCTTGTGGGCGTTATTCCGCGTCCCCGTGTGAGTCAGCGAGTGTAAAAATGAACTCTTCTCCGCAGGATGGAGCAGATTCGAGTGAGTCTCGTGGTACCAACCGGTCCGGTACAACTGGAGATGGGTCCTGGGCCACCCTTCAAGAAGATCCGACTAGGGGAACAGAAACAAGAGGTACAGCAACCACTCAGGATAGACACAAGGGTAAGGAGATTCAATGTTATCCTTCACGTCATAGTAAAACTGTAGCTAGTTACGGAATTCATTTTCCGAATTTCATGTTAAACGTGCATTATCATGAAGCCAAAGTTGGTAACCGTTCCAAGCCTGCTACCTATACAAAGTTAAAGTGCCCGTTCACCTCTTTAGCAAGTTGTTCTCTATATAAAGTTTAGCCCCAAACACCAATGTTTAGGTGTATATCACGCGGCCTATACCATCAGGTGTCCTTTGTTTATTCGCGTTCGAGGAAGACACACTACGTCATGCGGCCCATGCTGCCAACTCTGCGCTGCGTCTCCAGCGGGCATGGGAAGGAGGGGTGGTACGGAAGATGCGTGGTTGGCTGAAGACAGTTAGGGAGGGAGCGCACGTTGTGTGGTGCTACTTTTCGCCCATCCCTCCAGATGCGTGAAGCAAGGTCAAACAAAACTCGGGGGTACAGTGTTGCCAAACGTAGAACGTTCAACGGGCTGAATAAAACATTTAACCACTAATTACGTGGAACTCGAATCATTTTCGGTGAAACTGTTGTTCAATATGTGTTCTACATACCAACATGTGTGTATAGGTACACATTGCAGCAAGAGGTGAACGAACACTTTAACCATCCTTTGCATTCAACATATTTACTCATGATGTAGAATGGTGTGTTATAGACCTAATCAATTTGGACATTTCTTTCTTGGATATTTGCTAATTAGTAATTACTCAAAAAGGTTTGCACCTAGGATGATGCGATACATTTTCAAGTTTTCCTTGAAGGGCACCATGAAATGATCTAAGAAACGGAATTTTTAATTTAATGATTGAACTCTTTTCATAGCCTAAATGAGACTGTTTCTCTTTTCACGGAACTCGCCTTCAATAACAGCTATTCTAATGCAGTTTAAAGGTCGGAAAAGATAAAAAAAATCACGTGGCTGTATGATTACACATCATAATAAAAAAAATCCACTGTTATTTACTCTTCTTGTTAGCTAATGCATGATAATAAATAATGCTGCTGTGCGTCCAATAGCCTCAGGGTGGGCTGGTTCAGTGTGTAGTCGGTGCCCGCCCATTTCGTCACATGCAGACCTTGACTTGCCGTCACCTTAGGCCTTAGACATTCCTCATCGGCAGCCGGTCCACTCTGGTGGGAGACAGCTGGACTAGTCGCCGCCCACCATTCTCTCACTCGGTTGGCTTTCTCTTGGCTGTGAAGATGTTGTGGATGGATGGGATAACCTTGCAGATTAGTAACTGATGGCTTGTGGCGTGGGTTGCCTTTGCAACGTATCGTCTTTTGTTTTACAAGTCTGCACGATTTGAAATTCAAAACAAGGAGACGAAGCTTATACAATACGGTGGTTAAATAGTTCATTCTTATGAAACATGGATGCAGAAACTAATAGCACCAAGTAAAACACATTTCAACTTCATACCTCTTAGATATTGTGGCTTGTATGTTGTTTTTCCAACAAGATGTAGTATCTCTAGAGGTAGTATGTTAGGACCCCTGGTTTTGGCGTTCAGGAATTTTGCTTGCCCCAAAAATCTGCGTATTCCTTAATTATCAAAATCCTACCTGAAAACCCCTAATACGATTTTTTTTTAAAGGAATTCAATGCAAAGCATTAATAATAAACTTCTATTTTCTACTAAATATTTTGTATATATTTGAACAGAAAACAAATTCAATTGCATACCATAATGGAGAACGGTCAAGAATTGCAATTTGTATGGGCTATCTTACCTATCTATAATGTTCAAAAGCCCTGCATATAACATTGTGATGGTATTCTCTCAACCCCGGCCCTGGACTAACTGATAGCGGGGTCCTTCAGTATTTGGACAGATTGGTGTATTTGTGTAGGAGTAACTTTGCTTTACACGTTTCATATTTCTGTAAACACACATTAACTTACAAATTTCCAGTTTTGGTTAGTGAACCAAGAAATTACGTTCTAATTTAGTATTGAATGTTGTCGTTTAGCATCATTAATATCTTTTCAATCTAGGTTTTGTTGCCGCTCAAACTGCTTTTTTTCTACGATGCCCATTCAGGTTTAGGGCCGGTTTTTCAATCAGTTTTTTAATCAGTGGTTGGGTTAACCAAGGCTTTTACCAACATTGTCAATGTAAAATGTAGATGCAACCCAAACATATACAAAATGTTTTTTTTCTTAGTTCAAACTAATTTTGTAGGCCTATATGATAACAATTTTTAAAAAGCACAACTCAGTTTTAATTTATTGAATTCATAAGCCTGCATGTTTGATAAATAGGAAATAAAATAGTGTATGTATATGTTTTCCTGGTTGGCTATTATTGCTTGAGATGAGTGAAGTCATTTGTCAAGCTCACAAAGATATTAAATTATGCAACCTAAAAGAGGCCGTGGAAGTACCTAACCAGCCTTTGGTAAATTGATGGTCCATCCAGTGTTTAGACAACAATGATCTGTCTGTACCAAATTCTTTCAAATCACTGTTGAAAGGTGTGTTGTTTTACCTGAACAAAACACTATTGCATCATAATACACATGTTGACCAATATAAATTATAGCTATTTATTAGTTTGTATATAAATAGTATGATATTGCTGATTTGAACTTTTATACAATGTGGTTTACATACGAATTTAAAGTCGCTGGAATAAGAATTCTATCAATTTGATAAGAGTAATCAGGAGACGTTTGATAATTGGTTACTAACAGTATCACAGCATTCTCAAGTTGGTAATAGCTCTGGTTGATCCCCATAGCAACTGTAAATTTTGATCTGCTGGCAATAGCTATTGTAAATTGATCTACTGATTGGCTGATTGGATCATGGATATCTTTATTTGGAACCCAACATTTTCCTGCACTGATGGAGTTAAAAATTATTTGCCCCACATTTCGTGGGCAAGACTTTGAACACATTGAGTAGCAATGGTGCATCTCTCAAATACCACACATGTCTCAATTTTGCAAATATGGACACTTCCTGAACACTCGCACACATGCTGGCTTCGTTGAGTTTGTTCTGCCTTGGCCGTTGAAATATATCTACTTAAGACTTATGTTTTAATTGTAAAATACTATGTTAGACCTACTACATAGCAGATAACCTTATGAGAAGCCATGTATGTACCGGTATACGTAATGTAAATTGTAAAAAACGGAAACTAACTATGTCAGTAAGCAGGATTGATTGTGTTCTATGAGATGCAACACAAAATCACATCACGTTCATTGAAGTTTCAAATATCTTATGTTACTCTTATTTATTTATTTTAATTATAGTACTGTTATATTGGCATAGCCTAAGGCGTACTTGTATAGGCTATCAATTTAGTGTTTTATCCAGAGATGGAGAGAAGACAACAATGAGTGAATGTGAGAACACTAAAGAAAATGATGCACCAAGATTGGCAGACTGGTGCTGATACAATGTTGGAACCAAGTGTACAGCTATCTATAGCATGTGCC
Source organism: Isoperla grammatica (assembly GCA_945910005.1). Classification (NCBI taxonomy): domain Eukaryota; kingdom Metazoa; phylum Arthropoda; class Insecta; order Plecoptera; family Perlodidae; genus Isoperla; species Isoperla grammatica. The sequence continues at coordinate 50,705,630 of OX246740.1, forward strand.
CAACATTGTGTGTGTGTGTGTGTGTTCATGTTTGGATTGGTCTGTGTTTGTTCAGGAGCAGCCCGCGTACAATCCACAAGTGGAGGCCATCTCGCCGACCCTGCCAAACGACTCCTTGCAAGAAGACGCCTCCTTTCGATCAACCAAAGATGATCTGCTACAACAAATTGGCAAGGTACGCTACTATGTGCTAGTTTGCGTTGTAGTACAGCTACGTCAAGTTTCACGGCTCTACTTGTGACCCGGAGCTTAAACAAAAATGTGTTCCAAGTTGACCAGAAACTAAGTCAAGTTGAACATTATTTTGTGAAAAGTAACACACTTGTAGGCTCAATTTTATGGTGTTCTTCTAATCTGATATGTCAGTGTTATTTTATCTATTCTCAATAAATTGTCAGTAGGCCCTACATATTACTGTAATATGTAGTTTCTTTCATTATTCTACTACATAAGGGCTACTAAGTAAGGTCATGAAACCGTGTTGCTTGCAATTGATAAACACTGATAGATTTTAGCTTATCAAGGCTATGTACACAAATACCTTGCATAATTAAACGATGTCCGGCAAGTTTTTGTTTGGCAAATATCACAATGTATGCTCTGACAGTTAGTGTGACTCATTGCAATTGAATGTATATAACACGTTGATGTTCACGCTCATTATTCTGTGGTATTTCCATGATTTCTAAATGACTTCCTTATTCTGCTGTATGTATATTTATAGGCAGGCCTAGATGCATGGTAAAACAATAATATAGCTATACTATTAACTACAAGTACATCCTACACTCATTACTATTCAAAGCACGTGCACATCAAGGAAGACATGATTCAAGGTGTGACACATTTTGATGGCTTAAAGTTTTGAGTTGCTGGAAAATGGAAAGCACTTTTAAACTTATTTTTTTAAATACCACCAGTTTGATGTTTATGAACCACTTTTTTGTGTGTTTTATTTATGACAGGAGGGGACATGTCCATTGGTTTTCAGCATCTTAAGCCCTGCATCATTGTCTTGTACAATTATAATACTCTGGTTGGCTGTATGATACAGTCAATAGTAATCTCAACAAAAGTCTAACAAAATTAGCAATGTAATAAATAAACTAATTTTTGGGTCCCACAAGCTGCTTGTAGGTACAGGATTGTCATATCATTATAACCAAATAATCAATATATAGTTTGGTACCTTGAAGTTTGTTGTAATGACTTTTGCCTGTATTGTGAAACTCTCAAGTTAACCTTTGCTTATGATATCTAAATTGAGATATTTGTGATGAACCAAGAACCCAGCACAACATTCTTAATTTCACTTTGTACATGTAATTCAATACCAGTACCTAATACATTGTGGGTGTCGTGCAGGTTGACCGCGAGATTGCGAAAGCAGAGACCCAGATCCTGAAGCTGAAGAAGAAGCAGCAGGAGTTGGAGGAGGCGGCGAGTAAACCGCTGTCAATCAAGAAGGAGGAGGAGGAGGTAACGCAGCCGAAACATCAGTCGCTGGCGCAGAAGATCTACGCCGACAATAGGAAGAGGGCGGTGGAAGCGCACGGGCTCCTGGATAGGCTGGGACCCAAAGTAGATCTGGTGAGCATAGAGTCCATTGTGTTCTCTTCCTGGGTCTGCATAGATAATAGGATAGACAATAGGAAGAGGGCGGTGGAAGCGCACGGGCTCCTGGATAGGCTGGGACCCAAAGTAGATCTGGTGAGCATAGAGTCCATTGTGTTCTCTTCCTGGGTCTGCATAGATAATAGGATAGACAATAGGAAGAGGGCGGTGGAAGCGCACGGGCTCCTGGATAGGCTGGGACCCAAAGTAGATCTGGTGAGCATAGAGTCCATTGTGTTCTCTTCCTGGGTCTGCATAGATAATAGGATAGACAATAGGAAGAGGGCGGTGGAAGCGCACGGGCTCCTGGATAGGCTGGGACCCAAAGTAGATCTGGTGAGCATAGAGAGAGTCCATTGTGTTCTCTTCCTGGGTCTGCATAGATAATAGGATAGACAATAGGAAGAGGGCGGTGGAAGCGCACGGGCTCCTGGATAGGCTGGGACCCAAAGTAGATCTGGTGAGCATAGAGAGAGTCCATTGTGTTCTCTTCCTGGGTCTGCATAGATAATAGGATAGACAATAGGAAGAGGGCGGTGGAAGCCCACGGGCTCCTGGATAGGCTAGGACCCAAAGTAGATCTGGTGAGCATAGAGTCCATTTTGTTCTTTTCCTGGGTCTGCATAGATCACTTCCTTTATTTTACAATCGGCGACGCCTTGCTAACTTACCAAAACTAGTATTTTGTTTTACGTACCAAAATAATTATACTTCACCAACAAGTGGAAAAATATACTTGATGGTAGGCCTTGCATTGCATATGTCACCTCTTTAAATAATTCAAATGTCAAGGGACCCCACAAACCCCAATTTGCAAAATTGAATTAAAAGAACATTCAATATTGAGTCTCATGCAGTATCAGCACTAATTATCAAGGTACTTAAAATTATACATACTTTTAAATTAACAGAGTTTGAATTAACAAGGTTTTACTTGGTGTGATCTGCTCAACATGAAATGTAGTACGAAGGGCAGTGAAACCAATGAGATAACTAATTGAAAACTAAAAACAGTATGGGGCACCTCACTTGTATTTTGCTTCTCACTTCACGGTTTTTAAAACCACTGGTATAGTCGACTGTCTTGCACTTTAATTCGAATTTCTCAAGGGAGCCTAAAACCGCCAATTTGACTTACGTACATAATTTTGCATTAAAAAAGCATTTACACTTGAACTAACTATTATTGAGGACTCAAAGCAATACATACCACTGCTAAGCAACCTCGTTATAGCGCCATTGATGATTAACAATAAAACAACAATGAACAATTGACAGCTAAACTCCTCTTCATACCAGTTTATTTTCTTGCCACCAGAATGCATGTAGTAGATTTTTATTGGTCACTTGCTACATGAACTGCATTTTTAGCTGGAATGGGCGTCTCAGGTCAAAGTTGAAGTAGGTTGCAGCACCTGTCCTCAAAGGTCCAACTTTGTAATTCATTCCATGTTAAATATTGTCCTTAGTCAACTGTCTAACTGTCAAATGACAATATGTTTGTTTTGTATCTATAACAGAGGTATTCTCTGTCAAAAACCTTGTACGTAAAACATTACTGCAATGAATGATTTATATTTAAAACTATTAAATATAAACGGCTTAAATGTTTGAATTGAGAAAACGAGGTGCAAAGATCGAGTTGGACCCTTAAGTACTGCTAGCGCTGCGAGCGGCAGAAAGTCGAGCCTGAGACGCCCATTAAACATAAATTTGAATGAACAGAATTAGAATGACGTAGGGACTACTGTATTGTGTTGCGTGAACTAACCAACCTGCGTTGTGATTGTCACCAGCCGCTGTACAACCAGCCGTCGGATACGTCGGTCTACCACGAGAACAAGCGGAGACATCTGACGTTCAAGAGTAAACTGATGAAGTATTTCAAGATCAAGCACGCCGACCGGGAGGGCCGGGAGAAGTACCTGACTGCGACCTATTCCAAGATGATGCAGGTACGCGTCACGTCGATCGCTTGCTTTTCATTTCATTTCATTTCTTTTCTTAGCTGTATAACCACAATACTAGATTGTATGTACATTGTCAAGGTGGGTAAAATATTACATCATAAGGTCGTAGAGGCCTAGAAGTCGTTTTATGGCTCATAGCTTGGTTCCTTGACCGGTGAACTCGGCTACATGATAATATTGCTCCGTTTTCTGCGTTTCTTCCTCGCGTTTCTTCACCTATTTTTTAGAGCTGGACCGATTCCACTTTTTTGCCGATGCCGATTCCGATTCCGATTCTAGTTATTTGCCGATTCTACACACCGATTCTCACCGATGCCGATTATTTTTAACCTTTTTTTACCTTTTTAAAAAAAAAAAAATTGTAAATAACTATGGTAATACAATTAGGCCTACTTATACCTTTAGCCTATATTTCAGTGATCAATAGGGCCATTTGTCATATTTATGTTTTATTTTTATTTTACAATTGGCTAGAAGCAAAGTTCAGTGTAAAAATTTAAATCTAGGCCTATGTCGCAGCCATTGATATGTTGAAAACAAACATTTGTAGGCACAACTTGTGCCTACAAATGTTTGAGCCTAAGAATGGGTTGGTTTACTAGCTACCAATCTACCAGCTACCATCGAGCTCACAGTCGTGTTGGTTGTTGTTGCAGTCCGGCGTCATGATTTTGAGGTTAGGGAGGTTACGCCTAGGCCTAGGCCTATCAATTGCGGCTTTCAACTAAATTAGTAAAGACTCAATTTCGTACACGATGGGTTTTACGTTCGATTCGTTTAGCACTGCAAGGAAGGAATGGAAGTGGAACACTTGCAGAGCTGCTGGGGGGGGGGGGGGGGGGGGGGGGCTAGGCAAGTAGGCCTAGGCCCAAGGTCTCGGCACAACGGACTTTGTTTCAAGAGCACATGGCGCACACAAACATTTTCTTTGATTACACAATTCTTCGCGGGGCAAACACGAAATACACGAGACGTAGGCCCTACACTTGGCTAGAACACATTTTGAACTGGTTGAAGGGGTATCACTGTCGCGAAAACACCTCCACATTTCCAAAGTGTTTCAAACAATTTCAAATGGAAGATAAATTATAGGCCTAGCCGCGAAATTCCTAGCTCCTACGAACTTCTAGACTCGCGACGGATTATTTTTTTCTTTCCGTTCAAGTTCTTTGGTACCTCAAGTCTCGACCACAACTATCGATCTATCGATTTAGTGAAGTAGACTCGTGATTGGTGCACACGCACGACAATATCGACTTTCGATTATCGACCATTTCTGGAATTTATTTTCTTGGGCGCGAAATTTGAAAGAATCGGTGATCTGAAAACATTGAATCAAGAATCGGAATCGGCGGTTTTGCCGATTCTATGAAGAATCGGCGATTCTCAAGAATCGGAATCGGAATCGGTCCAGCTCTACTATTTTTACAACTTATTCCTTGCTGCTTTTCCTTCAATTGAGCTTCTCCAGGTCTTGTATCGTGTTCCTTAACTGTCACTTCATACATACTCTTGTGGGTCCCCTCCATTAAAAATGATCAAACCACCGCTTCCAAGTTAAACTGTGGTCTTACCAGTCCTCTTATCTTCTTAATTTTATTAACACACTGTCAATAGACTCTCCTCATTTGTATTGATTGTCAAAGTACTGTTTTTGTGTGAACGTGTTGTCATGAAATTGATGTGGAGTGAAAAAGACACGTGTGCATTTTAGATGAGAATTCTTCTGTAAGAATGAGAAAAAAGGATAGCTAAGGCTGTTTGAAAAGTCAGTGGTGTGGAAAAGTGGAATGTTTATCGAGGCAAGCGAGCAATCTTGCAGACAATTTAGTACTGTAATAATTGTCTTGTGATTTTTGACCAAGCTTGCGTTATGGATGCCTTACAAAATGAAATCCTCATTAAATTCAAAATCTTTTAAGATGTGCCTTTACTATGCCTAATGTATAGGGCCACAGATTTATGGCAAATAAAAACTCACTATTTCGTCATATAAAATGCAAGATATCGTTTTATTAATTCGTCAAATAAGAACATTTCGTCACAATAATAAATGAATTTAGCTAAAAAAAAAAAAAAAAACTTAACAGAAAGATTTTGTGGTGGGCCTAGGTCTACAAATTAGCCCATGTAACTATGACTAGGCCTAGGCCTATCCAACAGTAGATTGATTTAGGCCTACATTTACTGTGTTCCAAATGTTAAGCCTAACATTAACTCGACATTCTTAGGTTTAAGGCAAGTTCTGTTGTCCAAAAATGTTGCCATAACTTGAAAAACCCTTGATCAGGCACTAATTTAGTTCTTTCTGGAATTTCTGCACATCCACAACACAAACGAAGAAAACCTAACCTCCAAAAAGCGGGGTAGCATGGGCGACGCCCACAACGGATGTGACGTCACATACTCAAATATGACTCACAAACAGAAGGCAGTGGAATGTCGTATTTACAGTGCAGTGGTGAAGGACAACCATCTTAGTTTGTAACTTGTTTGGAATTGTGACGTAGTTATGGCGGGTAACAAGAAAACCTGAAAATATGCAAAACATATTTTGTTTTTTCGTAATTTAGTTACTAAAATCATATAAATTTGGAATTTTCGTTTGAAATTCGTGTAATGGAAGAAAAATGCCAGATTTCGTGAGATAACTAATTTTTCGCGCCAAATCGCGAATAAATTTTCGGTTTTAAAGTATCCCAAAATGGTTCAGAACCTAAAATATACTGAAAAAACATGTTTTCAGCACATTTCGTGAATTCGTGCTTCGCGAAAATTCGGTGCCCCTACTAATGTAGTTCTATATTATCAATGTGCCTATCTGAACATGTGTGTTTTATTACAGGAGTGGCTGCGCAAGGTGGAGAAAATCGAGTCGTCGGTGAAACGCAAGTCGAAAGAATCGAAGAACCGGGAATTCTTCGAGAAAGTTTTCCCCGAGCTGAGAAAGCAACGGGAAGACAGAGAGCGGTTTAACCGGGTCGGCGCAAGAGTCAAAAGCGAGGCTGACGTTGAAGAAATCATCGACGGAATCCATGAACAAGAGGTAGGCAAAACTTTGCTAGTGAGAAGATTGGTTTTTTTGTTTCCACTGAAATGGTTATGTTGTTGTCTTTAGTGAGAACACCTTCAAATTGTCATTCATGGGGTTGGGGGTGGGGGAGGGTTGAGAGTTAGATACATACATTTCATACACTGACCAAAAGAATCCTTTTTTCAATTAGTAAGGAAGGTGAAGCTTTGTTCATGGTAGGATGTCAAGTGGACATTAGTTTATTGAAGGGTAGACCTCTGCCTAGCACCTACATGGAATTTTCCACACTTAAATCTTGAGCATAAGATTGCATTCAGTATACTGTACCTTGAGTTGTCCATAGGAATCAGCTTAAATTTAAGTTTGCAGACATAGATTTAGCACCCAGCCTAATGTGCACGATTATATTTTATTTTGTCATATTATAGGGTGTCCTACTTTCAAACTGTTGAATATGGTTGATGGGTATAACGAGAAGTCTCAATCACTAACATGGTAATGTTCTCCTTTTCCAGATGGAAGATAAGAAGATGAGATCCTATGCTGTGATTCCCCCCATCTTACTAGATGCACAACAACGTAAACTGTCGTACGTCAACAACAACGGTCGAATAGAAGACTTCACCTCCGAATATAAAGAAAGACAATTACTTAACGTATGGACAGACACGGAGCGTGAGATATTCAAAGAGAAATATCTCCAACATCCCAAAAACTTTGGTGTGATAGCGTCGTACCTCGATAAGAAAAGCGTGTGCGATTGTATTCAATTTTATTATTTAAGTAAAAAGACTGAAAACTATAAACAATTACTGCGTAAGTCGAGACAGAGAACGAGAGGGCGTAACAACCCCCACGGGAAAGTGACGGCCACGAATCAGAACTGCTTAGATATATTATCCGGTCCCGCCGGGGTGACGACCCGGCTACAGCGTGAGCAACAACAGAAACAGGACACCCAACCCAACTCGCACCAGTCGTTATCCTCCTCCATCAACAACGCGTTGAACAACAACAATAACAACAACAACAACAACAACAACCCCCCGGTGTCAATTTCCCCAAACGGAGTGATGAACATGAACGAAAGTCCCCAGATCTCGTCGATATTAACGACCTCGGTGCCCACGATGACGATGACGTCCAGCTCTGTGATAACCACGGCGACCGATGCGATGGTGTCTAGTTCGCTCGTAGGGACGGGCGGCGCCGTGTTGATGGTCGCATCTACCTCCCCTCCAGTCAACGACGCGGAGCCACTGATGGAGCGAACAACCACCAGGTGAGTTTCTCACATATGTTCTGTCTGTCTGCCGTGGTCGTGGAATCTCTTGCGGTTGGTTGGTTCACACAGATGTTAAGGTTTGAGACAACATTTTGTTAACACATGCTGCTAGGTTTTAGAGCCAGTGTTTAATGTTTAAGAAAGTTGACTAATATCATCTCTTAAACATGTCATAAAACAAATCCTTAGACACAACACAACCAGCTACATATAATTGTCGATTCAGTAATGACGTCATTAAATTCTATTGTATGTCCAATGATCATCTCTGGTCTTACCATTTTGTGTGAATGCCTTAGTCATACCATTAAAGGCCCATCCACATTGACAATTACAAGTTGGTAACAGTAATTTAAAATTAAGTTTTCAGACACTCTCATTGGCTAAGCAATGACCTTGGGTTCTCACCAGCCAATGGGAGTGTCTGAAAACTTAATTCTAACGTTACTGTTGCTGCTAATTTTCAATGTGGATCGGCCTTAAGCCTTAAATAAAACCTTAAACATTTGTATTAACTGACCATTAATGAAGAAAACCTTGTATTGTACCATTTAACGTAAGGTCATCTTTACCTCGTCTCTGCGTGTACAACTGCCGATCTAAAGTGGTCCCACTTAGCCAGTCACATGGTGACCATCCACCACCACTTTTACATACCTACTCTTTAAACAAACATCAATAGATTCCTGGCGTTCTTTCCTAGATTTATGACAACATAGTGGTGGTTATGGTGGCTAATGTTTTAAATTGGGGAATGAGAGGCATTTGGTGCTGAAGTTAAATATTAATGTTTAACTGATTGCTTCATGTGACGACCGACATACATAGTGAATCTCATCAGTGTGTGTATACATAGTGGTAGGCCTGTTTTTAGTTCTACTTTCAAACCTACAGACAATTTTAGCAGTCTTTGCCAAGTATAGATTATTCTGAACTAGATATAATTAATGGAATTGCAACCCCTACCCCCTTCTCCCCCCCCCCCTTCTCCCGAGTTAGTCATTGCTCGCGGTTGCGTTGTTTTAGGCGGCAGGCACAGGAGTAATTGAATTGAAAGGGTTTCTTTTAAAGTTTCGATTGATTTTATACAAGTTAATTTGATGAGTATTTTCAATGGCTTAGTATGTCCGCTGAAATATGAAATCAATCCATTTATTAGATTGCTCCCTGTTCAAACATTGTTAATTCCATTTGATGGGGAGATTGCATTAAATCGGTAAATCAGCATATCTGATATTAATGCTAAAACAATTCAGTGGATAGAGAAAATCAATCAGAGGTGATTTCGTAATTGCTACACCGGTAATTGAATTAAAGTTTTTAATATCCTGCAACTGCTTTTATCCCTAACTGTGTACATAAAGCAAATTCATTGCAAATAATCTACAGTTGGTAACCCAATTCAATTGAAATGACAGAGTTTATAATAAGTCAACATGACTTGATTTATTCTGCATGGATATTGGATATCGGCATGTACACCTACTGTTTTTATGGATTTGGATTTCATGATGGTTTTTCTTTTAACTTAGGCCTATTCATTTCATTTCTTAGCTGTATAACCACAATACAAGATTCAGTGGTTAGGCTATATACTTTAATATCCTAGCTACATTTAGGTTGGAATTCATAGTCGGCCCCTACACCTAGGGGCACCCATTGTTGCTATGGATTTGTTTTGTTTATGGGAAATAACATGCAAACAATTGTTACCTTGGTAACAATGGGCGCCCCTAGGTGTAGGGGCCGACTATGAATTCCAACCTTAATGTTGATATTGCATTGGTGTTCGAACTGGCCATTTCATTGTGTACGTTGACATGAAGACCTAATTTTGTTCATTGTGGGTCAGTAGAAAAACAAATAATTGCCCATTTTGTAGATTCTTGTCTCTCCTTGTTGTAATATTATCAAATTGGGGCTCTATATGTGTAGGCCCAAGCAGTATTAACTCAACATTACATTGGCACATCTATGGTTGCCTACATTCAAGGTTGTAGCATACCTACATAATTTATTCTACTTTTTAAGGGGTTACACTTACTTGACACTAGGAAAATTTTTGAGTAAAAGCTCTGGCCTGATTTGTAAACAAGTCAATGCTGTTGAGCTTGTACTAGGGAGAGAGATTTAAAAAATAATTCAAAAAAATGATGATTCACCTTCCAAAATGTTCTCTGTTAACTCAGTTTCAGTGGCTGCAGCTTATTCTTGATGTACTGGCATTAGATCTACATTCATACACATATTGGTTATTCATTCTGTGTGAATCAGCTTTGCTGGTGTGTGGTGTTGGTGAAGTGGTTCTCCCTTCCGGGCCAGACTTACACGGCAGAAATTGAGGTGGTTCTTTTTCTGTTGTTTTAGTGGGAGCGGCGAAGCGAAAGTAGAAAATAAAAAGAAGGAACGAAGAAAAGAAGACAAGAAGAAAAAGAAAGAGGAAGAGGCGGCGCTGGAGACCAGCGATGAGGAATGCACCGACATCCAGGGTGAGTTTTCATTGAGTCGTATTGAGAATGCTTTTGCACACTTCCTGAAACATATATAAAGTGTACCTCTCTAGTTTGGGTTGTGGAAATGAATGAGATCTAAAAGCATGCTTCCTTGAAGGACCATCTTGCAGTTGTTGTAGGCAGCTTTCGTCAGGAATTGATTGACATGAGTTGAACATGTTAACTTCTTCTAATACTATTTATTCTAAAAGTTGATACTGTAAATACTTAGCGTACGTTTTCAGATGTGGCCTAAAAGAGACATGCTACATTTCCCACTGTTGTTATGTAGTTTTTTACTTTTTACAGATGAATAAAATATAATTTATATAATTTGTTAACCACCAAAGCTGTTAAATCAATCTCATTGTTTAACACAAGTTTTTCAAATAAAAGCTAGAAAGTGGAATGTGCCCCACTAAGAAGTATATAATTAATTTTGTGTCCTATTGGTCCCGTACCTAGCAATTAGTACTTAGTGTACTCAATATGTTGCAAGAAGATCATTTATTGGTAGTCTTTGCAAATATCTATGAATCATTCATTATTCATTGCTTGATGTTTATTTCAGAACATCTGTTAAGACACTTGGTCTGGATTGACTTAGGCCAGGTATTATGTCAGCCACTAAATATTTAATCCGAAACTGAAATTTTTCTCGATACCAAGCATTCTTCTGATTGGTGTTGCAATGGAGAAAACAAGTTAGTCACGGACTAGATATTTAGCTGGCCATCATAATATGATGGCTAATATCTGTGTTCAATTGAGATTTTTATGTAGTATTGTGTCTAGTGAATTACAATACTATTTGATTTTTATTTGTTCTCCATTATTTTTTAGAAGTATCAATCAGCAGTGCAGTATAAACTTTGTTGCTATAATTTCTTAAATTATGTTGCTAGTTCCCAGTTAGGCATATAGGCATTGATGCCTGATTATTGATTGAGTTAACAAATGATACACCAATATGTATCACCTTGTTTGTTAATTAACCTTATTTGTACCTATGTGGAATAAGGGAAGTATAACAATTTAGATATTATTTTTATTTACACTTGTAACAGACATCCCAATGGCAGCAATTTATGTCCAAACATACTTGTAAAGAGAACTATATAATATTATGGATGCCAGTAAAACTATATTATTTAATTTACATAACTACATATTTTTATTTTATTATTGTAAATAGAGTCGGGTAGGGGTATAGGGACGGATATTGATTGATTGTAAAATAATAATTGTATATATACACTTACAAGACTGTTTGTAGTAAAATATTTACTGAATAATTACTAGATTAAAAGAAAAGAAAAAATTGTGTCTTCATTGCACAGGATTTTATTTTTAGCTTCTATGCGTATGATATGATGGCATGTAATAGTAAAATTTTATTTATTGCACGAGTTACTAGTGTTTTCCTACAAACTGCAATCATGTCATACAACCCACACCTAGCTATCTATCAAAGTGCTATTTTGTATGGGACAGCTATTAGTGGAAATATAATATAGACAACTTGTTAGTATGTATCAAGTATGTATCAACTTTTTTTAACAACTTTACATTATCATAATATCCTTCATATTTTCACTCTCATTTGACTTAAGCAGGATCATGTACTAGTAAATATTAATCAGGTTCTTTCGTCTTTACTTCTAGTTCTTTACTTTTAGGTATTGTCGTAGGAAAATGTACATTTGCATGCATTGGAAGTATCCAAAGTGGTAATTTAACTAACTACACAGGTTATGGGTCAAGTATCAAACTCCAGAGCTGGCATCAAACTTTGAAGGTAAGGTGTTGCGTCCTACCCAAACAGTCAACTGACTAACTACACATTTGAACCAACCAGAATATGAATCGATAACATCAAAGTAACTAGGCCTAAAGGATATGTCAGTAGAATCTTGTTCATGAAAGAACGATATGCTCGTACATACATTTGTTCTACACATGTTCTACAAGATTGCATGCTAATCATAAAACCAGTTCTGTTATTTAACAATGTTTTAATAGTTTTAGATTGTTAACTACCCTTGGAAAGTTACTGATCACAATGTGTAGCTGTTGTTATCACTAAAAGTAACCAATTTGGTTAGACACTAAAAAATTGCTTTACAAGTACAACCCTCTCCATATTACATTTGTTTAACAATCAAACATTGTACTACTGTAAAAGTTATGTGGGTTATTATCTAAACAAGAGTATATTGATTGTGCTTACTGGTTCCTGCCAAACTATTTTTGTTCCAAATTGTCAGTCTTAGTGACAGATGGCACCGACTTTTCTTATGATAACATTTTTATTTGATATTTAATATATTATTTAAAATAATATGAATTCATTATTATAATGAACCCTTTGAATTATCAACTACGTATTGAGCGGTAGGGTTTACTGAATTTGGATGGTTGTGCAATGAAGAGGGATAATCTTAGTTGTGACTATTGTGATAAGTATGATGAATTAATCTAAATCACATGACAGTTTTATTTAATGATAAAAGTGTTTGGTATATTCTTATCTATTATAAAATTTGAATTTATTATTGGATGAAATATACATAGCTCATATTTTTATTCTTCTTAAATGAATGTTCTCCTTTTCACATTATTTTTATACAACTGAGCACTTATAAACTTGATCTAGGTAATTACTTATTAGTAGAATACGATATCGGTATTGCACACACGTGTTACATATTATTTTACACCGAATTGATAGTAGTGGACTGACTGTGTGTCTGTGACTCTTCGCTGCCAGTTATCTCGTCCGTTTCATCCGCGTGACACATTTTGCGATGTTTATGTACAAAGTAGTAACTAGGAAACTTTGAGCCACATGTTTTACAAGGATAATACTGAACGTTCATGTCGAGTAATCTAACTTCCCGTCTCACTCCCGCGGTTTTGTCCGGCACTTTTGTCGCTTGGTTGCAAGTGTTCTTGTTTGCTAATCTATCGACCAAGTTATTCATGTCCAAAGTAACGGGATTGATGTGACGCCTCGCATGTTTTTGGTAACAGTAATGGCTTTTGAAAGTGTGGTTACAATACACGCACGTGTAGATGCTGTCTGATCCCGGCTTGGTAGACAAACCTTGGTTTAGAACTTTGGTGCCACCTGAAGGGAATTCTGAATTTGCAGATGTTGTTGGCTGACTTGAATAGCTGGCAACATCTCCCAGTTGCTGAATATTGCTTAAAGAATTTCCTGATTGGTTAGAGGAGCTTCCCGAATGATTGACGTTATTTTCGTAAGCATCGGATTGGACAAGACTGCTCTCCGAAGTTTCTACGTTTATAAATCCTCCTAGTTGCTGATAGCTTACGGAAGCTTCTGTCGGATCTACTTGATGTAACCTTCCCGGGTCACTGTTGACACAATGCGAAGTGTTGGAAGGTGTGTTCTGTACACTCTCGTCAACCCCCATAGTCTCGCTCGGAATATTTTTCTCCACAATCGACTCGTTAGATGTGGCTGTCACGCAATCCAAAACGGGAACTTCTCCAACCATTTCACTAGCACTATGCAACTTTGATTCTGTTACGCCAACATTCGCACAGTCTTCCCTTTCTTGCATACCGTCCACAGCCTTCGAATGATCCGTCAAATCGTCTACCTTTTCAATCCTAGCACTCGTTGGTGCAGAAAGCTTTGCCATTTTCTTCGGTATCGAATTGTTGTTGGTTCGTGCCGCGGACCGTCTGACGGCCAACTCCTTCCGCATGCTCGTGATTCCGACGTTTTCCTGTACGTCGTTTCCGACCACGACTTCGTCCACCGCGAAGCCGTAGTTGTCGTTTAAGACGCGGTGGAATCTCACCGGGCCGTCGCAACACGCCACATCGACGATGACTTTACCCCTGTCGCTCGAAACGTTCTCGACGTTGTGTTCCACCTTCTTGGGTGCGGACGTCTTGCTCCGTTTGTGTTTGTCCGTCTTGGAGCGATCCTCGCCGGAGAGATCGACGTTCGGTCCGTCCGAGTCGAGCGACAAGTCCGAGAGACACGGACTGACGCTCGAAGATCGCACCGGCGACGTAACGCGCAGCAACGCCGTCCTCCTATTGGTCGACGTGGAGGCGATGGCAGGAGGCGATCGCGGACGTTTCCGCGAGGGCGGTCTCGCCGGCGTCTTTGTCCGCTCCTCGTTGGGGTGACATTCACGCGAGCGCGGGGGGGAATAATGCGGCAACGCTTCTGGAACCGCCGTGGGGAGGACAGTCTTGAAGGGCGAGTGGTTGTTGGACATCACGGTGGGCGGTGGAGCGAGCGGGTAGGAAAGATGCGGCCAGTAGTTTCCGTTGACGGGCGGAACGTGACCCGAGAGGTCGGAATTGAAGTTGAACAAGACCGGCAACATTTTCCGGCTCGGTATCGGTTTGACGAGGGTCGGAAGATCGTCGACGCGTTTCTCCGCCACTTCGTTGAGGCCGTGTTGCGAGAGGAAGCTCCCGGCCAGTTCCGGATGCAGCGAGCCTAGACTGGGCTGTTGGTTGTGCACGAGGAACGCACGGCAGTGGTCCAGGGCTCTCGGCATGTGCAACAGATGCGTGGCGAGCAGCACAGAGTATATGTTCTCGACGTTGACGTCCAGGTAGCCGGTGTACATGTAGGCGAGTAGCGGACCGAAAGCCTCGGGTCCCACACTCGGTACCGACACCACGGACTGACCGGTGGTCAACAACGCCTTGAGGTAACCGCTGTGGGCGGACACTACGTGGCGGTGGGCGGCGAACTGGTGGTGGTACTTGGAGGTGGCGGGGGTGGCGTGCATGGGGGGCGGCAGGTGGTGACCTCCCACGTTGATCAGGATGTCGGGGGGTGTAGCGAGCGTGGCCGAAACCGCGTCACGCATCAGCCAGGCCCGGTAGAACGAATACATCTCTCCGGTCCGATAACACTCACCGAACTTAACACACTTAGTTTTCACACTTAGTTTTTCATATTTGATTCAATTTAATTTCTAAAAAATTATATTTTGTTCAACATAGATTTTGTGGGATATTAGTTTATATAGTATCACCTTTTAAAACATTTGCCTGCATGTTATTATCACAACAATAAATTTCGCTCACTTCAAATTATGTTTAAAACACGTTTTGTGGATATAGCTACGCTATGAAATCGTAGTTTGCATATCATTACCGTAAAGTACACTCACGACAGCTACAATGTTCGTCACGCTCAACGAGTCCTTGTGTGACTAACGAGCGAGCTGTGCACATTCGCTATCAACGCGATACTGAGCTCTTTGGCCACGCGTCCGCTGTCATGTACTACACCCACCGTCGGTTCCTAGAGCGCGCGCAATCCCGTCGGGTATTGGCGACGATCTGATTGGCGGAGCCGCACACGGAACAAACCAACCGTGATAATGTGGGACCGCAAGAGATGTCTGTCTCAATTTGTGCGGAATTATCATTGGTCGAAGTGAAAAAATTTCGGACTAGTTTATGGAATTTTAATGAGTGCGATTTAATTACGACGACGATGATGCCGAGTCATGTTTGTGTTATTGCGATCATGATATTCTAGACGATGAAGGGGGTGATATATGAAGACCCATGCTTTATTCGGGATTCGAATCCACGTTCCTGAACGATTGAGCCATCGTGAACCGTGGACGGCTTTGTTGTTGAAGAATAACAATCTTCTTGCCTCCCTTGCCGCTGGATTCACAAGAGGTCCTAAGTCTTTTTTTTGTCATATCTCTGTAAGACCTTTCTAACTTTGAACCTCTTGCGAATCCAGAAAAATGTCCGAGAACAGACTTTAAAACACATTATTGGAATGTTCATTGTGTCCTTGTTCCTACCAGAATTAGTAACTTCTTCATGTGACCTGGGCCTGGTTTTACAGGAGGTCCAAAGTTAGGTCGGTCTTAGAGATAAGACCAAAAGAGACTTAGAACCTCTTGTCAATCCAGGCCCTGGCTACCAATCTTACCAGAGTGTTCTTCAGACGCCCTCCGAACCTGAGCAACGTACTTTAATGGGAGAATGCCCACCTTTGCGGTTGATGCTGATAAGCGATCAGGCGATTGTAGGATTCAATATTTGTAATAACACACACCACCACCAACATAGCAACGTGCTTTAACCGGAAGATGATAATATAAGTAAAATATTTCGGACAAACACGGTTAAAACATTTCACGCACTACTCACCCACTGCGTTTTATTTCGGCAACATCCGTCGCCATCCTCAGTTACCTCGCGTCTGAGGATGGCGACGGATGTTGCCGAAATATAACGCATTGGGTGAGTATAGTGCATGAAATGTTTTAACCGTGTTTGTCCGAAATTTTTTACTTGTATTATCAATATTTTTAACTTCTGTCGCTGGTTTGCTTGACATAGTAGTTGACCTGTTAGCAGCTACGCCAATGAAGTATAAGCAAGTTATGTTTGTAGTACGACCGATTCACAATTTGAAAAGAGTTGCAAGAAATAATGAAATAACTAAGTTACTACAACAGCAACAACACATCCGGTACTACCACCACTGTTTTTTGTTTTGATTTCCGTCGTAAGCGTTCTCTTCTGCGTTCTGATTGGTTTGTCGATCGTTGTAAGGTGCATCATCGGAAGTTGAAGTAGTTATTTCAAAACACTGACGGATGTGAACCCCTGCGTTGTTATTGGATATGTTCCAATTCGTGTGCTGCTTCACCTAAAGATTATTTCAATTGCGAACAACTAATCGTTTATGAATAAGTTGCAAATAAAGAAAGTTACATTGCTCGCGTGGTACTAATTCTACGTTATTAATCTTGATTGTTGGATGAGCGGTAGAAAAAGATTGTCCTCTCATATTCCCAAGGGTGATCTCCCTGGCTACTTTTATACAAACGAAAATATGGTGTTAATTTAGAGCCGTAAAAAGTTAAAATCACTCAGTGTGTTGTGTGAGTGCGAGAGAAGAGCCAGGAGCCGCCCCCATGCGCGCTAGTGTTCGGTGGCGGGAGGGCGGGCGATATGGATAACTTGGGAGATGAGCTTGTTTGTTTATCTGCTGAGTTGCGAGTTATCCGCATGAAATACGCGAGCAAGGAGCGAACCAAACAAAGTCTACACCAATTACAACATTAGAGTGATTGTTTGCGAGAGATCTCGTTCGTGTAGGTATACACCACTCACTGCTCGGGCTCGAGCTCGGGCTTGATTTTATTACAATTGCAATGTAAATAGATTGAGAGAGAAGGGGATTCAAGGAAATTGAATCCGATGGAATGAGATCGAGTCAGTCGTCGGAATCGGAAAATAAATTGAATTGTTCGATTCTTCTGTTTTTAAGAGATTGAAATTGTCTTCTGTGTTTTCAAAATTATTATACAGACATTACCTTACTTGACTTGATTTACTCAAAGAAGGGTAAATCAAGGAGACCAATCGAGACATTTCTCGGACATTTTCGATCATTTCTTAGACCTCGCTTCAAAAAAATAAAAAGTAGTCAGCATTCATTACATCTGATCTGTCTTATCACGTCGGCCCCTTCGTCGTCTCTTACGACAGGCAGAGCTACGCTGGTTGGCCCTATTCTATCCCGGGGCCAATGGGGTCTGGGCAAGAGATTGGGGGAAAGGGACGAGTATAGACTCAGAGGGAACGACCTCACTTTGTCGCCTCTTACGACCGGCAGAGTCACCCTATACCCTTGGCACATGTGGGGTAATAAGACGTATGAACTACAGTCTCAGAAAGTACGTAGGAGTTTGTATATTACATGTTTTAAGTAAAATTTAAACAAATCAGTAAAATTAAATTGCTATTGTTATTTCATCCGTGGAAGACAAGATAGTTTCACCACTTGTCTAAAGAAAATTACTTGAACCCACTCAAAAGAATATATAAACGAAAACTGCAACAGTAAAACCTTAGTACAAGTTATCTCCATGATTGTTTTCGTCTTGTTCGAGTCTGCACGGACGAAACGTCTATTTGATCTCGGAAGTGTATTAGTCTTGGTCGTAATGGTATAAGATTGTAATTGCTAATCTAGCTTTGATAGCAGATTGCACTGGGGGCCCCCTCGTTAAAATCCCCGTTCGGTGGTAAGTCAACAGTGTATAGCCCATATTGACTCAAATCTCTCTCTCTCTCTCTCCGGCGTATATACGTCTGTCATAGCTAATTAGCCGGCGATGATTAAATCCAACCAACCAACTAGGCGAACGAGGGAGCGAGGTAGTATACCTACCAAACAAATATATTATCTAATAACTTCAGCTAATTTAGCTGTTAATAATTATATCTACACAGGGAGTAAGTTACATGAGCCGGAATGGCATATCTCTTAAAAGGATTAAAAATAATTTTGCCGAATTAGCAGTGTTGCCAATTAACGAAGGAGTGCAGGGAATAATAATGTGTAATGTTTGTTGTATGTATATATATATCCATCGTTTTGGTGGGACGTGAAAGTAAATAAATATCGTCGAGTAATTTCAGCTGATTCAGGTTGAATTTGGCAACTCCCTTGGGATGAGTGAGGTAGGGTTGTTTGTTACGCACATGCGCCGGCCGGGTATCGAACCCGTGACTCCCCTTATGACGTCATGGCCTTCTAGATCTTCGGGCAGAACTCTCCGGGTACACCTGGCGGTGGCTCGTTCCGACAACTCACTGATACTTGGCGTCCTCTTGGCCAAGGTCCACTGGATTTACTGCTAGCGGAGTAATTGCGAAGCGCAAAGTCTACTGGATTTCCGCAACAACACCGAATGTTTACAACTTTATCCGCTTTTGGTGACCGTGATGGGGACATATCCCACTTAGTGTCATTGTTCATTGTAAAAGTAACAGAATTAACATAAACATGAGGATGATTGTAAAAGGAAAACTTCAACTCTAATCAATTAAGGTCATCATCGTCGTCTTTTGGATCATCGCACGCCGTGCACTCTGGGACAAGAATCCCCGTATTGCTTTAAAATCTGCGATCAAGAAGTTCTCCACGCACACAAGAAGTGGGGGAGCCTCACATTAACAACGAAATATTGGTCACTAAAGATGAGATAAATTAAATTTAAAAAAAGTTGCATCGACGGGTTACGATCGGGGATCCTTTGAGCCGAAAGCTGCGTCGCTAACCGTTCGGCTATTAGCTTGGACACATCGTAGAACACATCACACATATATTTCGGAGACTATTCGGGTTCTAGTATTATTGTTACTGATTTGTAATGTGAATGAATACCAGCTGCTCGATTGAGTAACGAGTTGAACAGGATTGTACCTAACTCGGCACCTAATTGAAGAGCATGATGATTTCCTTTTGCCGCTCGTCTTTGACGAACTTATTCGCTGAAAATTATTTTTGAATGTTTGAATTTCGCTGGAGTGATTGAGCTGTGAACATGTTGTTTGTTAGTGTAATCAATGTTAGACTGTAATCGCCTCACAATTCTGAATAGGTAGATGTCTTTTGAAATAATAAAACTGGATTCTCTTCAAATCTATGTTCGTATGTCGTTTGAAGGCTTCCTCTTCGGCTCGCAAGTATTCTTTGATTGCTAAGGTTCGCAGAAGGAAATAATGAAAATTGCCCCAGGGCTACTTTGGCAAATGAAAAGATGGAAAATTCAATATTTGATTGGTGTAAGACAATTTTACGGTGGCTTTTTTTTCGGCGAACGAACTTCTGTTTCGAGTTGTTTGTTTGAGTTTCTGTTCGAAATTAAAAAGAGAGTTTGAAACTGGAGGCGGTCGCGTTTTATCTTCGGAGTTGATCTTCTTTGAGATTTTTTTAATTTTATTCCGACTTGAAAGACGGTTTGTTGATTTTACAAATGAAATGAACTGTATGTACTTACCTACTCGTTTTACCGTTTTCTGGTGTATTTAATTTAATTTTTTTACTCCTGTAAAAATTACTAGATCAAACAGACGACGTAAAGCAGTGGTACTTCAGTTATTGACTGCGGTTGAACGAATGGACGGACGGAAACGCGTTTATTTACTAATTTAGACTCGAGTTTTAATATCAACACGCCGTTCTTGAGGGCCAATCAGTTTGCCTCGGGCACTTTTTACCGACTTCATCCAATAAAACACAAGTACAAACGGTAATATTCAAAGTATCTACATCAACAATCAATCCATCAACTATAGATATCTTTGTAGAGTATCATCAGTCAACCCCTTCGGGACAGCCATCCCGTCTATACAATTGGAAATCTGTGTTGGTTTGATTATAGTCGTATGATTACGAAATAGCCAAGTCCGATAATACCAACCTAATGTTGGTACTTTCCTAGTTCCTACCATCTACTTGAAACAGGTGCATTAGGAATAATTTACGACCGTGGGTTGGATACATGGAAATTCCAACACAGCGGGCGCGAATAATGAGGCAATTGTTCACTCTACTAAGCGGAAGAATACCTTTATGAATAGGTGAAACACCGCCAAGAATCTGTTGAGATCGAGGTTCAGTGTTTTTTGTGTCTATTCGTGAAGACTAATTTATTTGTCAAGGTATTATAATGCTGAAGGAAACTACCTAGATAGAGATCGCACATCTTCCGTATTATGTGCAACCGAGTGATGCTGTATAGCTGGAAGGCTTCCTAATCAGCTAGCCAACTTGGCTCACAAATTGTGGGCTGGTTGGGTCCCCGCGGACCTCGTTTTTCAAAGGCTCTGTACACAGAGAATATTTAAGTTTGGCTGTGTGTAAATACCGCTCTCGCTAAATACACACATGAAAGCTACCTCGCCATGAAACCTTTTATGAAAATTGCATCTATTCTTAAGTAAACTTGACTTTTACAAAAATGCCTCACATGTATTTTTGTTTGATATTTTTTCTATCTCTTTATACCAGGTTTGAAATGAAACGAACCACAAGTTAAAACCCCCGAGTAATTGACATTTATATTTCATGAACTTGGGGTTTTTATGTTTTTTGAAATTCTCTCAGGCAGCATGCTAGATATGTTGCACGCTAATTGCCCAGAAGATGAATATCATGTTCTTGGTGAAAACATTGACCTTTTTGGACCTACACATTTGGGTCAAGTCAAGAAAATCATTGGGGATATAATATATTTGCTTTGATTTCTTTGAAATACGTAGATTTTGTAAGCCTTCGTACTAATTTTGTGTGTCATCGCACATTTGCGCAATAAGATTGTTTTAATACAATAATTATTGTGCAAATTATCGATTAATCGGTCCAGTCCAACTACGACCGCAGCATTTCTCGAAAACTTACAAAATTGTTTTTTTTAAAACACAGTTTTGATTTTTGGACGTAGAGCTGCACCCAAATATAGGTGCAAATGTTTTCACAGTTTGTTTTGCCATCCTTTCTGCGAGCATTGGGGAGATTTCGTGGTATCAGTAACCAACATTTTGTACACATTACCATCGTATACTAAATGGCATTTCCAACTAGTTGCTGTCAGTACTTATAAGCTTATAGTTATAAGTAATAAGAAAACCATTCACTAACTTACTCTAAAGATGTGTCAATGGCTTTGGCACACGATGATGATGACGATATTTGGGTTTAACGGCTCATATTTTGGCAACGATGCTAATCGAGACGGGAGTGGGTGATAACGAAGATGATAAAACGTCACGTGATAACCTTGCCCAAGCCAGGATTCGAACCTGAAACACACGGACCGCGGTTTACTAGTGGCCAACTTCGGTAATCTTTTGGTATACTTGTTTACCAAAGAAGATGCCATCATTTAAACTACAAACACAGATAACTAATTAACTTTTAATTAGTTATCTGTGCTACAAACATTCATTAATTTTTAACATCCTCTTTGGTTGTGAGTGCAGACAATTGACATTATGTTGATTGCTATAACATTTCCCTACGGACATTGTATTTTCTTCTCATCTATGCTACTCCCTTCTTTCGAGTATAATGTGGTTGTTAAACTCGAATCACACGCTTGAGTACGTTTCGACTCTAAGAAATGAGAACGAACCGTGATGGCTCCACCTACGTCATACATGCACAAACAGTAGCGCGTTTCTTGCGCGTTTTTTTATTCGTACGCGTACACGGGTGTTTTACAGTTTACAAAGGACTGGCTGGCTGCTCGGCGGTGGAGTCCCGTGAGAAATCTGCATAAACCAGCGGGCGGGAAGTAAAACGCCCGGCTTTGAAATTTTACTGTGAAACTTCAACTCAAATAAGAAGTCCCCTAGGCCAACGTGGATTATTCAAACGAGATACTTAAAATATTAAATTGTTTTTAGTTAACGTTTTTAGAGGCTACTCCATTCAATTCCCAACCTCATTAATATTTGAACACGTTTATGTAATTACCCGTGGCTAATTGTTTATAATTGATTAGCGGAGCGAGAGCTTTGTGTTCGGTAATATTATTTTCGGTCGGTCGTGAGCCAGCGAGCGAGCGGTCGAAAAACAAACGGAGAGTATTTTATTCGGGAATTACTTCGAATTAGCGGGGCAGGTTTATTGATGCAGAGATTCGGTAAAAAAATAAAATGATAATTAGAATTCACATTCGTTATGAGATACGTCTCCTCCCCACATCCCCCATCCCCTCCAAACCACCCCCACCCCCCTCCACGAACATGCTTAATACAACAAACCCATCTCGCTATTGCCACTTACAAGTACAACTCTTAATTAGTGATGTTCGACATTTTGCTTGCCCCACAATGTAATGATGTGTGGTTTGTTGTTTAGTTTCCTTGTAGCTATATTCTTCTCTGTTCGTGTTTTGTTTATAGCTTCGGTTACTTCTTCTGATTTATTAAACATTATTTTGCAATTTCCGCGGTGGCTCATGCGGTTGTGGCGCAGGTCCTAAGCGTGTACATGCCACCTAGCAACGTAGGTTCGAATCCCGTATATGTTCTTCATCTTCATCCATCACCCCACATCGCCTCGAATAGCATGAGTGCAATATTAGAGACGTCTTAATGCACCAATTAAAATAAGAAATAATAAATGGGCCCGTGGTGGCCTTTACCATAATAACATTATTAATTGATAGCAAATAAAGTGGTTTCACACACAGCATCCCTGAGAATACTGACGTCATATACGAGTTCGGAACCAATCAGCGGGTGGCGTTTTCCAATACTGACGTCATATAAGAGTTCGGAACCAATCAGCGGGTGGCGTTTTCCAATACTGACGTCATATAAGAGTTCGGAACCAATCAGCGGGTGGCGTTTTCCAATACTGACGTCATATAAGAGTTCGGAACCAATCAGCGGGTGGCACCTTTTCAAATACTGACGTCATATAATAGTTCGGAACCAATCAGCGGGTGGCACCTTTTCAAATACTGACGTCATATAATAGTTCGGAACCAATCAGCGGGTGGCACCTTTTCAAGTACTGACGTCATATAAGAGTTCGGAACCAATCAGCGGGTGGCACCTTTTCAAGTACTGACGTCATATAATAGTTCGGAACCAATCAGCGGGTGGCACCTTTTCAAGTACTGACGTCATATAATAGTTCGGAACCAATCAGCGGGTGGCACCTTTTCAAATACTGACGTCATATAATAGTTCGGAACCAATCAGCGGGTGGCACCTTTTCAAGTACTGACGTCATATAAGAGTTCGGAACCAATCAGCGGGTGGCACCTTTTCAAGTACTGACGTCATATAATAGTTCGGAACCAATCAGCGGGTGGCACCTTTTCAAGTACTGACGTCATATAAGAGTTCGGAACCAATCAGCGGGTGGCGCCTTTTCAAATACTGACGTCATATAATAGTTCGGAACCAATCAGCGGGTGGCACCTTTTCAAGTACTGACGTCATATAAGAGTTCGGAACCAATCAGCGGGTGGCACCTTTTCGAATACTGATATATTGGTTGACCAATACCTCACTCACCTGTGACGTCACCATCCACAAGGTTGCTGTGGAACGAGCTGTGAATGTCATGCGAACTACACGTGTGTTGAGTGTCGACACGTCTCACTCCTTAGCAAGTAGTTGTATCGTCTCCCAGTGGACGCGTTGATTAGCCGCGTTAACCACGCCCCCTTTCATCGTCACAATCTATGTAGAAGTAGCCGTCTATGTGTGTGTGTGCGTGTGAGTGTTTGTTTGCTGACTGACTGACTGACGCACTCACTTAGATCGGCCTTATTGAAAGAACAATAAGCGGTGGTGGTTTACGAGTGGTTGGTGGTCTCTGGGGGGTTGTGTCGAGGAGGGGGGGGGGGGGATGCACTAAAAGTAATGATGATCGGCAGTGCTTGGTTTGATCTCATTCATTGAGGGGGGGAGGAGGGGGTGAGTGCAATTAAATCGTTTCCATTTATAGGTTTTTGGTTGCGTAGTTAGCAGTTAGCAGGGAGGAATAATTGGTACTTGTACTGTCATGTACGCTCTCTCGATTGGCCTCGCTGTCTTCAAATTCCATCATTTTGCTGCTACTGCCCTATCCTTGTAGCTAGAGAGCGACACTGGGTTTCTTCTTGTGTACTTGATAGAGATGGACAATAAATACCACTTCCTATGGTTAATCCAACAACAAAGGTATCGCTTGCTATGGACAGTACATTATAAATAAAGTATCAAGTCAAGTGACATGCATTTCCTATGCTTGTTGTGGACACGACGATACAAGTATATCACTTCATGTAGGTAATACGCCGAATGTATCGCCTACTATGGACAATGAGACAAAAATGTCGGTTATTATGGACAATATTACAAAGCTGTATTTAATGTTTAATGACAATTGAACATGACAACGACAACAAGAAGAATAAAGTTCATATTCTATTCTATGGCCAAAACAATAATAAATGTATATAGTTTGCTATGTACAATACATTCAATGTATCGCTTCATTTGGATAATAGGACAATACCAGTGAACATAATACTTGCTTATATATATATCGAAGCTGTTCACCGTCCGTCCAGTGCTCTGTGCTATACTATTATAATTTCATATTCCGAACAGATCCATTAGTTTTCATTACCCCTAGGCTACATTGTATTAGATTAGGTCGTTATTGATCGTCTTGTCGTGTTAATTATGCACGTCACGTCGCATGCACTCGTGCTGCATCGAGAAAAACACTTTGATCGTATAATATCAACCACATACGCCACTTAACGCAATCAATCGACGCGATATATCGCACGATCTATCGAGTCACGCGATATCGCCGGCGATGATGTGTCTGTCTGTCTGTCTGTCTGTCTGTCTGTCTGTCTGTCTGTCTGTATGTCTGTTGACGACGGACGCAATCGAAAACGCCTCGTCGTCGCGATTAGCCACGTTGCGTCGTGATATGGTAAATGAAACCAAAAAGGCGATACGGCACCTCCACCAAAAGCCAAAATAATGGGGGGGGGGGGGGGGGGGGGGAAATGTGACACAGTTTGTACGCTAGTTTGATGGCCGCAGTTTGCTGGCGAAAGGGCCATTTTGCAGATAATTTTTCGCAAAAGAGGTTATAACACTTGTTAAAAAGCCAAAGAGGGAGGTTGACGCCCATTACATCCGATAGCTATATCGTTACTAGATTGATCGTATTTAATAGTGATGATGATTATTATTATTGTTGCTTTGCGTGTCTGTTATTGCAATCATGATGAAGGACAATTACAAATTGCCGTGTGCTGGATTCGAATCTGCGTCCCTAGATGGCTTGCGCGCCCCAATCGCATGAGCCAACTAAAGTCGCCTCGTACTTTATAGATGAAATTGAATATTTAATATTTAATGCAAATGTATTATCTCACACGCATTGAGTGACACGACTTGGATGCACGCCATAAGAATTTAATCATTTTTAGTATATAAGGATACTTGTTGTAGTTTTCACGCCCTGCAGTTTTACGTGTTGTCGACTCTATAACCACTCTCATGCACTCACCGTATTATTTTGAGGTGTGATCTTATTTACGAATCAATATACAACACACGTTGGTGAGAAATAATGATCATAAACCCATTTATAATATAATACAGACAAATTGAGTGCATAAGGGTTGTTATTGTTGGAATAAATGCACCACCCTTGACTTCCTTATGTCAGATATACCGATACCGCATTTGACCATTGACTAAATTCATGCGTGCAGAGTGTGTTGATTTTAGGAATGTCCGAGGGCTATTTTACAGTCCCAGAATTCGCATTGTGACGAAAAAAAATTCTTTGAAATTATAATTTCTTTTGACTTTTTAATGAATTGCACTAATTCCGGTGGTCTTTCAACGACAATGTTTCTTTAGATAATGTAAGTAATAACCAACAAATTATGATACAAAAAAAATAGTTTCTTTTCTTTGACCATGCATCAGCCTTCTAATAATTGTTGCGGTGCTTTATTTCTAACAACACATTTAGCCGGTTGATTGTCCGTCATTATACTTGCAAGTATAGAAACAGGTATTATTTCACTTCATTGGGCCGAGGTTTAGATTGGTGCCGTATGCCGGTTTTGCCCGGAGTAATTTTCCGCTCAGCCTTTTTTTTAGTATTATTTATTTTTACCTCCCCGTTAAAAAATGTATTTTTTTTTTGTTTTCAGTAGAATTCACTCTATATAGAGTTTTGTTAATTTCACTTTAGCCATGAATAAATAATAAATAATCGCTTGCTTTTCATATTTTCAACCCCTTTGGTCGGAATGAGCTAGCTGCTATGGCGGCCATGGCAATCATGGAAATTGACACTGCATTATTTAACCGGGAGTGGAGTGGAGAGGGGTAGGGGTCAGCGGCGGCTATCTTCGTGTATGTATGTTGTACGAGCGCGGTCAGCAATAAGCCCGCCAGCCATGTTGATTAGCTTACACAAATAGATTATAATTTGTTTGTATTGGAGCCTCGGTATGTTGGCTCTCTGCATGGAATAACATGAGTAGCTATAGCTATATAGTTGGCGGTGGTTGGTTCGTTGCCTTGGGGTGTCTTTTTGGGTGACCTCAAGATGGATGCTTGTGCTTCATTGGATGTTATGTACCACACTTCACCCTGTTTAGCTCTGGACATCTTGAAAACAAACTTAGTTCAATGCACCATTACATAAGTACATTTAAGACACCGCGTTGGTGTCTTATTTACCGCTTACATCTGTGTGAACACCCAATTTGCAGAAGCTCAAAACTCTTGTAAAAAGCCGGACATTAAACCACCCGGTATCTGAAAGGAATAAATAACGTCCAATAATCCTCCACTTGCATGGATGTTAACTTCACGTCTCACATTTCGGCAACGTTGCTAATCGAGACGATGAGTGGTTGTATAATATATGAAGATGCAACAAGGCCGCACGACGTCCACCTCCAAGTCAGATGGGTGTGTTCCTGCAAGTACTCTTTGCTCAACCCTTAGATGGTCTCTTGAGCACACGCAGTGTCCATGCACCTCTCGATAGCTCTCGTTGCCGGAGATAAATAACAATGAGCCGGTGCCATTAGAATCATCGTAGTGATCAACTCGCAACCCTTTGAGGTCGGCTCTTCAGCTTACAGCCTACAGCCCGCTGTAATGCCATTAGCAGAATTGCACCCACCAGTCGCATAAGTACATAATTGCGTATTCATAATGCTCCCAAGCTCCCCCCCATTAAATACTGCAAAGCCAGCCAGCCTTCCTTTGTTTACTACAATCCAGAGAGCGAGATTAAAAACCTTACTATCTCTATAAACACACAACCAATTTATGACAATTGTGTTTGAATAATTTATTAGGCTACTCAAACAATGATGATATGGCTGCAGTGAGCTAGCATAATACGACAGACGAGGGCTGTACACATTGACCCCGCGTTCGTAATACCGGCAAACTTTACTCCATGCAGTAATCTCGTAATAGATTTAAAAACTATAATAACATACTTTATAGAATTACCCTTTCGACGTGGGTAGGTTACCACTCTTGAACAGGGGGTCGCAACTCCCTGGCCTAGAGAAACATAGCAACGTCTGTCTATATTTGCATAGAATAATTATCGTCTTCGTTAATTGAAAACAAAGCTCGACAATTTTAAATTATAAAGTAGGATTCAGTTTGTAGTTGTAGGAGTGCCTCAGATCTCACTCACTGATTGCATGTCAGTTTTAATGTTTTTTTGCGCAGTAAAGATCAAACGTAGTGAAAAGCTAACAATAATCAAGTCTAAAATAGAAATCGTTAAAATGTAAATAGGAAATGCCTTGCTGGAGTTTTGTTGACGATCACCTGGAAGAAGTGGTTGTGTGGTAAAGGCAAGTCTTGTGTTGGCAAGTTTCTGCGGGTCACCCCCATAAACTCAACTGCGGTCTAAAAAGATGTAGCGTATACAGTTATTTCATTCAACCTGCCATGTCAAGTACCTGTCAAACTTTGAGCGGACCCTTCAACAAAATAACCACATTTTATCTCACTAACACAGGCTCTTACATTTATGGGGGTGTTGTAGTACATCAAAAGAGAGTGTCAAAACGTAGGGAGGAATGACTGTGATATCGAATGACCGCATCGACCCACAGTTGTCGCTCATCCCTTCGAGTTTATTGTTCTATTGTTTACTTTTATTGGCCTGTGCCATTTTGACCACATGGCTGACGGGCGGGTCATTCTTTTATGTCTCTACGGCTCCATTGTTGTATTGCCTTGTATTCGCCGGTGCCGTTTCGGTGACTTCACAAGGCCCACGTGTAGCCGGCTACAGACTATTCGCCATTCGTTGTACGCATTCGTCGAACCTTCAGCAGGTAGCGGTTCGTGGCCAATTCGTGAATAGTGTGTAGGGGGTCATTCGTCGAAACCCGTGCGCGATTCGCGAATCATGGTGGTTCGCTCTAGAAGCGGTATTTATCAAAGTAAACGAATCGCTACCTAGTCACGCGCCAGTTTCACCCTCGGCGCCAGCCTACAACAAAGGGCTTGAAATGTCAAAACGGGCATTGCTGACGACGGACGACGGACTCACGAAGTAACATCTGCCTTCCAACTGAAGCACGCACAGTGTGTAGGGCCACCCGAGCGGTTCGCGAATCGTTCACGAATTGGCCACGAACCGCTACCTGCTGAAGGTTCGACGAATGCGTACGACGAATGGCGAATAGTCTGTAGCCGGCTTGTGAGAGGCAGCTCGTACCTTCGGCTCCATTGTTGACGGCAAAGTATGTGTTGTGGTTGCCGACTGTGAAGTGATCGAATGCCGACTTTATACCCCGCATCGCAACGCGAAGAGTTTCGGATTACGAGCTCGACTGCATGCCTCGTTATTGCATCAGTAACGTCACGTCACGTCACGTCACGCTGTCACGTACTAAAAGGCGGCTCATTACAAAATCCCGTGATTAAATTGAATTATAATATTGTCCACCTGCGCGATGCGATGGGAATCCTCGCGGGAATGGTGAAACGTTATTCCGTTGATCAGACGA
Source organism: Isoperla grammatica (assembly GCA_945910005.1). Classification (NCBI taxonomy): domain Eukaryota; kingdom Metazoa; phylum Arthropoda; class Insecta; order Plecoptera; family Perlodidae; genus Isoperla; species Isoperla grammatica. The sequence continues at coordinate 50,735,401 of OX246740.1, forward strand.
AGCCGGTTTGTGATTGGTCATATGTGTGCAGTGTCAATCACCTGTCAAGTTGCCGGTTGACAATTACATGGGTGGGCACTCAAATGCATACGTGTAAGTGTAAATACTAAATTCACTCGTGCGATATATAGTATACATGCATACCTACCACATTTGTACGCATTGCAGTCGGTTGGTTCGAATATCATTAATCACGTGTCACTCGTGCGACTTTTATATAAAACCGAGGGATATTAGTGATATTAGCCGTGCATGCTCACACACTCACACACGGATCTCACACCTAACGTTTTATCTGGCTGAATTGTCATTCATTTGATATTTTTTACACGATACACAGTGTACAATATCGGATAAAAGAATTCGTAGTTCATTATTTATTCGTAGTCGTTGTCCATCGTAATATGAAATAATGACATTGTTTTGTACACTAATGTGTTGTTGGTGTAATTTTTACGCGGTTCTCACGTTTTTAAAAATGTTTGAATTTTTTTTTTACTGGAAATATTACAGTTACGGTGATTTGCGAATTTGTTAAAAATCCCCAAAATAAGGATTATGAAATACAGAACTTATAAAATACATTTTTTAACAAAACTGTACCTATTGTTATGTATGTGCAAGTGGTAGGGTGTGTCATCCATTGCATCAAGAAAACTTTGCACTGATCCAATCAAGGCTTCTTGATTGTTGCGATTGCAACAAAGTTCATTTAACATACTAGTGGATGAAAAAGTTAACTACCTCACCAAATATTAATACATTCAAGATTATCTAATTACCTGTGATTACTCCATACTTTGGAGTGAAGTAAGTCTAATTATATTTAAATAGCTTGAGGTAATAGTAATACACACACAATCAGCTGCTGCAGAGTTTGATCTATATTATTTCTCTATTTGGAACGTTTTTGCGAAATATCTAAGATACCCTGTTAATAATTGGAAAATGAATTTAGTAAATAAATTGAAAAAAGTAAATAAGTTTAACAAGCATAATTTTAATATAAATGTACAAGTAATAGAAATTAAATAATTTGAACCTTGAAAATAAATCATAATTCCTTCCGTTCGATGATAATTAATTAATTATGCATTCATAAGCATTGCAAGAAGACTGTTCACTTGAATCTGCATGCACAATAGAGAATCTTACACCAATTATATTAGACAATGGCCAACATTGCATGGTTAGAGGTGCTTAATGGTGGTGGAGTGGATGGTTTGGCATGTATGAAGAGTATACACAGAATGCTAAGTGATCAGTAACCCTAGTGTCTACAGTAGGGCAGCTGTTGCATGGTAAAGGACCCACTTCAGCCAGTTATGTCCTTTATCACATTCCTTACACTGATATCTGCTCATAAATCAGATTCTTACTTGGGAAGCTCTTTACTCTTTAGAAGATTCATGTCATCAATGCAAAAAATAACTTTTAAGAAGATCAAATTTTTTTTACTGTACATCTTTTAACAGATCAACTAATTACTAATTAACAAATTAGGTAGGCTATTTTTTTATTTTTTGTTTTGATAACACACAGTTAAAAATTATATGTTGAATTTTTTTGTAGTATTTGTAGTGGTATGTGCAACTTAACCAAACAATGGTTAAACAATTACACTGTACCTGGTACAAAGGAGCAAATGATTGTTGTTGAAGATTGAAATGTGATGCTGAATGAGAAAAAAATCTACTCAGTTTTCAAAAGGAATGTTGCAAGACATTCTCCACGAGCATGAATTTTTCGAATAAAAGTTACTTTGCATGAAAAACGATCATGTAACTTGGAATGGATTCTCAGAAAGTTCCTTCTCCACGTATGCTCACACTCCACTAGGTGTCTCAGCATCGTTCCGTCCTGCTCCGTCGTAGCTCCGACTAGCGTACTTGTCTGAATACCGTGCGCTCTCTCGTGTTGCAGATAAAGGCGGGCCCCATCCGTGTGTCGTGTGCAAGACAGTCATTGAGCAGTTCCTCCAGTCCAGGCCGCTTCCTCGGTCGCACGCAGCTCAGTACAGTCTGAGAGAAGAAGACGTACCACCCGGCTCTAGGGTGTGCAATACTTGCAGGTGAGTTCAACTTATTGGCCTTACTGTACTGCACACTCCACTCTCAAACTATTTAGATTAGTGTCATGATTTTTATTTTGTCCAATTCGAGAGTACCACTTAATTAGGTTTGTTCGTTTGTCTTGCCTCAACAGGAGTATTTTACTCCAGGAGTAATCCGGAAATACGTCATTGTAACGGATATGGGAGTAGAAATCACAGTTACTCCCACCTGGACAAAAAAACAGAGTTGTCACAGCTGAGATCGTTTCAGTTGTTCCCCTACTCCTACTCTAGAAGCAGGTGTAAAAACCTACTCCCATCACAGTTGTAGTAAGTTACCACTGGACAAAAGAACTTGTCACAGCTACTCCCATCACACTTACTCCAGGACAGAAAAACGGGGTTTTCGTAATACCATACTCCTGGAGTAATGATCATAGGACAAACGAACAAAGCTATTGATTCATATAAAAACGAAATCATATTCAACATTTTTCCCCTTCAGTTTTCAATTGTTGTTAGCTTCACTAGGCTCGACAGCAAGTATTAAGGGCAAGTGTATTAATCTGGTTTGACTAAATGAAGTTAGATCCAATTTTCTTATATTCTTTTTATAGATCTTCAGATTCCTAAGAATGCTTTAAAATTTAAAAATAGCCAAAGAGTATGTTTTAAAAAGGTTACTTTCTGTGTTTATTAAATGAACGTAACAAGCAATAGACAATAATGTTTGGCCAAGTGTATGACAGCTATATTGTAAATGGTTGGTTCCAGGTGTAAAAGTGTTCGTAGCCGCCACACGCAATGCCCGATTCCCACCTGTCCAAACTCGAAGGGGAGAGTGAAGAGACTGAGATCGCTGCCAGGGAAGTGGACGGAGCTCAGCCAGGAGATCAAAGACCCCATCATTCTCGAATTCCGTAAGTCGTGTTTTTTTACTGACCAGTACTAAGCCTCGCTTTTCTAACTAGAAGTCACTGTTATTGTCATACAAGTAAATCAATATTTTTCCTGTAACAAACAACAAAACAACCATTATAGCTACAGTATCTTGCTTTAAAATTAAAATTATGAATGAAATGATCTTCTTGTGTCAAAAGTGGTGGGCTCAAGTATCTGCCTCTACCACTAGTTTCAATCTTATTCATAATCAACATTACTAAGTATGTGCCTTTTAACAACAGCTGTAGTAATAATACTAATTTAATTAAGCCTGTTAGTGATCTATTTTCTTTTATATTAGAGTTGATTTATTAATAATACTAGTATGCTGGATCTGAATATAACTCTCTTATTGGAAAACACACGTGATCACATTATGTCTACCATGTAGGCCTACAGTTGTACACAGAACAAGAAAATAGTTTCACACGGCTCAGGCTTTTATTGATGTTGTCACATTCATATGTTTGTTTCTTGATTTGATAGAAGGCCTATCGGCTGGATGAGATTTAGTTGGGGGAAAAAAGAGGAAAGGAGACCAACAGCTTACCTGAAAGAACGAAGCCACCCACGTACTTTCATGTAAGCTGTTGGTCTCCTTTCCTCTTTTTTCCCCCAACTAAATCTCATATGTTTTTTTATCTGACGTGGTAACTACTACGCTCGATGGCTCCGTGGACTCGACACTAACCACGTCACACTTGCCCCCCCCCCAGAGATCCCCCCCAGCGTGACCAAGAGCTGCACGGCGTGCTTCAACCGCATCTCCCGCCGTCTGGCCCCCCACCTGGGTGACGTCCCCTCCGAGGACGGAGACTCGACCCCCTCACTGCTGCGCTGGTCGGACGAGGAGACCGAGGCAGTGAAGCGAGCGCTCAAGGAGTGCGGCCTCAACTGGTCGAGGGTGGCCGAGCGGATCGGCACCACCAAAACCAGCCACCAGTGCAAGAACTTCTATTTCAACTATAGGAAGAAGTTAGGACTCGACCAGTTGGTGCAGGAGTATAATAAGGTGGGTGTCTACTGCCACATGAATGATTCCTGTGCATTATTGGTTGTACAATACAGTGGAACCCTGCTACATTTATTTTTTTAGTATCTTTTCACCTTTTTGTTAAAGATTTCCTCATACAATACAACATCCTTTAATTTGCAAGCTTATTTAGAGAAATTATCCACGAGTCCCTGAATCAAATTTCAAACCATTCATGGGTGTTTTCGGACATGAGTAACAGCTAACAATCTGGCAGAGTAAGTCATGAGTAACCGAACTAATAAGTTTGAGCTTTTAAGATCTAGACAAATATTCGTTCCCAAACTGTACACACAAAGGGATGCCAAGATCAGTGGATTAGGGTTGATTGGCAGGTGGAAAATTAAACGGCCCAGCTGCACAGTGCGTTTTGCTGCTTTGCTTCTCAAGGTGGCAAATGGTATAGACAAGATGTGTGAAGTGACGTATGACGTGATTGTTTCAGAACCACCTGGGCGAGGAACGGAAACCAACGCTTACGGACGAGGAGGAGTCTGGGTCGAGTACGAGCTCTTGCGACGAGATGACGAGCAGTTTACCCCCTCTGGACAACAGTGATACAGACTCAGCACACTCGCCTCGCACCCAGCCACCTCCAGGTACAGCCCGACACTTGGGTACATGGCTAGAAGCACAGCACCTGTTACGTGATTATTATACATATGCCGAGCTATGCGTGTGCGATATTGAGTCTCCATATCACTTGATTAAAATAAGTGACCCCTTCCTAGTATTAGTAAGACAACAACTCTTTACGGTGATGTAGAAATACTACAGACAAGGCTGTCTTTTCTTTTTTGGGTGGTTAATATTATTTTGTAGTTACGATGGTGTGGGATTTGTTAGCTTTTCCTACATATTAAAAGTTTGCTCCCCTGTTTTTTTAAGTGTTGACCAGAGTTGAATTTAAATGCTATAGATTTCTGGACTTTGGATTTGTTGGTTTAAAAAATAGGAAAACAGAAATTTACTATGATGTGGCTGTCTCACATTTTGCCTCCATTTTGTTTTTGAAAAATTATTTAAGCAAGTTAAAAATTTTGTAAGCAAGTCTAAGCAAGTTCATGAACGATGTTTCCACAAAACTAATGTCATTTAATCCCCATCTGTTCGACTGCTATGGAGAGACATACAAAAAACAATACATACAATATAACGAGTGCCATATAACAGTCAAATGGTTAGACATAAGTATTTAATTAATTATAATATCCACTGTGCATCTTTCCCTACTGTCATTGTGCACCATTCTACCTACAAAGCCGGAAACATCGAGTATACGTGTGTTTTGTTCCCCAGGTGTTCCGTCGGAAGAGAAGCTACCAACGGTCGGCGGCCTAACGGACATGTGCTCGACTCCCATGGAGTTGGACACGAGTCTACCGCCGGCCAATGGCAGCACACCCAGTGGCCCCAACCCAACGCTCGGGCCGGGGCTTAGCGAGTCTAGGCCTCCACCGGGGCCTTCCAATAGCAACAAGGAGGACTACGACAGCTCTGCCACTGTAAGCATAGTGCCTGCCTGACTGACTGGAATTACTGACCATATCTACATTTTGGAATTACCATCTTTTCTTAAAAAATAGTTATAAATTTACTTTTTAAATAATATTCGATACTATAATTTAATTATTTATTTAAACGGGGTCAAGATATATATATTTACTTTATTTATGTATCTTTATTATTTTTGCTATTACAGTATGTAAAGTACCTATATTACGCTATTTATTATCAATCATTCTTCAGGCCGCATTATAGGGAGATGGCATAAATCAGCACAGTGCCAAACACAGAATTGGAGACTGTTACAAAATTACATGATCATCACTATAAATTTAAGAAAAGAGATATAACAAAACAAAACGAACAAAAATTAAATAAACGAAACTCGGGAATCTTTTTTGGTTGCTTAAAATGTTTTTTAATTGTCCCAAACTAAAATATGATGGTAGTGGAAATGGAAAAAAAAGTGTTATATATAGGCCTACACTAGTAACTCCTCTTTAATCCAATTTGAGTTAATTAAAATAAATGCATAATTCCTTTTGCTTATGAAGTCCCTACGGTAGGGATGGGAATAGATGCATGTGTTAAATGCACTTTAAATTCTATTTGGGTTAATTAAAATAAATACGCATAATTCCTTTTGCTTATGAAGTCCCTACGGTAGGTACGGGAATAGGTGCATGTGTTAAATGCACTTTAAATTCAATTTGGGTTTTTTAGGGTAATATAAAAAGTGAGCAAAGGTGAGTTACGCGTGTCCTAACAATGTTTCTGCTCGTTGCAGGAGACGGCGGACGAGGGCCAGGGCGGTGCTGACATGGAGACCGCCACCCCCACCTCGCGCAACTCCCCCAAGCCCCCAGCCCCCGAGTCCAACGGCCCCTCCTCCCCGCTGCGCATGCGCTCCGTCAAGGACCTCATGCTCGGCGTCATAGAGATGAGCCTCATGAAGACGCCCGCTAACAACGGGGCCCCGGTCGTCAGCGTCTCGACGGCTCCGACCATCAGCTCCATCCTAAAGACTGATCACCGGCAGGACATCACCTTCGTCAGGGAGTTCAAGCCCTCAGAGGTACTTATACATGAATAAATACCTTTGTATTTATTTTTATTATATATCGTCAGGCATGGCCAGCCGGCTTCGATGTACCTAGGGGCCAGAATATGATGGGATTAAGTTCCTATCCCCTACCCGACTTCATTGTTGGACACAGGGAGCAGATATAAAAAAATATTTATTATTATTCATAATAAATACTGAAAATATTATTATTTATAATAAATACTTAATATTTATTTATTTTGCATGTGCTTGTATGCCGTCATTATGTCATCTCAGAAGCAGATGATAAAATACTAATAGGCTACTAATATTTATGGGTTACAGGCTAGACACAATATTTCTGCCCAACATTGGCCCTCCCGCTCTCGGGCAGGTAAAAGACAGTAAATACAATGCAATATAGTGCTCGTCTCTGATTACCGCTTGTCGTGTCACCAGGTGAAGATGCCGTTGAGGCCCGTCGAGAACCAGAACCTCGCGACGCTCTCCGTGGTGAACTCGTCCATGTCCCACCACCTGGGACCCCCCTCGGCCCAGTCCATCCTGCAGCACATCCCCCAGATGCAGGCGACCATCACCCCCTGCCCCCCTCAGGTGGACCTGCCCAAGGAGGGGCTGGTGGTGGTTCAGGTGCAGCAGGCGCTCAGGGAGAGCCGAGAGCCCGAGGGGGTCACGCTAGACCTCAGCATCAAGAAGCCCAGAGATTGTAATTCTAGTCCGTTGGCGTCCATCGTCAGGGATCCGTCGCCGATGCACAGAGGTCAGTTGATTCAGTTGTTTGGCTCGTTTCATCTACAATTTTAATTTTACAAATTGTATAAAAACCTTTTTTTTTTTTTTTTTTCTCAACTCGGCCTTTCCTCAGACTCGCCCAACCACCATTCACAGAGCAGCATTGCCATGTGGACTGTTCTTTTTAGCCGTGATTAATATTTTCGCCTACGTAGAATGTATTAATGAATACATAATTATTGGCAATTATGGCTGGAGATATTGAAGAAATGCAATCAATTGAACATTTCTTTTGTAGTATATATTACTGTGAATGTTTAGTTCTGTATACATATTGGATAGTACATCAATGGAAAACTTGTGTTGTGCAACTATTTTCCTTGAAAGTAGGTTCAGGTTTGGCATCACGTTACGTTCATTGTGTCCTAAGTTTTCACTGTTTTCTGCCGCAGGTACGGAATCTCCGTACATCCATCATCCGCATCATCGCGACTCACCGGTGCTACCGCCACAGACCACCCTCCATCCCCTCTCGCAGACAACCCTGCACCCCATCCCCCAAACTACGCTTCATAATATCCCTCCACACAACAGCGGGCCACCGCCAGCGCATTCCAAACCAGGCGGCATGCATCACCCGTCCCAGCCTTCGGTCAGCGTCTACAGTAGGAACACGGGCGAGCAAACCTACTATCCACATCCTGTAAGTATTCACGCACACTTTCCTTACCCATGTGACGACCCATGTAAGACGTTCGTCTTATTTTATGATTAGACAATATAATGTGTTACTATTTGGACTACAGTAAAACCCCTATCGATCGTTTTCCATGGTAGAGTACAAAAAACCGATGGATCGAGGAAAACGGTCAAAACGGGAAATTCAATAAAACGATGTAATAAGCCTAGTTAGGTATATAAAAATAAAAAAAAATTCAAAAAAGGATTTTTCTAGGGTTTTTCATTTGAAATAATTAGTCACACGAGAATATACCAATTTAGTTATTTAATGGTGTTAATAAGTAAGTTAAATATGCACAATGAAGTTAAAATATGTAGGTGAAGTAAGTTAATTCAGACGGCTAAGCCTACTGTACGTTGTACTGTAGGCAACTATAAGCTACAGCTGGCCGCCACATTCGCGATGTGTCAGGCCCGCCTACTCTGCTACTCGGGCACACAGTGCAGACGACAGTGGAGGCCACGCCCTCCAACAGCTGGAGAAGTTGAGAAAGCTAACAAATCACTCTACGCACAGATAACTTATCTCCACGAGTCCACGGTTCGACGCACTCGACTTCATGCCTCAACTCAATAAAACAAAAATACAATCTCTTAGAAAACACGACACTAGAACATCGCAATATTATTAGCAAAACACTCGCGCGTAAATGAAACACACTGCCATTTTAACTAAACACGGTCGGTGAACTCGGAAAGACTGAACTGGACTGAACAAACAAAGCCTGCAGCAACAGGTTGAAAGTGGAGGGAGGGGGTTGGCTAGCTGTTGTGAAGGCTCGAGCATTGTACAAACACAATGACTCAACGATGCGACGATGCTTGGGCGCGCTCCGGAATGTGGAAGGGGGGGGGGGGGGGGGGGAGGAACCGGTCTATTCATTGGCGGTCTATTTATAGCCAGTCCGCTGTTGCCAGTTCAGTAGCGGGTGGAAGGAGATATCAGTGGTGGAACAGCACAGGCCACACATACTCGCTCGGTTGGTCGAAAACAATTGCGAAAACGATCCATTAGGGTAAATTGAACATTGAGAATGGCAACATTTTGAACGATACAGCGAGGAAAACGATCGATTGAGGAACGGTGGATGCGGGAAAATTTAACATTGTTTAAATGGGACTTTTACAAAAACTTTTTAAATATAGCGATCATGGCGGGAAAACGACCGATGCGGGAACGATCCATCGGGGTTTTACTGTATTCACTGTTCTTTACCACAACAAAATTATAAGTAATATTTCGTAAAACAACTCTGTTTTCTTCTACGGGCACAACTAAAAAAATTGACTACCTTGACCTTTGTTGAACACTCTTCATCGACGGTTTTGTGGGATAGTTCCCCATCCCAATTTAGAAACCTCTGTTCTAAAATATTTTCTAAATAAAACCCTAATTTGTCTGTTGTTTACTCTACATCACCCTATAAAATAAATGGCATTTTAAAAGTTCCAAAGAGCATTGGGCAATTCTTCCTGGGAAGAACCTCTTCCAAAAACATCAAAATAAAATCTCACGTTTTGCTCTATTTTACCCTCTATCTTCCAAAGTACCTATAAACACAGTCTGGAATAGTTAATCACATTGTGACCCAAATCCCTGTTTTGTGGTTGGCGCTCTTGTCACGTCTGATTTGTCGTTCAGGTGGTGGTATCGACTGAGCAGCTACGCAACGTGACTAAATCCCCGTCGGTGTTTGTGTCTTCGGTTGGACACGGAGGCAACAGCGGAATGACGCCCCACCTCGTCATGAACCAGAATCAGCCCCCTCGGAATACGCCGCAGGTCAACAAGTTGAACAAGGTAACATTGGCTCCATCCAATACAGTTTCCTATCTTACCTTCTCTCTTCCACATCCCTCAATGTGCTCTCATCTCTTCTACAGGTATTTCTCCACTGTGTCCTTTGGTCTTCCTCTGCTCATCCTTCCCACCATTCGTAAGTCATACATTTTTCCATTCCTATCCTTTTTAACACATGTGTCCAAACCATTGTATTGTTTTAATAAATGAGAAAATGTGCCTCAATTACACTAGTAACAGGACGGAGCAGTGCAATCTCTTAAGAGGGAAGGATACCTCTACGTCAAAAACCGCAGAAAATGTTCATTTTTTAACTATATCTCAAGATTAAAACACAACATCAAAAATCTGAGACTACATAGCGCTGTGGTTTGGTAATCCCTACACACTGAATGATAAATGTATTTAACGTTATCATCAGTATGACTGTGATAACGAATTCCTTAAATTACTACGGAATTACTTATCACAGTCATACTGATGATAACGTTAAATACATTTATCATTCAGTGTGTAGGGCTTACCAAACCACAGCACTATGTAGTCTCAGATTTTTGATGTTGTGTTCCAATCTTGAGATATAATTAAAACTTGAAAATTTTCTGCGGTTTTTGACGTAGAGGTATCCTTCCCTCTTAATCAAACGTAAATTGTGATGAAACCAAGACATTTAGACTGGGAGAATTTTAAATAAAAACAAGTTCTCGAACAGTTTCGCTCTCTTCCTCAGACGTATTTAATGATGGTTCTAATTGTGTGCGTGACATGTTTCAGATCCCCCCGTCACCGCTAAGTTCAAAGCTCTCGCCGAAACTACCGCCCGCGAAGGGTGGCTCGATAACGCACGGCACTCCCGTGTCCAACTCCCTGCCTCCCAGCATGCAACAGCAGCCCCGCTACGAGGGCCTCCTCCGTCAGATGACCCCCCCGACCAAGGACCCCTCTTCTCTCCCCGGCTCGATCACGCAGGGCACCCCCGTCCACCTCCACCACCACGAGGGCAAGGGTAGGGGGGGCTACGACTACTTCAAGCACTCTGCCGCCGCAGCACAGTACTACGCGGGGCGAGAGAACCAGCAGGGCTTCCCCTCGCCGTACCCTCCCCCCCCTCCACCCCCGAGACAGCCCCCGGCCGGCTACGCCACCGAGCAGCAGATGAGCTCCAGACAGATCATCATGAACGACTACATCACCTCGCAACAGATGCACACGTCTAGGCGAGGGGGTGCGGACAAGGGTGAGAGGAACGTGGTCAACACGTCGCCACACTACTACCCCAACGCGGGGGTAGTGCCCGGGGGTATCTACATGACGGCCGACGGACGACTCTCAAGGTCATCCCCTGCTGTTGTGGAGGCGGCTCAGCCTCCAAGCCACCACACGCCGCCGCCCAGACAGGTGAGATGCAATCTCCGACACCAATATTAGAGACTGCATGCTAGGCAGTAGTTTTGAATCCTGTCAGCTTAAATATAACTTGTGAGATCTGTAAGGATTTATATTTACTGACTAGGAGATAGATGTAGTGTAGTCTACTTATAACACTCAAAATTATGCACTTAATGTTTGTGTTCTGATTTTGTAATCCTCCATCTATAATAATTAGAGATAAGTTTTTTGCATCAATTTTCTTTAAAATTAGCATTAGTTATGTTACATTTACCTTTTTGTACTTGTCTATTTTTTCTTTTTATCAAGATTTTGAATATGAGGTAGTTTCTTACAATTCTAATGGCAAATCATATGTGGATATGAATAGCGTAGCATTTTCAAAAATAAATGTTCACCAATTTAGCATCTTAAAATGGTAATAAAAACATATCTCTATTATGACTGGACTAACATGTTGTGCTGTCTCGGGTTTCAGGGTGTGATCCAGCGTCACAACACGATCCCATCCCGGCCTGGCAGTGGCGGCAAGCCCCCCTCCCCAGCCCCCTCACCCCACCAGCGACTGCACCACTTCCCCCACCCCCACCACTACCCCCCTGGTCACGAGGCGTTCTCCTCACTGGTGGACGTGGCCGTTCAGCAGCCCAGCCTACCGGTGCCGGACAAACAGAGGCAACACATGCATCACGAGGGCCTTGTTAAGACCATGGCCGACAATGCAAGGTAAGCCATGTGATAGTTGCCCCAAATATCCCAATTTGAATTACAACATTTTTAATAAAATATGGAACATTAACATTAAACGCCGAATTCTATGCCGGCACCTCACCACTAGTTTGAATTAAGAAGAGACTATTATTGTACTCGTCAATAAAATAATAGGGACGATCGAAAAAATAGTTTTGTATTATTGCCCGCATATATGCACATTGGAATATGAGAAACATACTTTCTCTACTATTGATAACAAGGGAGGTAGGCCTATACTGTAATCATTAGACATGGGTTTTAAATATAATGGAATCTCAGTAATATATTTTATCACTTTCATGTTTTGCTCAGTTATACATTATATTACGGTAGTTGAGCTCTTTTGTTCTGCATACTATTTTTGTTTACTTTGTTGAAAAAGTTTTTAAGCTTCTGAAAAATTTAATTGCAAAGGTATGAAAGGAAAGTGTTGTCGATTACAACATGTGTTTTGTGTTTCAGGATACTAGAGCACCAGATGGAGAGAGAGCGATTGGTCCAGGCGGCGGCGAGAGAACGGGAGAGAGAACATCAGTCAGAACAGCGATACAGGTAGCTTACAGTTCTATTTTTTATAAAGAATATTTCTTTGTACGGATGGTATGGTACATACCCTTCTTTCTGGGTTGTCAAAAACACTTAATTTTGTAGTAAAGACATTTTAAGAACTGTATTTTTAATTATGTATCAGTACATAAATTTAAATTAGCAAACTTTGAATTAACGTGAATGTGTAAGTTTGCCTAACGGCTAGGTTTGAGCTTGGGGGGAAGGATAGGAAGGAACCAACAGCTTACCTTGTAGTAGTTGCGGCCTTCGGAGTCGATAGAAACACAAAAAAGATTAAACAAAACGTTGAGACAGTTTCGGCCTGACGTTTTGTTTAATCTTTTTTGTGTTTCTATCGACTCCGAAGGCCGCAACTACTACAAAGTAAGCTGTTGGTTCCTTCCTATCCTTCCCCCCACGCTCGAACTTTGAATTAAACGAGTCTTTTCGTCTCGGAATATCGATTAACACGGTCACTGGACATGTTTGTAGGGAGCGAGAAAACGCGGTGGCAGAGAGAGAGAGGTTCGCCGCCCGGGACCACCAGGAGAGACTACTGCAGTCATCACGAGACCAGGAGAGACTACTCCAGTCGTCGAGAGACCAGGAGAGACTACTCCAGTCGTCGAGAGAACGCGAGCAGCAGGAACAACAGCAGCAACGTTTCAACCAGTCGCGGGAGAGGGAGAACCACCAGATCAGGGAGCAACGCGAGCGAGAGATACAGCAGCAACAGCAGATGCACATGCAGCAGTTACACCAACAGCAGTTGCACAGGCAGCAGCAGCAGGCGCGGATAGCAGCTGCGGCTGGCGCGGGTGAGTGCAGTTGACGTAGAGGAGACTCGTAATGAGGGGCATCCCATTTAGCAGAGTTATTCTTTATTTATCTGTTGAGTTATACATTCAAATATCAGTCACTAATACAATCATACTTCTACAAGAGTTAATTACAGCAATATTTTTTCATTTAAACGAAATTTAACACAGCTTATTTTTATAAGTTGATTGGAACATAATTCACGTCCTTTGATATGAATTTTCTTACGCCTTCAGTTAGTGGAAAGAGAAGAATCCTTCCCCTGTTAGATGTTGTGTGCTTGTTCGCTGGTACTGTCCGAACATGTATACACTTCCTAGCATTCCCTAGTAATGTAGCAAGACAGTCATGTTCCACCGTTAACTAATCAATTATTGAAAGACATTATTTCACAACAAAGTCAGCATTCTAATTTGGTATTGGAACAAATCCTAGATTTCAAGATGCCCACTTTCAAAACGTTACCGTACCAAAAAAATGTGTTCAGGTATTGTTACTCTTCATCACGTGTTTGCCACGTACCTGTGATCTAGACGTCGCATCTTCTAATTGTTTCTGTCATTTGTTTTGTGTAGAGTTTGAACACCGAGCTCAACATATGGCAGCAGCTGTTGCGTACAGAGACCAGATGGCGGAAAGAGAAGCTACACGGATGCTGGTGGGGGGGTTTCAGCAGCGAGAGGGGCTCGCCCCCCCTCGGCATCACCAGCCCCCTCCCCCCACGCAGCATCAGCAACAACAACAACAACAGCAGCAACAACAACAGCAGCAGCAGCAGCAGCAGCAGCAACAACAGCAACAGCAGCAGCAGCAGCAACAACAGCAACAGCAGCAGCAGCATGGTAAGTAGCTTTTAGTCTTAATCATGTATAAATTATTGGACTTTACTCTGTTTTAAAAAAAATATACTTTTGTTAATACTTTGATCTATTTCCTGAGATCTTTATCAAAACATACTACAACAACCACAAAGAAAACCACAAGAAATATCAATAATAACAAAAACAAACTACAGTATTAACGCTACCACATGAATAACAATTTTAAGTGTTTGACAGGAACAATTCATATTGGAAGGGCAATCTATACTAGAAGTAGGCCTACTACCGGTACTACTTTCTGATTCAGATCGTCTCTGTAACACGGTTGTACAAGCAACTAACCAACTGTCCTGTCTTTCATCCACTACCCATTGGCTAACATACCGTATTGTTTGTTGCAGTGGTTGACGTGGAGCGAGAGAACCCCCCTCCACCCCCTCGCCCGGCCGCCCCCTCGGGTGCCCCCGCCCCCAGCCCCCGAGGCAATGGTAACGGTGGTGGGGGCGGGGACTCCACGATGACGGCCGCCAGCCTGATTGACGCCATCATCACGCATCAGATCAACCAGAGCTCTGAGCCTCCCAGCGGGGGTCAGCAGGGACCGGGGACCGGACAGCCCCAGACCAGGCCCGGAGACCGGCTATTCCAGGTCGGTACACTTGATCCTGGTCCTGGGTTCCATGTTTTGTTTGTAACTTCTACAGTAGTCCCTTGTTAATTCTAACTTGGTTAATTCAAATGTATGTATTCATAATTCAAGTTATTGATGGAGTCCCAGCAGAAGATTTGCAAGCTTAGTGTTAAATTTCTTTTATTGTAAATTTTGTTATTGAAATTGTAGCCTAGTTTTAAGGGTCTCTTGAAATTTGTAACTGACTGGGTAGGCAAGGTTAAATCAATATTTGTAGGCCTAGTGCTGTAAATGATTTATTCTTGGGTTGAAAATATGCTTGTAAACCACAGCTGTGTATGTTAACTAGTATAGTTGCAGCGTAAAAGGATCTCCATACAGAATTTGATTCATATTTTAAGTGGGAAGTAATTTAACATTTTTTATGGGATCTTGCTTTAAAAAGAAATTACTTACGGTAAAAGAGTAACAACGTGGTGCATATAGCTGAGATGAGACACAATCAACCTCAAACCAGTAAACATGGATACATAATTCCTGCATGTAGAAAATGATCATGCATGTTTGAAGCTCGTTGACATACCGGTACCCTAACACAATACATGAACTTGTAACAATTTGGTCAATGGTAAATCACAAGATATCCACAACGCTTTTCCACATGAACGAAGTAAACCTTCTAACCCAATACATGCACACGTAACAATTTGGTGAATGGTAAATCACAAGACATCCACAACGCTTTTCTGCACGAAATAAGTAAACCAGGAAATGACGCCCGGTATTTTCCCTTGTAGAGTTTTCATCGGGAACAGCCCGGTCCCCACCAGCAGCAGGGCAACCCCCACGCCACGGAATCCAACGGCAAGTCCTCTCCGCTGAAGCCTTCGTCGCATAGTCCCAGCGTGGTGGCGATGGATCGCAAGCCGTCGCCTTCGCAAGACCCGAATCCCCCGCGCGACTGCAAGGCCATCACCCTAGGAGAACACATCGACTCCATCATCACTAAAGACTTGAACAGTAGCAGCAACCAGCCGAGCTATCCGATGCACCATCGAGCGATATTCCCTCCGCACCACCCCTACCACATGGTCGCCCCCCCGCCCAACTCCACCGCGGAGCTAATGGCCGCCGACCGGGAGCGAGAGAGAGAGCAACACAGCTGGAAGCTCAGACGGGTGCTGCAACAGAAGGAGTTCAAGGAGATGGAACGCGAACGGGAGAAGTCGGCGGCCAATTCCAGGTCGAGCACGCCCAGCGGTCCGGTGCAGTCGGACGAGAGACAGATCATCAGGATAGCTCAGCCGTCTTCGCCCCGACAGGCCAACGCCACGGGTAAGGTGTACCTCCACGACCCCCACTCCCACCCGGACCCCGGCCACCACTGGCTGCCCAACCTCACGGGCGAGGGCATGGGGCTGCTTCAGTCCAGGAGGTACGCGCAAGACCAGGCGTCCGGGAACAAGTCCCATCTGTCTGCGCTCGACTACGTCAAGAACAGGATCGTGGAGGTGATGAGGACGTCGGAAGACGAGAAGACGGAGGCGTCTCAGCAGCATCGGGAGAGACACCTACAGCAGCACTTTGCCAACAAGAGCGAAGACAAGGCCTCGTTTCAAGAGGAACACAACGACGGATCCTCGGTGCCCGACGGGAAGCGAACCGAGGAGCACAAGGATCGCTGCGACAGCCCCGGCGAGATGGTCATAGACGAGGGGGGAGAACAGAACAAGAACCCGTCCCCGGGCGACCGCCGGGCATCTCCCCCCGTCCCCCCCACCCCCACGACGACGGGGGTACCGGCCTTCGTGGCCGCCCCCGCCACCTACACGTACCCCTTCTCCGCGCTGAGCGTCCCTCCCCCCGTGAGCAAGCCCCAGGCTCCGCCCCCACCGCCCCTCAAGCCCAGCTCGCCGGCCGAGGGTGCGGCCCGCCCCCCGGAACCCGCCCCCCTCCTCTCGGCTCAGTACGAACCCCTCTCGGACGAGGACTGAGCTAAATGACTCTTCTCTGGCGCAGAGAGCGAACGTGCAACGCGGAAGTTATTTGTAGAATAAGAGGTGCTTCGAGATAGCTTGCCGAGAACTTGACGAAGCAAAAGATTAATGTGTGGGACTCGTTTGGTCCAGAAGCTTTTTGATTCCCAATTGCTTGTCTCGAGTGATATTGATCGTTCGGTCGAGACGCGTTTCTTAAAATGTTGTAAATATGTAATCTATTAACGATTTTAATTTATGTTCGAGATGCCGGATTCTATCAAATCTTATTGGAATGTAACTCGTTAACTAAGCTTCATTGGTCAAAATAATCAATACCCACGTGATTTTAATTTATAGTTTCAATTCGTTGTGATTTTATGTAGAATGAAAAGCAGTGATTCCAAATAGATTTGGTATACAAATTATTCGTAAATTCTGTTTCACGGGTTTTTGAACATAACAAATAGGGACGCTATTAGCTTCAAGACAGCTATGTCTTGGTTTTAAGAAAGTGGTGATTTTTTTCTATAATATTTAGAATGCAGTAAGGCAGGAACATTTTTATATATAAATGAGTGATTGATAATTTTAAGTTAAGAACATTTTCAACAATGGCATAATTAAGAAAGGGTCTGCTTGGGTCTTTTGTAAAATACTCAGGTGTTAGTTAAATGACAAGCTTAAAAAAATTTAGGATTTGTACCTTACTTTTGCTCAAGGTACAGTCTTTTTCCCTCTAACTTTTTTTATGGTGACGACATATTGTCTGGTTATTAATGGTTTTCCAGGATGCTTCCATGAACAATTGAATATTTTGGTTGAATGAGAGCCCATGGCAAGAGTGGAAATGTTCACTGTCCCCCTAAATCGTTCCCTCACTCTTAGAGCCTAGAACAACATGTTACATGTAGTATCTTGATGTATTAAAAAATTGTTATTTTTGTTGAAAATAAAAATCACAAGTGTCCGTTAAAAATATAACATTGAAACTGTGTTGAATATTCATTTCGTCCCCTGGTCTGGTGTAATTCGTTTCCTTAGTAATCCCGATGTTTCCCCACACAATTCGTTGCTTACTTGAAGGAGAGCCCAAGGAAGTGCCAAGGAGGAAGATTTGCTACGAGACTGTCGCTAGAGTGACGTCAAGAACAGTTCTGTTGGTACTCTTGCGATACGTATAATCCTGGACTACAACCATTAGGCAGTCTTAATGGTAGCCACACTGCACACAGGTACATAAATGCACAGTTAATCTGAAATAAGTAAATAAACAAAGGCAAAGGAATACTCTGCTGTTTTTATTTGCAAACAAATATAATACATTTAATAAAATTGATGAGTTTGTGGTTTGGCAAATAGTTCATAAACACAATCAACAAGTAGTTTAACAAAATGTAAAACAAACGGTTGGTTATTTGAAGATATTTTTGCTGAAAGTTGTGTTCTCAGTTTTCTGATTACTGAAAATTACTGTTACATAAAAACGTTAAAATTGCGGTATTAATGGGCTCTGCTACGTATTGATCACATTTTTAATTGTTTTTGATTCATTTTTGGAATGCTTTTCTGCTTCAAAATGTTTGCTTTTCAGATTCAGTCTGCTGATATAGTCTCATGCAAGTCATTGGAGATACTTTATTCCAGAACTACAACAGCCAAACTTACAACCAAAGTTGCATTGCATTTGAACAGCAGAACTCCAAGTTGGTTTGCATGTAAGTCAATATTTCATGTCTTACTATTGGTATAGTGATGATGATATTAGGGCATTACATGTAATATTTAAGTAGCAATGCAAATCGAAATGCTAAGTGGGTGATATGTGTACGAAGATGGAAAAATGCCTCATGACATCCATGTCCAAGCCAGGATTCGAACCTGTAACTTGGAAACTGCGATTTATTAGACCAATGCTTAAAGGCCTATTTTCACATACAAGTAAGTATTTTTTGTTTTCAAATAGACATTAAAAAAATAAGAAAACCGCAGTTTATGGCAACTTTGGACGAGGCCTACTCCCCCTACAATGATTTGTTTTGACGCGCGCCTCGGGGCATGTGACGTTGTTGGATGCGGGCCGAGCGGCTGGGCGAGGCGCGACTCGGGTAGGAACACCCGTTGCGTGGTGCAGTAAGGGGTTGACACTTGACAGTCTGTATGGATGATTGTTTCTCAGAATTGCTTCAAGAAATGTACAATGAATAGTTTTATTAATAACTAATGTGAGTGCTAATATCCAGCAGTTTATTAAGAGAGTGCACGGACAAGTGGATTGTGTAGAGTACGTCTTTAGGTTCTAGTTGATTTATTTGTAGTTGTAGTTTCATTATGCTTGTCGTAGAGGCATTAAGCATAACGGACATTATAAGTGTCAAAGCTTTTATGTTATTATTGTGAATGGCCATTTAGACTATAGTGTACTTATCGCACCAGCTATATTAATCAGTAATCATTGTATTAAATTGTTGTGCGTACGGATGCAATAACAGTCTTGTAAGCCCGATCGACATGTCGTTTCACCGTTTTCCAAACAGGGACAAATCTCCAGTGCCTTTGGATTTTTAGCCAGTGCAACATAAAAACTGGCTATCGAAAATTAATAGTAAGAACTCTGTAGGCCTACCAAGCAAATACACTCGTGTATGTTCCGAACATTTCATTAAAGACGACTATGAAATTACCAACAGTTTGAAAATGGAAAATGAATCTTATGAAAAAAAAATCGAAACGTGTGTTAAAAAAATGAGCAGTACCGTCTGTCAAATTGAGAGGCAGCATTGATACCCCTTTTAAAACAGAGCGCAGTGCATGTTACCTTGCCGCTCGAAACAAGCATAGTCTCATTGAAAACATTCGAACCCAAAGTGCCCAAAGTACATCTACACATCACGCTGTACTACGCTACGATTAATGTTTATGTAATTACGTCTCACTAAATCACGAAACATTTCAGAATAAACCTAAAGAGATAGAAATAAAGTTTGAGCTTGATATTGAAACACTAATAAGAGCCAACCAGTTTGCGGAGGGGATGACGTTTTGTGCAAGTTCGGAAAGTGAAACCGATGAAATAAACGACCACGACGAATCGTTTGAAACAGAAGATTTTGACGAATGTGAATCTGTCAATGATAGTGAGAGTGATCACACCGATGACAATCAATTCAATACGATGACAATACAAGTTCCTCCAAGCCAAACATACGGCATCTCGAACATACACCCTTCAACTGTCCGATAGAGGTGGGGGCGGTGGGGCGCGCCACGGATGGCCAGCAGCGAAGATGAGTGAGCGCGGCACAGCTCGCATCCAACTACGTCACGCGTGTGACGTCACCCAATGAACATTCTTGATTAAAATTGCTCATAACTTGTTTAAATACGGACCGATTTCTTTCATTTTTGTTCCTAAATTGTTTAAATAATTCAAGGTCTGACATAGTTTAACTACAACGCTAGATGACAATATGCCTTTAAAGACTTTTAGTACAGTACAAACTTTGGTGTCTATGTAAAAATAGCAATTCTATATCCACAGTATGGGAAAAATTGTATAACTGTCTATATACTAGGTTCAAACTTATGACTTGTCTAGTTTCTGGGGTAAGCTGTCATCATGCTGTACTTTTACGTGTACTGGTTATCTTCCTAGTTCTAATTATATGCCTGTAATATAAAACGCACAGTTTTGTCTGGCAACGACCATAGTTTGAACCACGGTCTGCAGGCCCTGCTTATCGTTAACAATGCATTTCTTTTATTATTTGAGATTAGAAAACACAAACCGTTCATGAATATGCATGCAGTATTTAACACAATGGTTTTCATTTGTTTATAGAGTTCAAGGTCTTCCAAGGCCCAGGACTCTCGCTGCTAGTCGAGGTCACATGTCAAGGTTATCGCCGGTAGCTTCTATTTCCTACTTGTAATCTATTCAGCCAACCGTTAAGCCGCGGTCGCTCAGCTTGTTCCCATACGAACACCGAAGTTATCAACCTCGGGCTAGGTCAGGAGGAGGGTGGGTGACCACTGGTGGGTACCGTTGGTTAGAGCAGATTGGAGGGTTCGAAAGCTTGTGTAACAGCTTCGTTCTTCTCGTCAATTGCTCGGCAGTCCGGGATAGTGGAGGAACCTATGTGACTGGTCAAAGTTACACCAGCGATGGTCCCCTCGGTATTTTTCAACAGGAGTAGGCTACGTGCCGGTACCATGCTTCCCTTCCTCCCTTTCTCATAATCATTCATCAATCATCACATAAAGTATATAAAATTTGCACTATGTAGTAGGACCTCGGTTCTGTTGTAGATATAGACTGATTAATAATTGATTTGAATGGAAATATTATTTAAATTGCGTATTCGGTTTTTCTATAAAGTGTACTGTCAGTTTGATAAAAATGGGTACAAAATTTATAAATCATAATTAGCTTTTAATTGGAGAGTGTTTTTTTTTGTGGTGGTGGTTTTTTGACACGTCTGGTATTCAATAGCTCTATCCCAAATGATGAGTTGTGCCATTCAGAGCACCACACAAATGCCACATATACAAAATGAAAGTGAAGCCGATTGATGTGGGAAAACAGTGCATGCCTCTGCACAGTACAAACAATACAGATCAAGTGCCGAGCTTGGGTTCACCTTGATCAAGTTCTATCCGTTTCGTCCATTGAAGCTAGTCTACCGTTATTCTGGTTTGACAAGTTTCATTGTACTTAATTAGATCTTTTCAAAGTTGATAAGCACTGGAAAAAGTGGTATCTAGAAAGAAAAAGAAGAATAAATCTAGAAAACATTAAATCACTCATAAAAAAAAAATACAACTAAGAGTTGAACCCAGGGAGGCTATTGCTGAAAGTTGACAATACGTACTCACTTTGTGATATTTACGTGGTTATCACTTGCTAGTGGCTGATTGCTGTGGCAGATCACTTTAACTTAAATTGAGTATTGTCACTGTGACAACTATCAGGAATAGCCGCTCGGGACTTTTAACAATCATACAATATGTATATTGCATGCACTGTTTACACGTTCCCTCATTTGTATCTTAACTCTTTTTACATTTGGGGCATTGTAACATTGATCACTTTGTAGATTGGGTGCATTGTACCCATTCATAATTATTGACAAAGACTTGTTTGGTTTGCTTCAAGGCTAAAGTACAATACCCCTCACTGCTGGCCCAAGTCGGTGTTATACTGTGATATCAATTAGAGAGCCAACGCATTTTAATTTGCATACAATATCAATGTTGAAATTTCGGTAATATTTGGTTAATTGGTCACCCAGCCGTGGGATAATGATTCGTGATATAAAATCATTGTTCTTAAAATTTCCCCTTCATTGGTTCTTGTTGGTGCGGATAGGCATAACTTGGTACTTGGGGGCAGCTTTGTATCACAGCCTGCCGAGGTTACTTATGAAGTTAAAAGTAAATTATTACATTTTACTTTAGTGTGTAGATTATACACCAGCAGGTGACAAGGTAAAGACAACATACTGTATATAACTATGTTCTGATTATTAAATTGTGGAACTTGCATTTGTTTATGCCAGTTGGCAGTTTCCATGTTTAGAGAAGTATGTTCAGTGGTCAATCCTTTTCATATGAGTGTTGTGCCTCACTTACTACGTACTACAATTTATATTCATTCATGTCAGCACCACATTTATTTCAATCCTTCGCTTTTCTGCTGTAACTGTAGACAGAAGTTTGATATAGATATAACTATTATTTATAAACGCTTTCAATACGTACTAGTACACAAAACATAAAAAATAATGTTTATATAAAGAAAGTTGTAAAGCGGAGAAATTTATAAACAAAGCCTCATTTAAGGTCACTTTCTAAAAATTGTGTGAAGTACCAGTAGTAAGTAATACATAATGCAGATGTAAGTTTAGAAAAT
Organism: Isoperla grammatica; assembly: GCA_945910005.1. Classification (NCBI taxonomy): domain Eukaryota; kingdom Metazoa; phylum Arthropoda; class Insecta; order Plecoptera; family Perlodidae; genus Isoperla; species Isoperla grammatica. The sequence continues at coordinate 50,758,124 of OX246740.1, forward strand.
TAGCACCACCAATATGCACTTAGCATAAATAACATTCGAATTGTAAATGTTTATATTTTATTTATTTATTAATTTATTTAATTATTATCTTATAGACGTGTCTGATAGTCAGGCAGATTGTCAATATACTAAAATTAAATATATAATTACTTAGACAAGACTGGAAAGCAAACAGTAAAACATATTTTGTACAATGTAGGTTCACTGGGAGCTACTTGACTATATTGTTGGTTGTTGTTCTCCTCAAGTCTTGCGATGTCTCTGGACGACGAAAGCACGCGAGGGGAGTCCGAGTACACGAGGGCAGGAATGCGGCTGGCTGCGGCGCCCGAAGGGGAGGAAGTCTGTATCACGGGGTTCGGTGGTTCGTTCCCCGACGCCGACAATATACAACAGTTTGCAGACCACCTCTTCAACAAACACGACATGGTTACGGAAGAAAACTGTAGATGGTCACTTGGTAAGACAAGTGACTGTTAGAATATTATAGCTGGCTTTAACCTCCACGTAAATGTTTAGCATTTGGGGCAATGTTTCATGGTGACAGCCAGAATACTTCAGGGATTTGAAGAAATGTAGAACTTCTTCCACATATACAAAGCATAGAATAATATTGTATCAGAATTAAAAAAAAAAATTGTGTTTTTGAAAAAGCATTTAGAGGAAGCTTTTAACCATTTTCAGTTGAAATTTTAAGTGATATGATTTTATGAAGTATGGTTAACATGAGGGAAGCGTCAGGCATGGCCAGCCGGCTTCGATGTACCTAGGGACCAGAATATGATGGGATTAATTTCCTATCCCCTACCCGACTTCATTGTTGGACACAGGGAGCAGATATAAAATTGTACATTTTATGAAGCAATTTCTGTAAAGAGCTTTTACCTCCAAGATTGAATGTGAAATGTACTTGTCCCCCAGTTCACCCTGACCTTCCCACAAGAGCTGGCAAGATACACAACATAGAGAAGTTTGATGCCGCTTTCTTCGGGTTTCACTACAAGCAAGCACAAGCCATGGACCCAATGTGGCGACACCTTTTCGAGAAAGTCTATGAAGCTATCATTGATGCAGGTAACTTTGCACCACACGCTGTGTATTACGTTGCAGGATTCACTTGGATAGTAACTTAATTCTCAAGTGTCAATAATTTAATTGTATCTTTATTAATGTCTCTTCATCATGCCATGGTCACTGCCATAAATCTTTCTCCTGCAATCAGTAAACCACTGTTAAACCTCCTTAACATTAGTTAAACTGTAAAGTGAGCCTCTTGGCTACATCATGTGATGAGAACATACATCATTTACTGGATGTTATCATGTTTGTTATCTTGTTATACAAACTCAGTTTTTGGTTAAGACAATATTCTTCATGGAATAGCTTAAGTAATGCTGATAACCCTTTCCTTAAGGCTTGAACCCGCTCGAACTGAAGGGGACAAGGACGGGAGTGTTTGTGGGCGCTTGTATCTCCGAGTCCGAGAAGACTTGGTTCTACGACAAACTACAGCCCCACGGTTTTGGCATCACGGGCTGCAGTCGGGCTCTATTGGCCACCAGGATATCGTACTGGCTTGGACTCAACGGTATGCATTGCTTAGACATCTACAACACACTGAAGAAAGTGCATGAAAGAATCTTTTTAAAATTATGACACTGGATTCTTAAAAAGGTATATTGATCTGAATTGTGAACAGTGACAGGGGGAAAATTAATTTTTGTTTTTGGGATTATGCACTGTATGTATAATATACTTTTCCAGTAGTTTTCCTTACAGATGATTGAGAGTAGTTCTTACAGTATGTCAATTGTACCTCAACTGTTCCTGTTCTTCATAATAAGATGTATAATGATGCATAATGATGTATCTCATGACATTTACAGTCTAATATGTATTGAAAGAATGTCACTTAGTCGATTCAACCATCTACTTACTTAAAAAGCTAAACGTTCAAATTTATACCACACTGTAAACATGTTGTATTTACAGGTCCTAGTTACGTCATCGATTCGGCATGTAGTTCTAGTTCTTATGCGTTTGAGAACGCATACAAGGCAATACGAGACGGACGTTGCGACCAAGCGATTGTGGGAGGAGCCAACGTCTGTCTTCATCCCAACTCAACACTGATGTTCAGCCGGCTTGGAGTGCTCAGTCTTCAGGGGAGATGCAAAGCATTTGATTTGGAAGGTAAACAAACCCCATTTCATCTATGCCTCCATAATTCCCTCATGCACATTTTATGACTATATGAGCTATGGAGATACCGTATCACAATCACCCAGTATATCAATATATTTAGGCATATAACATTACCTTCTTGTCTCCAGGCAATGGCTATGCACGAAGTGAAGCCATCAATGCTATACTACTTCAGAAAACAAAGGACGCCAAACGCATCTATGCAACAGTGGTGCATGCCAAGACTAACTGCGATGGTTACAAAGAACAAGGGATCACGTATCCTTCGGGGAAAATGCAGAAGGTTCTGTTTGAAGAGTTCTACCAAGAGTGCCGTGTGAACCCTACGTCATTGGCATGGCTGGAAGCACATGGGACTGGGACTAAAGTGAGGGGATGGTTGATGTGTATCAATGTGTTCATAGGTTGACAAGTTTGAAATAGCTGCTGTTACAGATTCACTCTCCATGGTATAAGGTTTTTTATTCACTTCCATTCAATTTTGCTTTATTATTCTTCTTAAATCTTAAACCTTACATACATATAACAGATGAATATACTAGTTTAATCTTATGGGTTATGAAAGTAGGTGCCAATCGGCTGGAATGGTATATAATGTGAGGAAAGGATCCAACAGCTTACCTTCGTGTAGTAAGATGACGGATTTGCGAGTTTGAAGTACACATAAAAGACAATACAAGTATAACGAACTTTCCTCACATTATATACTTGTTTAATCTTATGTGTATATGTTATTAAGGTAAGGTAGAAGAATACCCACCTAGAATGTAGGATGTAGCATCCTGTTTGTGTATCTATTCTAATGTCAAGTAGTGTTCTCAGCTAACTTATTGAGGGTTAATGGTTTGTGAATGTGAGATACCAGGGGAACGTTGTCGGCAATGATGAGTAACACTTGTGTTTCAGGTGGGAGATCCCGAAGAGCTGAATGCCATCGACCTAGTATTCTGCAAGGGGCGATCCACCCCCCTGCTCATCGGCTCGGTCAAGTCCAACATGGGTCACTCGGAGCCGGTGTCCGGCCTCTGTTCCATCGCCAAGGTCATCATCGCCATGGAGACGGAGCTCATCCCCCCCAACATGCACTACGAAGCACCCAGGGAGGGGGTGGCTGCACTCGTTGAAGGGAGAATGAAGGTGCATATTTCATCTTTTTAATATTTAGTTTGTCTATAATACAGAAATCAATACCGATTTGTACAATTTCTGACAATAATACAGTAACATCCCTCTAAATCAAACTCTTTAATTGAAATGTATGCTTCAAACATTTTGGATATTATGCAACATTTTAGTTCTCTTCTAAATAAAAATTGTACCTCAAAGTGTAGTTGTAGGTTTAATTTGTATTTATATTAAAGGTGCTCCATTACAATTTAATTTTTAATAACATAATTTAAAAATGTAATTGCTATTAAAGCAAATCGGTTTTGATATTGTTCACACATTTTTCACAACTTTATATTTGTCCAAATATTGTTTCATCATATTTCGTTTGGACAGGTGATTACAGATCCGTTACCGTGGAATGGAGGCCTGGTTGGCGTCAACTCGTTTGGCTTCGGTGGAGCCAATGCTCACATGCTCCTGCGGTCTCACTCCAAGACCAAGGTCAATGGCGGAGCCCCTCTCGACAACATACCCAGACTTGTGACCGCATCTAGTCGCACGGAGCAAGGACTCAAGCAGATACTGGACGATGTACGTACGGTGTCTATCCCACCTCTTGTTATTATTATACCCAGACTTGTGACCGCATCTAGTCGCACGGAGCAAGGACTCAAACAGATACTGGACGACGTACGTACCATGTCTATCCCACCTCTTGTTATTATTCTTGATGAACGGAACGATTTTGAATAAAAGTTTGCATGGAAATTGGGAGAAATATTTAAATAAAACACCTCACAAACAATAACCATGAGTTTTACTGAACAGACCCTTCCCAGTTGTTGGGTTACTCTCGGTGTTAGTAGTGATAACTGTTCACAGTTGGAATCGCGGCCCGCGGATGCAGAGTACGTGAGATTATTCCACGACATCTACGCCTTCGACATTCCCGGCCACCTTTTCAGAGGCTTCACTCTGCTCAAGCAAGGAAAACATGTCAGGGAGCAACAGGTATTTACACAAATGTGACATGTTTTTTTTTGCATCGTTGTAATATTATTTTGCTCCACTTCTAGAATGAATTGACAAGAGTGGCATTATTTTCAGACGACAGCAAGCAATGTATGATCAATCAATATCTGTCCCTGTTTCCAACTATGGATTCAGGTAGGGGGTGAGAATAAATGTATGGGTTATGACTAATTTTTGGAGTTCTAGTATTGCTGACATTGGGAACTGTTGAGCTTGATGTGCTGAGTCTGCATCTGAATGGCTTTGTCAGCTCATATTATACTTGGGTTCATATCTATTCCATTTGAGCATTTACACTATTAATTCATTTGATTTGAATATATGTATGTGTACTACCCTCACCAATTTGTTGGTATGGTACATCAAAGTTTTATTATTGAGTTGATGTTATAATAAATAGCTTCTTTTGACTTGCTAAAAGTTCACTCTCAAAACTGTATTTTTGTTTGTAAATAAAGTAAAATGAATATTTTCCGTTGAAGTTGTTTGAGAAAAGAAGTCGCTCGGTGTGGTTCGTCTTCTCGGGGCTGGACGGCCAGTGGACAGGGATGGGCAAGTCTCTCCTCTCCATCCCGGTGTTTGCTGCTGCGCTTGACAAGTGCCATCAAGTGCTGCTGCCGTTGGGACTAAACTTGCGAAGTATCGTGTCGGATGACAAACTAGATAGTCTGGTTCACACGTACGTGGGCATTACGGCTGTACAGGTAGGCATGCTTTGGATTGAACCCGTGCTTTTGATGCTATTCCATTAAGCCACAAACAACGAGCTTGCACAGTCTGTTTTAATATGTGCCACTTTCTGTGAGTTTTATGCAATTGTATGCTGTAATATTTTCACTATAATATATATTTTTAATTAAAACAAAACAAATCAATTCAATTCAATTTGCCTGTTCAAACATGCATAGTTATAAATATCTTGAGTGTTTTGTATATTTTATCACTTTTTATATTATTTATTTTTATTAATGTATGCAATTTTCTATGTGTCATTCAATAAATAATACTTATGAGATGACAATATATCCTCCTCCTCCCACCAGTTCAATACTAGTAAGGTAATTTTGTCATAATTATTTCCCTTAATTCTCTGATGTGTTAGTAATAAGGTAAACACAATTAAAAACCTTGAGGGGGGAGAAAGGACCCACTTCATGGTACTGTATTATTTATTTTCATGAAATGTTTGACATTCTATGCTTTCCTGTCTTAGATTGGCATTGTCATCTTTATTAATTTCTCATGTTTGCCAAAACTCCCTTAAATATTACGTTCCTTTTGATCATCCATAAGATTTGTGTCACGTTGCGACTTCTTTGGCCTTGTTTCACAGATGGGACTAGTGGATATCTTGAAGGCAGTTGGTGTCCATCCAGACGGCTTGATAGGGCACTCGATAGGCGAGATAGCCGCTGCCTATGCTGACAACTGCTTGGCCATGGAACAAGCCATATTGGTTGCTTATTATCAAGGACTGGCTTTACTTGAGACGGAGTTCATTGACGGACTTATGGCAGAAGTTGGTAAAGTTTGGGTCAACATAAAGTAGAACCTGTAATCAGTTACACATCTCCCTCAAATGTTGCAGCCACTGAGTAATGGACATCACTCTGTTTTGCAGGATTCGGTGGTGATATTATTGGAGCGTTGATCCCGGAAGACATAGAAGTCGCCTGCTACAACAGCCGTAACAGTTCCGTCGTGTCTGGTCCGTCTAAATCCATCAAAATGCTCGTCAACTCCTTGGTCTCAAACGCATACAAAGCGAAAGTTATCAACAGCAACAATATTGCAGGACACAGTCGTTACGTTAAAAGTGCTGGTCCAATATTTAAAAAATACCTTCAGAATGTAAGTACACTTGCTTTCATGACAACACATGTTCTCTCACTGCAACTTCTGCGGATATTTCAATGTTATTATCCAAGAATCTGGGTTATCCGATCTCGGTTCAGCTGTGATACTGAAGACCGGCATTCAAGCACTATAGTATTCCAGAGTTGAATTAATTGAATGTTTTTCTTCTATTCCAGGTGATTACCCTGTCCAAAACTCGTTCCCCGCGTTGGATTAGTTCGTCCGTGTGCAAGGCTCAACAAACGAGCCAGTTGGCTAAACTCGCTTCCCCCGAATACTTTGCCAACAACCTCGTGAAGCCGGTGCTGTTTGAGGAAGCGCTGAGGCACGTCCCGAGCCACGCGATAGTGGTGGAGATATCTCCCAGCGCCACCTTGCAGGAGATCCTCCGAGGGCTTGAGAGACACATAGTCAATGTGCCACTCATTGACCGGCGTGGTGATGCCACCGAACACTTGCTCACAGCGCTGGGCAGGTGAGTTGCCACCCACCCTTTCATGCCACACATTACTTGTCGATATGTATTACATTCTTATTACTTTGGATGAACTTTAATAATATGTTTTTATTTACAAACCCTTTATTTTTAGTTTATGTTACAAATGAAAATAATGTAGCCACCTTCAAACCATGTATGTACTTAAATGTTGTAACCAGATTGACATAGTTTTCATCTTGATTAATTTAAACATTTATTTTTGTTTGGTGTTATTCCATGGTTTTGTCGCTTGGATCGGGACAACCTAGGGACTTGTCTTATGTAGTGGTTTTGTATTTTTATCTGTTTTTTATCAGCATATTGTTATAAGCTCTAACATCATGTCTAGAGTCTAATATATATTAAGTGAGGAAAGGATCCAACAGCTTACCTTCGTGTAGTAAGATGACGGATTTGCGAGTTTGAAGTACACATGAAGACATAATACAAAATATAACGATAATTTATATACCATTATATAAATTATAATATAGTATAATATAGTATACCATTAGTCTTCTATTGTATATGGTTTATATAGCTTTGTAATTAATTATAATATAATAATTTCTTTGTTACCAGCTTGTATACAATTGGTGCTGAGTTGAAGCTGGCCAACCTGTACCCTCCAGTCCCATACCCCGTAAGTCGCGGAACCCCCATGATCTCCCCTCTTATTGGCTGGGACCACTCAAGCGACTGGTTCGTTACAACCTACGATTCGTACGACACCTTCAAGACCGGGGAGAGAGATATTGAGATCGATGTTAGAAATGATGACATGAAGTATTATACTGGACACACCATAGACGGAAGGATATTATTCCCAGCAACAGGATACTTAGTGAGTGATAAACTAAAATAAACTGCATTTGTTTGTATTCAATGAAAAAAGTAGTTGCACTTGAACTTGGAAATCATGATTTTAAGTTGATTCATATTCTTGATTTGTTTTTCCTTCCTTGAATTTATCAACCACCAACTTTGCAATATTGTTGATATATCAAAATGTATTTAACTCAAGTCAATTTCCAACAGGGTTTGGTGTGGGACACGGTAGCACTCATGGGTGACCTAATTGTCCAAGAAGTGCCAGTTGTGTTCGAAAACGTAAAGTACCACCGAGCTACGACCATACCCAAAGACGGTGAGTTGATGTGTTAAATGGTTGCGTGCACCAAAAGGGAGTGGGCTGTTTTTATTGACACCATATTAAAACGTCGTGATGGATTGGTGAAAGAAGACTTAAGAGGCTGGGTAGTTTGAAAAAGAATTGGAGTCCCGACAGGTTACGTTTTCTCTGAGTTCCCAACAAACAGTGCTTCTTGAAACATCAGGCATTTCTAGATATTTTGTTTGACAATTATTAAATATTTGACAATAATCTATATTCCATAAGGTGGTAGTCCCCGCTCTCGAGCTCGCGCGGCCATTCCGCTACCCCCAAAACCCTCGGCACGCCAACGCACGGGAACATTTCCCCACATCTGTCGCTACAGAATTGACCGCCTGGCCTTCCCCTACAAGTGGGTATTTTTTTCGACCCTGTGCGTCAACCCCTTTTCAAACCCCGACGAGTTTAATGTCGCAAAGTGTGCGTATTTGGCTATGTCCAAGTGCGGTAAAAATTGTAAAAAATAGTAATTATTTTTTTAGGATTAATTTCACTTTTTAAGTATGATAAGAATTGAATGGAGCATCTTTTTGTCATGAACGTTTTTCGTAAAAAATGTCCCGTTCAAAAGTTACGGGCACCCAAACACGAACAATGTTCGACGTCTCGATTTGACGGATTTGGTACCATTTTAATGTGTCACGTTCAAACGGCTCTGCTCGTCGAACCAAACGAGATATAACATTCTGGTTTGTTTTGTTACCGGCGCTTACCCTTTGGGTAATTGGGTTTTGAAACATTTTCGAATCGTCCCAGAACTTTCGCCAATCAAATTGTGTACATTTGGTAAAGTGTGTTTTTAAAAAGCGCGGGGAAGGCTTTTTTTCCACAGTTTTGAATCAAAAACTTTCTCGATTTTTTCATTTTAAAAAGTAACCACAAAACTTGATTATTAACGAAGCGATTTTTGAATTTCGCCCCGGTTCCTTAGTTATGGGCACTTTTCCATTTTTACGACACGGCTTCGGTCGTGATTTTTTTGCGTCAAGTTGGTACTTTCAAAATGGGTTTTTTTCTTTAGGCCGATGCTCAAAGCTTGCCCGTACAGGGGCATAAAAGAACATTTTCAAAAAATCACCCTCTAACCGAATGACAGACGTTCGCGCAAAGCACTTTTCACGGCGATCTGCAAACACGAATACAAAATGTTTGTTTTTGTATATTAAAAGTGTGTTTTAAATGCCATCTAATACATTGTTGTGTTTAGTATTAATAATTGGACATTTGTCTATTGGAAAACGTTACTATCAAAAATTAGACTTTACGGATGTCCGAGTTATGATGCTTTAACGGATTTCATCCGCCCGTGTTTTTGCGGGAATTTGTCTATGAGAATTTTTTAATGTCGAAAAAAACCATGTTAGAATTTTTTGTAATTTTTGATTTTCCGTTTCGTGGGTATCCGAAGGTGTGGTTGACATATTTAAGGTACCCGGACGTACCTGTAACGTACCGGTTTTGTTATTTTTTAGCGTCATTGGTTAGATGTGTAATTTTGATTTCTTAAATTTCAGCTTTGAACGTCCCTGGTATGTCCCGTTATGAAATCGAACAGCCCATTTTGGTATCATCGAAAAGTGCGTTTCAATACCTTTTTAAACATGTGCATTTTATTGACGACACACTTACCGGGACGTACCGGGAAGCTTTTGAACGTGCGGATTGTAGAACTCGAAAAATTTTCTAACACTTTAAAATATTTCAACATGAAAATAATTTTTTACCAAAGTTTTAATTTTTTCATTTTTTCAAGTTTTTTCAAGTTTTCCAAAAAATGGGGTACTTGAAAATTTTTCAAACACTTCGAAATTTTGAAACATGAAATTTTTTTTTCTTTTTTTAGAATCACACAATTTTCAAGTTTCTTCTTTACATAAGTATCTACGACCAATTACCGTGACATGTACATAGAAAAACTCGAAAATTTTTCCATCACTTAAAAATTTCAACATGAAAATAATTTTTTACCAAAATTTTAATTTTTTCATTTTTTCAACTTTTTTCAAGTTTTCCAAAAAGTGGGCTACTTGAAAATTTTTAAAACCCTTAGAAATTTTTCAACATGAATTTTTTTTTTTCATTTTTCAGAATCACACAACTTTTAAGTTTCTTTCTTTACATAAGTATCTACGACACTTTGACGTGAAATGTACATAGAAAAGCTCGAAAATTTTTCCATCACTTTAAAATTTTTCGACATTTTTTTTCGACTTTTTTTTTCAAATTTTTTTTTTCTTTTTTCCAACTGAAAAGTTTTCCAAAAAGTGACACCAAAAAAAAAAAAAAAAAGTTACAATTTCCAAAAAAGTCGAGTTTTCCAAGAAGTGACCTGCCCAAACGTGACAGCCAGCAGCGGCTCAAGGCAGCGGAGCGGTCTTGTATTACATAGTACAGTACAACCTTGATATAACGTCGCTGAAGGGACTATTGATTTTCGACGTTATGTCAAGCGCGACGTTGTACCAGATTATCACAAAATTATCAAAAAATAAAATTACACATTATCATTATGGGGGGGGGGGGGGGGGGGGTAGACGTTTGTATGGCCCCCTATCTTAGGTATAGACCTACACACTTCTAATTTGGCCAGGGCTATTGTGAGTCGGCTGTCACCGCTGTTATCAAGGAGGAGGTGTGGGTGTTTGTACGTGGCATGTTGCTGCCACAGGCTCACCCGAGCTTCCCCCCCTCCCCCCTCCCAACCATTGACCGCCTGGCGAGTTACGGGCTAAGGGAATAATGGGCAATGTCAAAAATAAAACGACTGATAAACAAATAAAGATAAAATGTATTAAAGGTCTAAATAATGTACCATGATAATATGACGTGTCTTGAATTATCTAAGCTCTTAGCGCTTGAAGAAGTCTGTTATCTGTAACTGAACTTACTAGATTTTGTATACACATCGTACAGTGCCCCGTTTATATTTAGTAACTGCTTTTGGACCTCGTCACTTATTTCGTGCGCCACTAAATAACTACGAACGGTTTCGTATGCAGCCATAGCTTCTTGAAACTTCGGGGGGGGGGGGGGGGGGGGCTCTGGGGCTTCTACAACGCTGTCTACGTCGCTGAGGTCGGCGCCATCAATGGTCTTATTTTCCTCGATTATATCATCAACTGACAGTACCGCGCTTGTCACTAAGTGGCTGTCAATTTCGAAAAATTCTTCCATTGTACAGGCTCCTCCCAACCTCTCCCAATCCCCCGGGGCGATCTCATTAGGCGGGCTCTCGTCATCGCTCTCGTCATAGGCCTCGTCATCGGCCTCGTCGTCAAACGCCATCAAAACGTCGTGCTCTTTCACGAAACCAGCTTTGCGAAAGCATTTCGCTATCGTTTCTGGTTTGACAGTAGCCCAAGCCCAAGCAATGAATCACATCGCCTAACAAAGAAGAGGGACAGAGTTGTTAAACCTACACAGCCACGCACAACAATCTACCGAAGGTCGCTGAAATAAAACGCCGGCGAGCGAGGCCGCAGCTGCCGGGAAGCGTAGTGCGTGGCGGGCGGGGGATGCGGGGGGGACTGGAATGTGGCAGCAGCGGGGTAGGGGAGGAGGGGAGGATAACGCGGGGAACAATGCCGTCGAAGGGTCGACTCAACTTTAAGTTGGGAATTGCGAATTCCGTGATCGTGTTCGGCGGGAAAATCCATGTTAACAAGGAAGTTTGAATGAAACGACGTTTTAACGCTCGTTTGACTGCTGTACGGTCTGAAAATAGGCGTCGTAATGTCGGATACGACGTTATATCAAGGGACGTTGTATTAAGCTCTAGATAACATTATCTCTTATGGGGATTCGCCGGGACTTTGTCAAAACGACGTAATAATGCGAACGACGTTGTATCGTGCGACGTAATAACAAGGTTGTACTGTATTATATGTTACATCACGTCACATAAACTTACTGTCAAGAGGCAGGAGCACTTTAGAGTTTACAGTACTCCCATATGTAATGTTATTCCATATGATTTGTTTTATTTTAATTTGTTGAAAACTACAATTTTTACTGGAAAAATAAGTATGTAATGGAAGCAATGAATTTAATTGCTCTAGCCTAATGACTGTGGTTTTCTCTCTGGCCAGGGTCTGTCACGTTTACGGTGATTGTGCAGAAGAGTAGCGGCAGGTTCGAAGTGGAGGAGGGCGGAGCTGCCATCGTTACGGGCCGAGTGTTGATCGCGGAGGACATTGCCAGCGAGATGGCAACAGTGTCGCCTCCGACGCCCACCCAGGGCGATGATGTCATAGAACAGACCTCGCGAGACATCTACAAGGAGCTGAGACTTCGGGGCTACAACTACGCCGGGCTGTTCAGAAGTCTGGTCGCGACTCACGACTCAGGTATCCTGTTGCTACTGTGCTTTTCAACCTCCGTTTATATGATGTTGGGATCATTTAGAATTAATAAGAATTAGAAGTATGGTGGAAATTTAAAGCTACCTTGGCAATATGGTTTTTTCATAAAGATAATCACCTATAAAATTCAAGTTGTCGGATTGTATCTCTCCAAAGTATTTGTTCAAGACTTTGCATAATTTCTTTACTTGGTGATGAGTCAAAGCTTGCTCATAAGTTTTGATCACTATGACAGCTCTTACATTCATTCTATGTATGTCCTATCAATGTGTGTTAGTATTCAATTGTCTGCACTGCCATTGCCTTTGCTTTTCTAGACTACTTATAATGGAACTTCAGTTATACAAGTCTTAGCTGCATGGTATTCTCACAGTTTGAGCTCCAGGGCAGAGGTCTCCTAAGTCTTATTTTGGTCTTATCTCTAAGACCGGCCTAACTTTGAACATCTTGTAAAACCAGACCCAAGTTACATGAAACGTTACTAATTCCTGGGGAGAACAAGAACATAATGAGCATTCCAATAATATGTTTTGAAATCTGTTCTAAGATATTTTCCTGGTTTTACAAAAGCTTCAAAGTTAGGCGGGTCTTAGAGATAAGACCAAAAAAAAGACTAAGGATCTCTTGTGAATCCGGGCTCTGGATATCACATCACATTCTATTTAATCATACTCATTATTGTAAAGTGAATGTGTTAGTTGGCCTAACGGCTAGGTTTGAGCTAGGGGAGAAGGATAGGAAGAAACTAACAGCTTACCTTGTAGTAGTTGCCGCGTTCGGAGTCGATAAAAACACAAAAAAGATATAAACAAAACGTCGAGATAGTTTCGGCCTGACGTGGCCTTGATCACCCGACGAAGGTGGAGGAAAGTTGTAAAGCGTGTTCTGTGTAGTTACTAGACCCTCTGCTTCCAGGGCGTATCAGCAAGATCCGCTGGCATAGCAACTGGGTGGCATTCATGGACATTCTGCTCCAGATGCAGATCCTGACCCAGGACACTCGAGGACTCTTCGTTCCCACATCGTTCGACAGGATGACCATCGATCCGGTCCGTCACCTCGCATTGGCCGAGGCAATGGGAGACGACAAAGGTGCTCCTCATTTATCTTGGGCTGGTTTCACATGGGTGCCCCACCCATGAATCACTTGATATAGTTGAGAAACTGTAAGAATGACGGCTCGTGCCTTATCCCCACCACTGCTACCCGACCCCCCCTTAACTCCATGAAACAACAAACTGAACAACTGAAACAAACTAATTTTCAGTTACGCATTTTATTTTGTTAGGTGGTCACGGAGTTGAGGGGGTCGGGTAGCAGTGGTGGGGATAATAAAGAGGGGGCCGTCATTCTTACAGTTTCTCAACTACAACAATGCTTTGAGCTTCAAGTCCTAGTGGATATGAGACAAAAATATTACTTAAAAAAACATAATCTGGCCATGGTGATTTTAGAACTTTTTTAGAACTTATTTAATTTTAATAATTTTTTCATTGACTGAGAGTAGGCCTACTGATATCAGAATAAAATTATGTTAAATTATTGATCAACCAAATTTTAAAAGGATGCTTGGTAAATTTTAGTTAGATTGATTTTAGACCTGCATGAGAGATTAGTAGTTGAATTGGAAATTAATCTGTATTTATGTTGTATTAGTACGTGATATAGGCCTAATGACTCATTGTATGATCTTGGTGTTTGTTTCAGTATTTGATGCGTTTGTCTACCCTGAGATAGGCCTAATCCAAGCAGGAGGCATAGAGATCCGTGGTCTGAAAGCATCGGCTATCCCACGCAGAAAACCTCTTGGCGACCCAGTCATTGAGAAATACAGCTTCGTTCCGAACAATAACTGTAAGTGCATGAAATCTTCTTGATCTTTTAAGCTGAAATTAAATATCTTATAATAATTGCAATATAATTTTAGCTTTCTTCTCTCATAGTGAAACCGATTGAAGAAGTGTCAACAGTTCAGGATGCCTTGCGAATCTGCGTCCACGTGGCTTTGGAGAATCACCGAGACATTAAAGTGAAGGCTGTTGAATTGGTTGACAGCTATGCGAACACAGACAAAGGGATTCTGGCACTCGACCTAGCCAGTATCCTAGGGGATCTGCCCTTGTTACAGGTAAATATCATGCCCACACTTCCGTGGTGTGTAATGACTGTGGCACGAGCCCAGATACGAAAGCACATGACTCATGTCATGAGGTTTGTTTCATATTCTGAATAATCTTATTAAAAGCTCTGTTGTCTTTGTTACAGGCGGACATAACGGTAATGTCGGCAGCCGACAACCCGTTGGTAGCAAATCTCGGCCCTAACATCACCGTCGACGAGAAGAAGCTGTCCTTACAAGAAGACTGCATGTTTGTGATTGGTGCCAACATCTTGGCTCGGCCCGAAGAGCTTCAGACGGTGCTCGGTTGTGTCGGCTCGGAAGGGTTCATTATCAGTCGCGAGGGGGGACCCAGGGCAGCCGTCAAGCAAGCAGGCTTGGAGGTGCTCAACGAGTACACGCTGGCTGACGAGACACTTGTGCTGGTCAAGAAGGTGACTAAAACATGATAAGTGCCCCTCCATTCTTCAAATTCAAAATTTTGTTAACATGAAATTATTGCACACAAAATGCACCATTTTGTACTCCTATTTTTTATTTTTGCACCCCCATCCCTAATGAGCTATAAGCAAAACAATGTGTGGGGGGTGTATGTTCTTTCCTTTGGACAGTTGTGTTTGTGGTTGTATGTAATTTTAAGCACGTTGACTGGTTTGTCTGTAGAGTTCTGTGGTGGAGAAACCTGCTGTAATCCACATCAAAGATGGCAACTTCAGTTGGATCCCCAGCCTGCAGGCAGCTCTAACAAACGGGAAGTCCAACAAACGAGTTCTGATGGTGGCCCAGGGTGATCCGACGAGCGGCATATTGGGATTGTTCACCTGTATTCGCACGGAACCTGGTGGCCAGAACGCAAGGTAAGAAGATGCTACAGTAAGTCATACATGACTCAAATTGTCAAGAGTTAAATAGCACTGTAAAGCATTCACATTGTCTGTTGACAATCTTTGTTTTAGTTCATTTTTATGGTTACAGAGCGCGGAGTCTAATTTGGTTGGATTTAGATTACAAAACAGTTTGAATCTATTTTATTGGTGACTTCCAACGAGCTTTCTATACCTAGTTGATATTTGATTTCCATAAATGAATGAGTTCAATTATCAAACCAGTTGGTTTGCACACAAATACATATATGTTGAGAATACGTATTTAGTTGAGGAGGTGTTTTATGTGCGTGTCTGAAGGAAAGAAGATGCACATAGTACAGCTTTGGTAGGTTGCATATACCCTACATAGTAAGTTTCTGACAAAATAAATAACATGTTCTGCATTAAATAAAGAGCCAAATAAAAATCTTATATTTAATTATAATCGAGCCTACTCGAGCTGGTCCCAATTATAGATTAACAAAATTAGAATTAGTGTTGAGTGGTAAAGAAAGATAGGAACCTGCAGCTTACGTTGAAGCAGTTTGGCAGCTGTGTTGATAGAGGTGTGTTTGTTGGCATTATCAACCTAGCAAAATTAGAATTAGAAATTAGAAGACTAAACATCGATACATTTTTTCATGTGCAAATAAGATGTAATTGATATTGTTAACCTACACTTACAGGTGTTTCTTCATCTTAGACGGGAGCGCTCCCACGTTTGACCCCGACCTAGCGTTCTACAAGGCTCAGATCTCCAAGGATCTGGCTATGAACGTGTACAGCGAAGGACAGTGGGGCAGCTATCGTCATACAGCTCTGGAGGATTGCGCTGCTATCGACGTGAAGCATGCGTATTGCAACGTAACCATGCGCGGCGATCTGTCTTCGTTCCAGTGGCTGGAAGGACATCTTGATCCAACCACGTAAGTGGATAGAACCTCCCACAAATAATTGCAATCTATTTGACAACCTTTGTATTATATTGCTTCACTTATAATATAACACAAATCATTGGGGCTTTGGGGCTCATTCCCAATCATAAAATATTCCAATCATCATTTCAAAAAATTGGGTAAGTAAAAATAAAACCCTGTTATTGATACTCTGCTTTGCTTTATCATTGTATTGATAGTTATAATTTCATAACATTTTGCAGTTTTGCTGTAATTATTTAAAAAAAAATAGTTTGAGTTTGTATTTTAATTAGGGTTGCCGTTCGATGTGAAAATCGGCATCGATAATCGGCGGAGCGGAATTGATAATCATATCAAAATATATCGATATTGTAGACCTCAATCGATTATCAAATCAAATGCCAAAATAATGAAATCAAACTGAAAACAATCCCAAAGACCAATAAAAAGGAGTATTTAAGGATAGAAATGTGTTAAAATCATGGACTATTAATCCACGCACTTTTTATTATAAGGTAATGCAATTGCTTGGTTGGTCATTGGGGTGCCACTTTTTTCACGTAGGCTACTGATTGTACGCGGACGTGCCTTGCGAGGGTTGAGTCAGGTATAAACACATTCCGTAAGGGGGCGAGAGAGATAGCGCTATCCCAGCTGCCATTATATAGAACAGCTATCGCTCTACGCCCCCCCCCCCCCCCCCCCCCCAACAGCGCAATAATGGCATCAACAATACAGACCGGCTCACAACTTTACGAGAGGAGACTACGACTCACGGCGTGTGCGTGACAAACTGGCTCACGTTTCACTGTCACTGCCGTGGAATGCGTTGCGCATGCGTGGATGAATAGTTGCTCGTAACCCCTAGAGAGCGCGCTATCCCCGTCGGTAAAGTAGCATTCACTATTTTACCGACCTATCGAGCGCGCATTGTATCGTCAGCTCCGCGCACTGCTACGAACCGCCCAATCACGATTTTAACAGCAGCGCGGCAGTTTTAAACATCGATGATATTATTCAAATCGATAATCAAATCATATCATATCATAATACTTGAATCGATTATCATATCATATGACTTGAATCGATTATCGATCGATATTTCGATTATCAACGGCAACCCTAATTTTAATTAATTCTAACACTACTAAATATAATGTAAAAATCCCCATCTTGTAAATGAAAAATGTTATGTACTTCTTTCATAGGCCTACTTGTCCTGCTTTGATTTAGTAGAAAAAATACAAAGAAAAACATTACCAGTATTGTTGACTCATACAGTCTGCTATAATATACTTTAGTTAACAGTGTGGTGCACATTGTGTTTACAGTTGTAAAACAGGTCCCAAGGAATCACTTGTTCACATCTATTACTCCGCTCTTAACTTCCGAGACGTGATGACGGCATCCGGGAAACTTGCTCCCGAAGTCATGGTGAAAGGCAGGATCAAGCAGGTATGGAATAGTTTCATTCAGTCATACAGTTGGATGAGTAATTAGCATGGATGAATGATTTGGGCTGTTTGATTTGTCTATTCTGTAAGCTGCATTTCATTATGTATGCTACTATATTTTTCTAATACATGACATTTAGCTCACGATTTCTTCCATCCTCACAAGGCCATGCTACTTATACTACTACTTCAATCTGAAAACTTATTCAATGAAATTCAAACATTAGCTTTACATTGCATTCACTTTTTTATTGCCAATCTGGGTGTTTATTTCCAATATTTGGTCAAACATTGTTGGTGATTGCTTTGTACAACCTCATACTTCATGATTTAATGTCCACTATTCTGTAATTAAATAAAATCTTGCCACCACTTTTCCTTGTACTCCCACTTCCAGAAAAGGAACTTTTGCACTCACTTTTGTAAATAATAAAGGATCTTAGAGTTTTCCTAGGCCCTGATTTTATACAAGTGCTATGATGAATTGTTCTTATAATATGCTGCATTCTCCACCCTTCCGAGGTAC
The DNA here is from genome assembly GCA_945910005.1 of Isoperla grammatica. NCBI lineage: Eukaryota > Metazoa > Arthropoda > Insecta > Plecoptera > Perlodidae > Isoperla > Isoperla grammatica. The sequence goes on from OX246740.1 coordinate 50,776,223, forward strand.
CCACATTCTGTCTTCAGAATGTATTTATTTTATTAAATGTCCTGTTTCATCCACATGAATACTAATGTAGAACACTATTATTGCCATAGGACTGCGTGCAGGGCTTGGAGTTCTCCGGACGGGACTCGACCGGAAAGCGCGTGATGGGTCTGGTCGAGTCAACCGCCATGGCAACCATTGTGGTCGCCGACACAAGTCTTCTGTGGGATGTCCCCGACTCTTGGAGCCTTGAAGACGCCGCGACTGTTCCCATTGTCTACTCCACTGTACGTACATTGCCATTCTCGTAACGTCTTTGCTGTACTGTTCTACATAGGACTTAAAATTGAAAAAAAAAATTAACCAAACTGTGTTCTGGTTAAAAACAATACTTTTAATGATTTCCAACCTTTTTTTTGGGCAAGTCATAAGCGCAAAGTTAGTAAATACCTGTTTCTGATTGTGGAGTCACGATAACGTTGATAGTGTCATGTAATTTCAGCTTGACGTGTGCCATAACCAACTTTCAATTTCAAGGTAGGGCCTACAATAATAACCCCACTTTGAAATTTATAAAATATGAATTAAAATGAAATTTATTAATAATTTGTATGTTTAAATATTTAGCAGAAACTTGATCAGTTCTTTGAATTTTTTCATACATTTTTATTAATAGTGTTTGAATTAACGAGGGATTATCGTATTGCTGTATGTGTTGATCAGGTGTACTCTGCGCTGTGCATGAGTGGCCGCATGACCAAGGGTGACTCTGTGCTGATCCATGCTGGATCAGGGGGAGTGGGACAAGCGGCCATCTACATAGCCTTGCACGAGGGCTGTACAGTGTTCACAACCGTTGGTACTCTAGAAAAGAGGGACTTCATCAAGAAGACATTCCCGCAGGTGGGTCTCTCTTTAGGAACTACTGTCTCATCTTATTTGCATCCCCTCATTTTCATTTCTCATTTTCATTTTAGAAGCTTCCCACATGTTTTATACAAAACGTTCCCTGGTTTTATTTTACACACCCATATTCAGCCTTGAAATCCATTTTTTGTTTGTATTTTCTGTAATAATAGATAATAATAGTATGTACTTTCTTAGTTTTCGACATAATAAATGCTCAGTCATTGAACCATTATTTGATCGAGATTTTGGAAAAAGGATACTAAATGTGTGAGAGTTGAATGAAACTTCTTCTTCTTCTTCTCAAATGCCCACATTTGGCTATTATGCCATCATGCTGGATCTGGTCAACCAGTAGAGACACGCTTCTTTCTTCACCCTCTTCATGCCGCTCGGCATTGCGTCACGTTCCCCTGCCAGTTTTGGACATACAAACAGGTGGCTCCTATCCTGCTCCCCATTTCCACACAGCTTGCAGGTACTCGTCTCAAACACCCCTATTCGGTGGAGATGCTTCCCTAGAAGATCGTGCTGCGTTTTTAGCCTGAACTGGGCCGTTTCAATTTGCCGTGGAAGATGGTTGGTGGGCCTTTTTGAACTCATGGTATATTCCTGCCATGGCTTGTTTCTACCTTTCTCTACCCAGTCCTGCCTGATCTTCTTAGTGGCTGCAGCATTTACATGTGCTTTCATAGACTCGAGGGTTAAAGGTTTTGGCAGTTGCGGCATTCTGGCTCCTCGTTTGGCCAGATAGTCGGCCTTATCGTTTCCGTATATGCTGCAGTGTGATGGTATCCATTGTAGAGTTATCAGTTTGTTTTTATTTTGTAGTCTTAGAATCTGTAGTTTACAATGTTTTACCTCAGAGTCCACTTCTTTCTTGCTGGCTATGGCTTGTATAGCTGCTTTTGAGTCCGTTAGTATGACAATCCTATCGTAGCTACAGTCTTTTACTTTGTGTAGGGCTTTACCTATTGCCGTCAGCTCGCCATCATAATTACTACCATTCTCTCCAGCAGGATGGGACTCTTCGAACTCTCTGCAATATATTCCAGCACCTGCCTGACCTTCCCCTGGTGTTGCCGAACCATCTGTATAGACATGTAGCCACTCGTTCTCTGGGTAGTATTTATGGATATGCATTGTCGCCAATCTTCTAATTTCCTCCCCTGTGTATGCTGCCTTTGTCTTGTCCAATCCTACCACAGTCAGTTCATGGGGGACATCTAGTATGGCGATATTTATGTTGGGTAGTGGGATATTCTCTCTAGTTGTGTGCTGTAAGTGTCCAATTAGGTCCTTCTTTACCTCTTCCACAACTGTGATGAATGTTTTTTGGGTCTTTAGATGTTCATAAGATTCCCTGTCCCATACTGTGCTGTCCATCCGTATAAGCTTCTCGTGTAGGTGTACTGCCGCTCTGTTTCGCCTTGCCTCCAGAGGTGGGATGTTTGTTTTTGCTTCCATTGCTGCAATTGGGGTTGTCTTCACACCACCTGTGATTATCCGTAGGGCTTGGTTTTGTACCCTGTCCAGTTTCTCCTTTGCTCCTTTTGAAGCTGTAATAAGTAGTGAACTACCATATTCCAGGAGTGGTCTAACGGTCTGTAATAAGTAGTGAACTACCATATTCCAGGAGTGGTCTAACGGAGTGGTCTAAGTGGTCTAATGAAACTAAAAAGTAAAATAATAACACTATTTTTAATACGGAGTGAAATAAAACAAAATGTATTTACTTTTGACAAAGAAATTATTGCAATAAGTATATAAGTTTAATCGGACAAAGAACAATAAAATAATTGTATATAAACAGTGTTTTTGCCCACTAAGTGCTCTAATTAAAAATGTTTTCAGTGTTATTGGTTGGTCTCAGGCTGAAAGCTCGTTGTTTCTAGTTGACAGACTCGCACATTGGCAACTCTCGAGACACCAGCTTTGAGCAGATGGTGATGACGCAGACAAACGGTCGAGGTGTAGATCTGGTGCTGAATTCTCTGTCCGGAGATAAACTCCAGGCGTCAGTACGATGTCTGGCTCGCGGGGGTCGGTTCCTGGAGATAGGGAAGTTTGACCTGGTCAACGACAACACACTGGGTAGGTCGCATTCCAAGTCATTCAACGTCACTCCCTTCGTGTTCTTCTCGACAACCTCTAATTACAGGCCAGATAACCGCCAAAACACCTTTTTAATAATCTAATATTTCCATGTTCATTTACTTGACAATTGTGATTATGTACTCCATTTATTTATTAATTAATTTATTAATTTATTTACTTATTTATTTAGAATTGATTATTTAGATCTTATTTCACACTCTCTATTCAGAAAAGTGAATATTAATGTTCCAATCAATGTGAAACAAAGACATAAACCAGTGTTTGTCTGTGTCTAGACTTGGACTTGTTCTCGAGCGAGACAAGTTTCCACGGCATCATGCTTGACTCGTTGTTCTGCGCTCCGACCGAGGTGAAGCTGAGACTCAACCAGGTGATCGCGCAGGGTATTAGGGACGGAGCCATCAAACCTCTCACGAGGAACATCTTCCCTGACGATCAAGTCGAGGAGGCTTTTAGGTGTGTACAGACCTGCTTGCATCTTTATCACAGATTATTTTATGTGTTTTGTGCAATCTGCATATTATTTTGTATTTTCTACCCTTTCTTATTCTTCTCTTTCAACCCTCAGTATTTACAGTTATCTTATATAGAAATACAGTAGCATTTTAAACATGTAAATATACCAATTTTGAAGAATGGAAGTGATTTTATTTGTATGGAATTGTTTTCGATGTTCATATTGTATGTGCACGTAAATAATACTTAAAATCTATTGAAAACATATTCTAGGTTTTTTAAATTTTGTTATTGAACTAAATTAAATTTGAAGAAGTATTTGGTATTGTGGCTACACACTATTTAAGACATGTAACTACTTCCATAGTAACATCTCATCTCAGTCAGGCATTCATCTTTACCAAAATACTATGTTATATTTCTTAACCTTCGTAATGTCTTGCTGCTTTAAACAATAAACCAATACTTTGTCACACTCAACAGGTTCATGGCTGCCGGAAAACATATTGGCAAAGTATTATTGAGAATAAGAGAAGAGGAATCCAAGAAACTGGTTGCACCTCTAGTAATCACACACAAAGCGCAGCCACACTTCTTTTGTGACCCTGAACTCACCTACATAATTGCAGGTAAATACACGTTTCTTTTATTAGGTATGTCATTCTTCTAGTACATATCTGTGTCAAAATTTGTATTACATTTTATACAAGTATGCTTTGTATTTGCCAATTGATATTACATCAAGCATCTTCTGTCTAATGAGTGAGAGTTGGGGTGTGGATACTAGTGTGTACTTTCATGTGTGTGTCTTTACGTCTCCCTCGTGTTTAGGTGGTCTCGGTGGGTTTGGGCTGGAGCTCGCTGATTGGCTGGTGTTGCGAGGTGCCCACAAGCTGGTCCTCACTTCACGCAGTGGTTTAAGGACAGGCTACCAGAGCTCGAGAGTGCGTACATGGAGGTCTTACGGAGTTACGGTCCAGATATCCACCGAAGATATCACAACCCAGCGAGGAGTTACGTCTTTACTGAAGGAAGCCAACAAGCTAGGAGCTGTAGCAGCCATCTTTAATCTTGCTGTGGTAAGTTTTACTTTGTCCTACTAAAGAGATAAAAGATAAGTTTAGAGTGTTTTATTTTTAAATAATATGTATACCTATACACTTAAATAGTATTCTAGGAAAATCTACAAAAAATGTATGGAAAAAGTATGTAACATTTCTTTTTACTGTTATTTGGCAGGTATTGCAAGACGGATTTTTTGAGAACCAAACAGTAGAAAAGTTTGTCAAATCGTTTGGACCGAAAGCCGAGGCGACGAAACATTTCGACACAATCTCCCGTAAGCTGTGTCCCCGACTGAAGCACTTTGTCATCTTCTCGTCTGTGTCTTGCGGCCGGGGAAACGCTGGTCAGACCAACTACGGCATGGCAAACAGCGTGATGGAGCGTATCTGTGAGCGGAGGACGAGAGAGGGCTACCCCGGGCTGGCAGTGCAGTGGGGGGCCGTGGGGGAGGTGGGGCTGGTGGCAGACATGCAGGAAGAGGATCACGAGCTAGTCATAGGTGAGGATGTAACCTGGTACTAGTATCACTTTTAAGTAAAATTTCAACTATTTTATTATTCTCAGTTTTTCTTTTATTATGTTTCTTATATATTGTTATAATTATTATTGCTGTGTTGCAGGCGGCACCTTGCAGCAGCGCATATCCTGCTGTCTGCGAGTGTTGGACGGGTTCCTCCGCCAGCCTCACCCCATAGTGTCCAGCATGGTGGTAGCTGAGAAGAGGGTTGGCAACGGAGGAGCTGGCAACATAGTTGACTGCGTTGCCAACATACTCGGTAAGTGGCCAAGAAATGCAACAACTGGGGGAAATATTATTTAGAACTTGTTACTACTTTCTTTTTCATGGTATTTTTAATTTATTTAGTTTGTGCACATGATTGTTTGATTGATTGATTAGGTATTCATTTTTTAATCTTCTAATTAATAGAAAAATAACAACTGTCTGGATGTTTAAGAATATTTTAGACATTTTTTCATTCAGGACTGTAGAAAGTATTTGCTGAGGTTGCATGAGCCATGTTCTGAGAGCTCTAGCAGTGTATGTATAATCTTTCTTGTGTTTTCCACCAGGACTGAAGGACCTAAAGACAGTCAGTATTCAGATGACGCTGGCAGAGCTCGGCATGGACTCTATGATGGTAGTCGAGATCAAACAGACTCTGGAGCGAGAGTTTGAGGTGTTCATGACGCCTCAGGAAGTAAGATCGGTGACCTTTGCACGGCTGATGGAGCTTGCCAACACGCAAGCCGACGAGCGGAGGAAACCCAAAGACTGCGCTCTTAGTGGTAAATGCAACGTGATCTATTTGGGAGGTTTTGGAAGTACTACTTTATTAATGAGAGGAGTTAACAGCCAATTGAGCTTGTTTGGCACTTACAACACATTGTTAAGTTATTTTTGCATCCCAACCTTTATCACGTTTTCTCATTGTGTTTCTCATCGCACAGTTTCAATAATTATTGTTACCAGTAACCCGGTATCGAGTAGTTTTGGAGTACTGTATTTAACAAAAAGAAAGAAGAGAGAGAAAGCATATCTATTCTTTTGCAGCACATGTGTGAGTACCTTTGACAATACATATAATAATATTACATGTTAGGGGCCTGTTGAATGTAACGGTTGCTAAAATGGAAGGGTGACTGACGAGACGGTTGTGTTACAGAAATGAACGCCCTCCCCCTTCTATACATGCTCCGCTCCCTGGGAGACGAGATAGGCTCCAATAAGCCGACAGTTGTGCTGCCCTCGCTTGCCGTGGGAGACCACCAGACAACCCTGTTCATGATCCCCGGCATCGAAGGAACTGCATCTGTGTTCGAGCCACTTGCCAAGCATTTACTTACCAGAGTCACCGGCCTACAGTTGGGCTATCACAATGAGGCGGACACAGCGTTAGCAATGGCCAAGTTCCATCTGCCAGTAAGTACTTCATCATACTAGTCAGCTCTTTATTCAGGGAGAAAGGTTTTATTAGGCCTAGTTTGTACATAATACACATCACATAATATGTAATCAAGTGTCAGTGTTATTTAACTCGCCTCTGAGTTGGTGCTTGGCATTGTGAGTAATGTCCTGGGCCGTTATTATAAATTTAGGACTAGAGGAAAGTAAAGTACTTTATGCTAGGAGGAGTTAAGGCCAGTAGAGTTTCATAAATTACCGAGGGCATGATTCAATTTTTTCCATTTACTGTGTGTAATTTTCCACTGATATCACAACTACAAAAATTGTTTCTTTGTGGCCCGATGATTGCATTATTTTGTTTGCGCTAGTTAGCTCAAGCCAGACAGTTCAATTTGTGGACATTTTATATTTAGAACTCTTGTGACGATGTCATAACTGAGCTGGTTACTTTCACAGTACGTGAAGAACGCTCTTCTTCCAAAAGCACCATTCGCTCTCCTCGGGTACTCGTTTGGTGGCCTGGTGGCGCTCCAGTTGACTCTCCTCCTGGAGCGTGACGGACATCAGGGGAAACTCTTCCTCGTCGACGCCTCGCCTGACTTCCTCCAGGGGATCGTTGACACGCAGATTGTTGACGGCACCGAAGACTTTGTGCAGATTAACATCATCCTGACGACCCTTAACATCGTCAGGGAACTAGACGCTGACGCTGTCGATAAGGTCAGTTTTTTTACTCGAATTTATTTGAGGCCGTTTTTTTGCTTTTCGGAGAAGCTGTGTTAACGTATTAGAACAATACGATTTTAGGAAACTCGATTAATAGCTAGTTGGACTTGATAGCTTTACACACCTTGTTAAAAGCAAAAAGAAAATGAAATTGAGTTAAGATGACTAGAGGGGAAGATCCTGAATCATGGGTAGATTTAAATATATTTTAGTCTAGGCCTACCTGCCATCATTGTGTTGTGAATGATACTGTATAACTATATATATTAAAGCCATACACACAATTGTAAAACGATACCAAGGTCACTTACTTTTCAAACCGGTGAATTTTCGGAGTAACCTGTTCCTACTCCTTCCTCAGACCGAGGCCATGACTGCCTATATATATTTAAATAATTTATTTTTTATCCTTCTTCTTTATTTCATGTGGCATAAGTATATTAGCTTACATTTTCATATTACTAGATAGATAGAAGAGCCATCAATTATATGTAAATGTTTACGGGTGTTAAATGTCACGTAAACGGTGTGCTTGACAGGTTCGAACCGAGCTGATAAACCTGAGAACGTGGGAGGATCGAGTGGACCACTTCCTCAGTCTGACACCGGACAGTCATTACAGCGCTCAGTTCCGTAGGGACGTGGTTAACTCTGCGTTGCGGCGTATTAGATCCACGAGGTCGTTCAGCTGGCCCGAGGGTGTCCAACTCAAGTCCAGCGTATCACTCATTCGGCCCACGGTGAAGGCCCTCGCTTCCTTGGATGACTACGGGGTAGACAAGGTGAGGGCATGGCCGCTTCTCTAAGGCAAACAACATTCATTGAAGTGATGTTTTGCTTCCTTAGAAAAAACACAACACAACTCTAAGGAAGTGAAACCCGTTAACTAAAAACCCGTTGATTTCTCCTTTCCACTGGTGAGTAGCCAGATGTAATGGAGGAGTCTTCAATTTTGTTAGTTTTCATCCCGTAATCATATTATGTGTTTGATTCAAAGGTAGATAATCTCGAGTGAACGAAGCTCACAGTCTTGGTCAGAACAGATCAAGGTTAATATAGAATTGTTTGTTTCCTTAGTATTTAACGCATGCACTTTGTTTGTGAACAGTATTGCGACACTCCCGTCAGCGTCCAGTTTGTCGCCGGAGACCACACGTCAATACTCGTCAACTCTGACCTTCCCAACATCATTAACTCCCACGTGGCGTATCTGCTTGAGAAGCCCAAACTACTCTCCAAGAGAGCGACGCACACGGAACTAGCTCAACCCTTCAAGGACATCTCTCAAATCCATTAGAACAAATGGCCATTGTTGATATTGTATACCCAGAGCTCAAAATTACCACTTGCCAAAATTAAAATGTACTTTGTTTTTATTTTTAAAAAATTACATTTTTTATTCTCAAAGTTCGTAAATTCTCGAGAAAATGACTGGCATTTCCCCCGTCGTCTCTATGTTGAGTTGGTGTTTTATTTGGCTAGTGACTCTTTCACTGAAATTTTGAGCTCTGGTGTACCGACATTGTGTGGGTCTTGAATACAGTGGACAAGACAAGACGCAATACTTTACATTAGTGAAGATTGGTGGTCCATGTGAGTGGTTAACATGGCGGAAGTCCTGCTCAATCAATTAAGATGCTTCTGAGCAAAACAGATTTTATAGTTAAAGCTCCCTTTTTATTGTCATTTTAAATTCTCGCATTCGCCGACCAACTTTACAAGGTACGTTTCGTTTCAAGATACTTTCATTCCAAATATAATCCACGTTTTAAAACTCATTCTGTATTTCACCCCATACAAAACTGGAAACGTAGGTGTACATACAGTAGTTATTCCATCAATGGTTTACAATGTTAGCTAAAGCTAAGTAGCTGGTGCCAATCTACATTGGTTTGGAGTGTAGTAAAACGTGTTGATGTAGTTGGCATGATTCTAGGTCAACTCTGCTTGCATGTTGGGATTTAAAACTGCTCTTATAATTATTCATTGAACTGTAATCATACTTTCTCAGGGAATCTTTATTGTATTGTAGTACTTTGCATGATACATAATAACACAACCTGCCTTGTATTCTCTGTAGTCTTAGTACTTACAGTATGTTTGTTCTGTAGAACCTCTAGTGTACTCATTTATAAGTATGTATGAGTACGTTTCCATGCCTACTCTAGTAGACTAACGTAGATGTTGCAATACTTCTCTGTAGTGAACTATGTAGATGTATGTGGTATATTCTCTGATTCTCTCATTGCTCTTTGTGTCACTGTTCATGCACGTTCCTTCTATACTTACTGAATCTATCTGTAGAGTATTTCTTTCTTTGTAAAATTGTGGATGTTATCTTATAGTACTGTACTTTTAATAATAAATGTAGATAATATTGATCTGTGTATTTGTGTCGTTTCAACTCTCAGTCTGAAAGCCAGAGGTAAAAAGGAACAGAAATACAAAAATTACCAGCCAGTAAGTGAGAGACCTGGGTTTGAATCTCACTTTCTTCAACCTCTGGCTTTTGCTCACTACCTACTCCTCCTTCACCTAAGAACATTTTCCTCTTTGTCTATACTGTTATTAATCTCCTCATGGTGTTGATTCTTTTGTCAGGAACTCTTTTATTTAGTATATTCTAGTAAATGACATACGTAATCTAGTGGGAGTGCTGGGGGAACTGAAGCCCCTCACATCCCCCCTGAAATCCCAGCTTTGTCTGCAATTAATAAAAAAAGGGTACTTTCATGTTTAAAACAATACAAAATGTTATTTTTTCAAATTATATCTTATTATTTGGACACCATTTTAATAAATAAATGCTTTTTGAAATCGAAAATCTGAGAGCATAGCATACTGTGGATGGTAGGACCTACAGACTGAATGATAAATGTATCTAACATAATCAATAATATGGTTAAGTTATTTGCATTGAAATGTTATTACTTACCATGTATTTAATAATCAAAATAACTGTGTTATTGATAATATTGTATATATTTAATCATTCAGTCTGTAGGGTTTACCAAACCACAGTGTGCTATGCCTTGAGTTTTTCGATTTCGAGTGTCATTCTTGAGATATAATTAAAAAAATAAAGTAGTGTGCGTTGTTATACTGAGAGTATCTCTCTTGTTTAATATACGTTGAATATTAAATATAACATTCATAAACCTATTCATTTAAATACAGATATAATTTAATGATGAAGTCAGAAAAGTGAAAACGTTTTTGGCTTTTTCTTATAATGTAGTGCATGCTCAATATCCCATTCACAAGACAACTGGTACAGCTGTAAAATGTCTAAAATGACATACAAATTTGTTACAAGTTTTTTCTGTGTCACTATTGTAGGGATCTATTTATTTACTAATTCACATTAATCAATGCGTGGTATGGATATCTTCTTCTTCTTCTTCTCAAATGCCCACATTTGGCTATTATGCCATCATGCTGGATCTGGTCAACCAGTAGAGACACGCTTCTTTCTCCAACCTCTTCATGCCGCTCGGCATTGCGTCACGTTCACCTGCCAGTTTTGGACATACAAACAGGTGGCTCCTATTCTGCTCCCCATTTCCACACAGCTTGCAGGTACTTGTCTCAAACACCCCTATTCAGTGGAGATACTTCCCTAGAAGATCGTGCTGCGTTTTTAGCAGTATGTATGGTATGGATATTATTCTCATATACAAGAGAGTGTGAATTGCTACAGCTAGTGACAAACATTACATTAATTACATAGCGTAATAAATTTCTTTAAAGTAGTAGTAGATATAAAAGTGAATTGTTTATATTCCATTGAGTGTGGCACCAGTTTTATGAGCATATTATCTATCTAGTAATAATTCAGTTGTAATTCAAGGTGTTGCCGAGTTCCTGCTAATACTTGGGGTAATTTACTAAAACTAGAATGCAATTTGTTTACAAGAACTAGGTACCTACAATGATTGGAGAAAATGAAATTTAGAAGTGGAATACGCTAAGTACTGATCTATGGAGTCAGAAAAAAAAGAGTATTAACTGGTAAAAATAGAAACAAAATTAAAGGTTATATCAAAACATTATAGTAATAATTCCAAAGAAGGTGACAGTGGTACAAAGACCAGTAAGTGACATTATTCGTGACAGATTGTTCGCAATTAAGATCCAACTAGTGTGGTAACGTGAACAAAATGTGTTATTAGAAGAAGTTAACATGAGGGAAGCGTCAGGCATGGCCAGCCGGCTTCAATGTTCCTAGGGGCCAGAATATGATGGGATTAATTTCCTATCCCCTACCCGACTTCATTGTTAGACACAGGGAGCAAATGTATATTGTATACTGATATGTGACCACATCACTGCATATTCAGTTGATGCAAATTAACGGCGATACAACTGCACTTGCGTAAGTGCATTCAACCTCTTGACACTTTTGTTCTTGACACTTTTGTGAATCCGTCCGACCTTGGCACAAGCTATTACGTTTTGTGACTCACATACATTTTGTGCTTCCCACAAATGCCCAATTATGTAATCTCACATCACTGAACTAGATTTAATTTTGTAGGTCATTGCTATGAGTTTTACTGTGTGGTGTACATCTGCTGAGTGTGGACTATGCAAATAAGTTCCTTTCTTGGTTCACTATCCCATGTTACCTGCTCGCATAATAGCTTTTGATTTTTAATGAGTTAATGTTAATGCAAATGAAACCTTAGCAGGAAGTTTCTTTTCATATGCCCACAATTGGCCTATCAGGCATTCATGTGTTGTCGTGTCATCCAATCCAATACAGACAGGAAGAACAGGAAATGGGTGGGAAAATAATGTTGTGTTACCTATAAAATTATTCAGGCAATATTATAACTTTCATTTGAGGGGAGATACTGTTCAGTTTTAGGTGTTGTTATTTGTAGACATTCTGGTACATATTTATTAAGTGAAGTAATTGATTTATGCAAGTGTTGAGTGTCATTAATGTGTAAGTTAAGTGGGTTGGTGGATGCATAAGAACAACCTATAATTTTTAGGTAACACCTATTTACATAATATATGCGTTGAAATAATTATTTAAACTAGAATCAGAATATTATATCGGAGTGACTAACGGAAAGAGCAACATTTGTTGTACATTTTGTGGAATACTTGGCTGAAATTTAAGGTGAGTTATAGATTGTCATTGCCAATCTACTTAACTGCAATCATGTCTACAATTGGTATATTCAGTCAATTATCGGCTCATATTTTACCAGTCCCTCATATTTCTGGTAAAGAACAAAATACCAAATTTTGGAAATTTGAGTATTTGGATAGTGAATTTTAGGATCGCTAGTACTTGGTACTTGGTATTATAAAAGGGTTATCAAATATACTTTCAGTGGTGATCCATTAAACATTAATTAAATTTGAAAGATGTAATTTTTCAACAAAACCTTTCTGTTTGCTAAAATGTGCATCCAAATAATAGTGTATAAAAACAGGTTATATTTAACTGTTATGTAACAATTGCAGTGTAGTTGTTACAATTACTATTTCTGTAATTAATTAATTAATTCATTCATTCATTCAATTATTTAGAATAAATAAATTATTGAAATGACAATTCTTATATAATTTCAATATTTGACAGTTCTCATGATATCAATAAAAACAGTGAACTTATCAAGTTAGCTCCCCCTTTGCACTTAACTACCGTACCAGAGATTCAAAGTAACAAAGCCAATTGTTCCTTGTCAGCGCTATGGCTCCGAGCACGAACCACTCTCGGGCAATCGAGAAAGAACTGCTCGAAGCTTTGCAGGCAGGACGAAAGCTTGCCGCAGCTCCGCCGGGGGAGGAAGTCTGCATCACCGGATTGGCCGGAGTATTTCCTGACTCTGACAATGTTAACGAGCTAAGAGATAATTTACTCAACAAGAAGAACTTGGTTACGAGTGAGAGGCTGCGTTGGAACATAAGTATGCTTTATTTTATGAGGCATTTACAGTATTTATAAAATAGTGCTTTGGTTTCAATGGTGCATCCGACACCTGAACATTTAAGCTTGTCAGTTACAAATACAGATAAAATATATTTACCAAAAATAGCTTTTAAAACGCATCACTCATCAAGGGCATAAAGGCTTCCACTAAAAAGTCTTTAAAGTTCTTTTGAATGTTTATAGACTTGTGTGTTTTATATTGTTGTGGAGGTGGGATAAGAATGGTTATGTTTTAGAATATCTGTTTTACATTACATATTTAATCGACTTAAAAGTACAGTTAAATGTATTTAATACATTTTCAATGGATTCAAAAATATATATAACTGAACATTGAACGCCAATAATAATTTTAGAAAATAATTGAATTACAATAAAGGAAATTCTCATCCAGGTAAAGAATGCTGTTTGTATTTATTATGTGGCTTGGTTGTTGTATAGGTCACCCGGAACTTCCAAAGCATGTAGGAAAGATCAACAATTTAGAAAAGTTTGATGCCGCTTTCTTTGGCGTCCATTTCAAGCAAGCCCATTCAATGGACCCCCTGTCCCGAGTACTGCTAGAGAAGTCGTACGAAGCCATTGTCGATGCAGGTAACCTTGTTGTCACTGCACATTTCATTTAATATCAAGCATTATTTGTGAAAACTAGTTAAACTACCTTTCTGATAAATTTATTGCTTTTCTTACTTGGGATGTTAGATTATAAATATTATCCGTGCACTGTGGAAGTTGTGTTTAAGAGCGTGAGTTTTAAAATTAGGGCTCCCATAATTTTAAAACAATAAATTTGACTGGGAGTTCACTGGAATGTTACTTTATGACAATACTATTAAAGTGTTCATCAATATCTGATTGTGGGTCGATAGTGCGAAATTTCCATATCTATTTTGCATCTGGCATCATGCTATGCTGTACTTATTTTTTGATGTGTGGATTACTGTACTTCGTTTTAACATTTTAGTAACTCCTAGGTATCAACCCTGTAGAATTGAAAGGAACCAACACTGGAGTGTTTGTCGGTGCATGTTTTTCCGAGTCGGAGAAGACCTGGTTCCACGAAAAGAAAGCTCCGCACGGCTTTGGACTCACTGGATGTAGTCGACCAATGCTGGCAAATCGAATTGGCTATTGGTTGGGAACCAATGGTAAGTGACCTATCAAGCTTTCACAGCCGGCATCAATAGTATTAGGCTTTTGGGTAGTCCAAGGTAGCCTATATTTTCAGTTTGTGCTAATTTTTTCAATTTCTCTAACTAACAAAGCTATTGAGATGATACTGGCCTACCTATATAAATAAATTCATATATATTGACCCCGTTTCCAACATTAATTATCGGGAAGGGGGGAGTAGCGAAGTACTTCATGTCTTGGGCTAATGTCTTTGTTGCTGGCTAGCCAGGCCTGACACAACAAATAAATACAGTAGTGACTTTGAAGATGTTATAGCAACGATCAATGAGGCATATGATATTTGGGATTATTTCCCACACATGGCAGATAATTGATGAAGATCGTGAGACATGTTTGTTGGCGTATTATTGTTCTTAGGCCCAAGCTACACAGTGGATACCGCTTGCAGTTCAAGCTTGTATGCTATTGAGCACGGGTACAAGGCAATTAGAGATGGGCTGTGTGACCGGGCTCTGGTGGGAGGGGCCAACTTGTGCCTTCATCCAGACACAACTCTTCAGTTCAGCCGACTGGGAGTCTTGAGTATGCAGGGGCGGTGCAAGACATTCGACGAGGAAGGTTTGTGTTATATCTAGAGGTGAGATCATTCTGAAATTGTTCCGATTCCAAAACTGGTTCCGATGAAATTTTTTACCTGATAAGTTACTGATACTAAAAAAATAGTGCTTGTAGACTCTAACATGTTTGATTTATGGAAAGGTATTAACTTGATTCAGTTGGTATCGGCACCGTTCCATCCCCAGGTATATACTTAGTTCCTCACAGTGATGACACTCAGTAATGTATCACATTGTGTGTTTTAGCTAATGGTTATGCCCGAAGCGAGTCGATCGGAATGATGCTCTTACAGAAGTCAAAGGATGCAAGGCGCATCTATGCCACGGTTGTTTACACGAAGTCAAACTGCGACGGTTACAAAGAGCAAGGGATCACGTATCCTTCCGGGGAGATGCAACAGAAACTCCTGGAGGAATTCTATGCGGAGTGCCAGGTCGATCCGTCCACCTTAGGCTGGGTGGAGGCTCACGGCACGGGCACTAGGGTGAGCTTGTCGTTGATAATCAATGAGTCAAGTGCTATCCCAAACAAATATTATTCTATGATAGATAATCTACTAAAAACTTGATAAAATGGTTTGTTTCTTCTGTAAATTGACCTCTGATGTATCGAGTATGAGTGTAGGTCACACAAACCCTTGCAAGTGTTACCTCGGTTTAGGTGGGCGACCCTGAGGAACTAAATGCACTACATGCGGTGTTCTGCAAGGGTCGGTCTATTCCCCTCCCAGTGGGGTCGGTGAAATCCAACCTCGGACACACGGAACCAGCATCCGGCTTTGTTTCCATGTGCAAGGTGATCGTTGCCATGGAGACGGGGCTGATTCCTCCCAATTTGCACTACGAGTCTCCTAGGAAGGAGGTGGCCGCTCTTATGAAAGGAGAAATACAGGTATTGTTGGTAGTTCACAGACACAGTGTTTCTTGAAAACCTATTCTCCTTTTCCTATTCAAATCCCTTGTTTTTATTTTCTGTTTCTTTTTGTTGTAAATATATTCTTATATTTAAATTTCACATTTCATTTTTATTATTTTTGTTTCTTTCCTCTATAGTAGGTACAATAGTTTGTTCCGTTATGTTATTCTTGCTATTTTATGACTTTTCATTATTATGTATACCGAGTTCTTTTATTGTCCTCCTTTGTAAATCAGTTTTATAACTGAATAGGATGGCCATTAAAGAAATACAGTAATATGGTGTTACAACAGTTTCTTATTCTGCGTAGGTGGTGACGGAACCGCAACCGTGGAACGGAGGCTCAGTGGGAATCAACTCGTTTGGTTTCGGAGGTGCCAACTGTCACGTACTTTTGAAATGGAATCCTCAAACGAAGACTAATGGTGGTGTTCCATCTGACAAGATACCGAGGCTAGTAACTGCCTCCGGTCGGACAGAAAAGGGCGTTCGACAAATTCTAGATTATGTAAGCTGGTGCGGTTGCATTTCACCTTAGCTAGAACTTAGGAGTTATCTCTTAACGAGAAGCTACAATATTTGTACACATTTTACCGTCAACATTGTTTATGTTCCAACAACAAAACATGGACATGCCACTTCCAGGCAAATCTTTGTAATGATCCCTCATATACATTAATAATGTGGTTTGCATTAAATATAACATGAATATAGTTTAAATCATACTTTTCCAATCAAAATGTGGTAAAATTTTACGGTCATATAACTTGTGTTTGTTGTCAGCTTGAATCCCATCCAATGGATGCAGAATATGTTAGCCTTTACCACCACATTCATGCCTTCAACATTCCTGGCCACATCTACAGAGGCTTTACTCTACTCCAGCAAGGGCCCTCTGTCAGGGATGTGCAGGTAAACGCTACTAAACTTTTTTTACTTTTTGGTAAACTTATGATTACTTTTGTATTTATTATTTTTGAACTATGAGTTGTAAGATGATGAAAGATGTGATTAATTGACGCATTTTACATCATTTCTGGGAAGCGCTTGGGATACAATTAAAATACATAATCTGAAAATATGATGTTAAGACAAGAGTGGTGGGGGTATGCATTAAGATGTTCCGATGTGGCAGTGGATGCTTTATTCCTTACAGGGGATCTTGGTCTTCCGTTCTGACTTGGTTTGTTTCAGTATTATCCAGGAAAACAGCCACCCCCAGTGTGGTTTGTTTTGTCTGGCTTGGGCAGCCAGTGGACCGGAATGGGTCAGTCCCTCATGATTATTCCTGCGTTTGCTGCGGCAATCGACAAGTGCCACCAGATTCTCAAGGGGTTTGGCCTTGACGTGAGGAGCATTATCACGGATGATAAGTTGGACAATCCGATTCATACCTCAGTGGGAATCACGGCTGTGCAGGTGAGTGAAGTTAATAGCTGACAGCAGTGAGACTACATGCGACTAAAACTGTCTAGAGATAGCACTGCTAAGCAATGCCATTTTCTGCACTGTTTTAGGTCCTACAATTGATAGTACATATTATCACTTTTGTTTTAGTTTATTTTTTGTTACCAGAATGAAACTTATTTTCAGATTGGTCTTTTGGATGTGCTCGAAACAGTGGAAATATATCCAGATGGCTTGATTGGGCATTCCGTCGGTGAATTAGCTGCCGGTTATGCTGACAAATGTTTTACTTTAGAACAAACAATGATTGCTGCATACTATCGAGGTTTGGCCTTACTCGAAATGGATTTGATTAAAGGGTCCATGGCATGTGTTGGTAAGTCGGTCACTTCGTCAGGTTTTGAACTTGTCACGTTTTTTTGCATCAGTTCACTCATGGAGTTCATATATAGTTTTTTTTTATGTAGGTATTGGAAATGAATTTTATTTGCAACTGTCTAAATTAAAATTGATATTGAGCTGTAAAATATTTTTGTTGCATTTATAAATTATGTCTATGAAACTAATATTTTAAAGCTACTGTACCTTAAATGGTTTTGAATACATATTGTGTTTTTACAACAGAATGTTAGTTATATATTAAGCAAGCATATATTTGAGAGTACTTATTTATTGCAATGTTAAAGATAGCCAATTTTAAAGATGGCTGAATAACTTAAAAGGGAGTAGTTTTGCCCTCATACTCGCCAGGTTAACCGTCTCGATTCTAAAGTTACTGTTTTTGAGGTTGTTAAATACTGGCAATGTTTCAGCTTTGTCCTGTAGTGAGCTGGAAGCATTACTCCCACAAGATGTCCAAGTGGCTTGTCAGAATGGGCCCGGCAGTTGCATTGTTTCTGGTCCGCACAAGTCTGTTACGATGTTACTGAACTCGGTGAAAGCTAAGGGGGTGGCAGTCAAGGAGGTGAGATGCAATAACATAGCAGCGCACTCAAGATGTGTCGCAAGTGTTGGGACGAAACTCACCAAATACCTACATAAGGTAATTTGAAATGCTTTTTTAAGTTGTAATAAGTAAAAGAGAAATAAAAATTAATGTTAGAGATATCATGATTGTTAAATAATTATCACTTTGGTAGGTACCATAAAATTCAATAGGTTATTTAAAAGTAAAACATATTGACATTGAATGATGGAGTACCTAATATGTTTTGGAGTTGTAATTTTAGGTGATTCCTTCACCAAAAGCCCGCTCTGAGAAATGGATCAGCTCATCTGTGCCCAAGACAAAATGGACTAGTCAGGAAGCCAAACTTGCTTCAGCGGAATATCTTGTCAATAACTTAGTCCAACCGGTTTTGTTCCACGACGCATCAACACACATTCCGAGCGATGCGATAGTCATTGAAATATCGCCAGATACTATTTTGCAAGGTGCTTTGAAATCACAACTCGTTAATGTGTCACTGATGGAAAGTCAGCGGGACAATACCGAGCATCTGCTTTTAACTCTTGGAAAGTAAGTTACACACATATTTTTGTTAATATCATATCTACTAGTATTACATTTACTACCCATGTTACGATTCAGAGGAAACACTAGTAACATGCATTGTTGCCTACCAGGTTGTTTGAGTGTGGACTGCAGCCTCAACTAGCAAAGCTGTATCCGCCTGTTGCTTATCCCGTCAGTCGTTCCACTCCGATGATCGCACCTCTGATAGACTGGGAACACTCTCACGACTGGTTTGTCTCTACTAGTTCCCTTGTAACACACATGAAACCGTGGGAGAGGAGCGTTATCATTGACACAACCAAGGATGACGCGACATTCTATAGAGGTCACGTTATTGATGGCAGAAATCTTTTCCCTGCCACTGGGTATCTTGTAAGTGTGACAACTGACAACGTTGACTTTATACAAATTTCCATTAATTTATTTTCATTTATAGGCGTATAACTTTCGTAAAGTAAGTTTAAAATATAATCATTCATGTTAACCTATTTCTCTCAGATACAGTTTCAAACACTTTTAGATATATTTTTATATTCATTATTATTTATCAATATATGTTCATTTCTTTCTCTTTAAGTTCCAATATGCAATTAATAATTTATCCTCCTTACCTTTCTTAGGGGACTGTGATGCAAAACAATGCAAAATATACTGGAAATATTTTCAACCCATAACTAGCATACATATATTTGTTATTCATTATTATACTGTATTATTTATGTTTATTATTATATATGTTATATTATGCATGTGCTACCTAGCATATGTAATACAAAGCTGCTATATATAATACAATACAATTTATGTCCTACAGGTGCTAGTTTGGGAATCACTTGCCAACACCAAGGGTCTTTCACACTTAGACACTTCAGTTGTCTTTGAGAACGTCAGATTCCACCGCGCTACTAATATTCCTAATGATGGTTGGTTATTAATTTTTTATTTGATTTAAGTATGACAAAACAGCATGATCGAACACTACAAAAACAATCTCACTTTGCTATACCTTACTTTACAGTCAACTGTGTTGTCAACAGTGGTACTCTGTCTGTAGGCTTCCAAAAGGCTTTTTCAACACTTCTTTTACCATTTAAATAATATTGTAAAGGAAAGATAATTGAATATTGTTTAGACACCCTGATACTATTGAGTGTGACACTGATATACAAATTCTTACAAGTGTTTGTACGATTGTCTGTTTTTTATTTACAGGGCTGGTTTCCTTCCTTGTGTTGGTCCAAAAGGCCAGTGGAAACTTTGAGATTGTGGAGGGTGGAGCAGCCATTGTTACCGGTCGTGCGTACCTTATCGACATACCCTCCACAGAACTCATACATTTCTCAGCTCCGAAGACGGTACATGGAGCTGACTTCATAGACCTGTCTTCTAAAGATATCTACAAGGAACTGAGGCTCCGAGGATATAACTACAGCGGACTGTTTAAAAGTATCGTCTCTGCAGACAACTTGGGTAAGTGTGATTTAACACAAGTAAAGTGATGGCCGTTTAACAGATCACTTAGAAAAACGTTTCTGGTTAAATTACTTAACATGGTGAAAGAGTGAGCATTCAATCGCCTGATATGACATACGAGCTACCTTAGACCTATATTTGAACTCAGTGCCATTAACATTAATAACAATGTTATTTAATGTTAATGGCACTGATGAAATAAATATAATGAATTAAATAAATATAATGGACAGATTTACGAATTTAGTTTATATGTCATATAAACTAAGTTCGTAAATCTGTCCATTATATTTATTTCACTTTATGAGAATATGAATAGTGATACTAAACCAAATTTAAAATCTCATAATTAATTTTCTCCAATCACACTCTCCGATCAAAACTTAGCAACATCTCTTTTTCAAGGCGTAACCGGTAAGATACGCTGGCTCGACAACTGGGTAGCGTTCATGGACAACATGCTTCAGATGCAGATACTCACCGAAGATACCCGTTGCCTCTTTGTGCCGACTTCTATCGACAAGATAACTGTCAACATGACGCAGCATCAGGCTATGCTCAACGCTATGGATGAAGGGGACCAAGATAAAGGTGCTTCTTGTCCAGCCCTAATGGAATATTAATTATACTTGCTCAACAATTAATTTACTGCCAGATTGGTGATAACACAATGTACACTTCATATCGATCATGTCAATGCGCAATGTCCATTTCTTTTTTTAATTAATTAGAGATGCGTTAATTACGTATGCATGTTTAGTTACAGGTCAACAATACTTTCTCAACAATACTTTCTAATATTGTTTATGATACTTTCTCTAAATGGCCAAGTGTTTCTTCTTGAGCATGATTAATAAAAACTCCTGACAAGGCATCATTTAACAAGCGGGCTTGCTTTTGTTACTCAGTGGTCGATGTGTCATTGCACCGCGAAGTGGGCGTCATTCGTTCGGGAGGTGTGGAGATCCGAGGCCTGAACGCTTCTGCGATATCACGAAGGAAACCACTCGGCGAGCCCGTTATCGAGAAGTATCACTTTGTGCCCAATACCTGCCGTAAGTTGAGTTTGAACTTTGAACAATGTAATTTAAATGATACAGAAGTCTGGGAAAAAATAAATAGTTTAAATGTTTAATCACTTTGTATCAATCACATCAATGCACAATGTACATTTCTTTATTTAATTAGAGATACGTTAATTAATATGCATGTTTAATTACACGTCAAATTGATGTACTGCCAGATCGTGTATTCAAAACAAATTTACAAGTGGACTTGCACATACAAAGATACATATATTATAATACAAAAAATTACAATCTGTTCTTGTTCTCTTCTATTAAGAATACTGATAGTTTAGTTTTGAATCCGTCATACTTCCAGTGAAGCACGGTGGGAACAGTCCATTGGATGTGCAAGAAGCTTTGCGAGTTTTCATCCACCTGGCTCTTGAGAACCAGTTTGGAGTGAAAGTGAAGGTCGTTGAGCTTGTGGACAGTCAAACTGATGCTGAGAAGACAACGCCCGTCTTAGCGCCAGGGGTTGCCGCCATTCTAGGGGATCTGCCACTGATTCAGGTAACCACTACATTGTGTGTCAGCCATGTGCAAAAACCCTTCCAGTTATGTCAAGGATATAACCTTGTGGTCAAGGTCTTCATCTCACAGTTTCCCTTAAACCGTTTATTTATTATTAAATGTCGATCCATAGTGTCTATACTATTTAGTTATAAAAAAACTGATTTAAAAAGGACAATAAAATAAATGAATGAAATGACTTCATGCATTTTTATTGTCAAGTACAGGTGGTACTTAAGTGTATCTATGTAGATAATTTGTTGGACTAGGAACACAAATTAACATGTTCTAGTGAGGGGAAAGGTACAGAAGGACGACAGCTTATCTTAAAACGTTAGGTAGGTCACACATAGACACAAGTAGATGAGTAGACAAGTTGCTGATACGTTTCGACCAACTAGTTGGTCGAAACCACCACCACTAGTTGGTGAGTAGAGGTACCTCTACTCACGCTGAGTGATAACCCACACAGCACGCGACGATCCATAAACATTGGAACAATATCATGTTTTGACATTCTAAATATTTGTACAATATAGGGCGACGTTTATACTACCTTGTATAGATATTCATATGTCCTAACATTGAATAGAAATTTAATAAGTACACAATATCACATAATGATCATGTGGGCAGATTTACAATATTGTTAGTATGTTTACACAATATCGTAGTTTTGGATTTATCAAAATTAAACTTTCTTTCAATATTCATACAATATTGTAAAATAGTGGTGGGTTCCCCCCCCCCCCCCCCTTCCAGAAATACCGTTCTTTAGAATCCACTGAATAATGGTTTGTCTCCATGTCTCTTGGCGCCGCGGCCGCGCAGTGACCAATCCTAAAGCCGGGATTACAGTTGTGGATATGCTCGGGGTGGCGCGACGCGAATGAAGCTTTCACCCAATCAGGATAACTTTAAACGATGACGTTTGTTGAGAAATAGAGCACCCTGATTGGCTGAAAAATAAAATCCGCGCCACGCCGACGAATCCTCGAGTGAAATCCGAGCTCATTGAGTAGCATAAACAATGTCAGTACGGCAGCACTGCACGCGGTAACTTGAGGAAACACATGGAAATCGTCCATACATATTACATTTTTTATAGCACATTTCTGGGTTTATTTGGACTCCTCGAGCACAATTGTGGGCAACTATTCCAAAACCTAAAATATATTCATATCTTTCTTGGAGGATGAAGTGATCTGTAATACACACTGGATTTCACATGGACAGGACAAGAGGATAAAAATTCAATCTGTATAGTTAAATTTATATAGTTACCCTAATCGATGACACATGCATCACGTGCGAAATGATAGAAGGCATAACTTAATTACTGATCTGTCACTTTATTTAAAGATACAAAAATACAATCAGCTCACTATGAAAAACTTCTATGCCCAAGTAGGCACAGGAATGTACTACGACCACACAAATTTGACAAAGAATATCTTAACCCCCAAAAACCTGCACAATTGTGAGAAATAAAAATGATAATTAGAGCACCTTAGTTATGTCAGGTGATTTAGAATAAACAAGCATGTAACATGATTATAAACATGATTAGAAAATCACAACAAAATGGTTTTAGCTGGACTTAAGCAGGCACTGCTATAATAAATAGCATATAATTTGTTTTCAATAGACATGTCGACCCTCAGTTCCAAGTGGCAAAACGAAACAGCAGCACAACTGGATTAATTACACAATGAGTCAATGATTAATGATCTATGTGTGTAAGCACATTTTTCTCTGTTTTAATATCACTGTTACTTTGACATAACACCATTGAATTTAAATCATCATACATTTTTTTAATGCTTCAATCACGTAGGCCTACGTACCTATAACCAAAATTTGACAATGTAGCTAACACACATCATACAAAATTTGTAATACCTTGTATTCTATAAAAGAACAATAAAAATACAATACACAAACAACAAAAAACAATAAAAAGTAAGAACAATAAAAATTGGCATACAACGCATCAGTACAAAACAGAATAGCCTAGCACAACACACTTGTATAAACAAACAAAAAAATAAACTTGGCCTGGTAGCCTACTTTACTCCTAGTAGGCTATACTGTCATAAAATTGGTTACCTAATACCTATACAATACTGTATACCAGGGGCGTGTGGTCTGGGCAGGCTAGGTAGTAGGTACGCTGCGCATGCCCAAGGAAAATTCACGGAAAAAAATTTACATTTTTTCAGCTCGTTGTTTTGCATGTTGGAGCCAATTTTAATGCTAGTTTCTATTTCTTGGTCAGTACCATTTTTGGTACAAGCATTGCGCCTCACAACATCTGAAAGAATACACAATATTAGGAACGTCCAATTGAGCTGCTCAGAATCGAGATCACATAGATCTGAATTGCGGGTAGCTTTATTTCTAGGAATGCTTTTATCATGCAAGCCACTCGCAAGAGAACTAACTTCATTTGGCTGACAATTTGAGGAGCTAGGTTTGGATAGTATATAGTTTGATTGATTTCCACGCACGAAGACGACAGGGTGCTCACCTCTTCAGCACACTTCACCTGACGATTTAATATTCTGCTGTAATGGCGGAACGATAGATCTCGAAGAGACTTTCGATTCAATTTGGGCATTTTTCTTTCAATAAGGTTTGCATGTCCTGCATTCAAGGGGTATTCTGTGGTTAGGTGGCCTAAAAAAAATACATTGCCTATAATGGCAACATATGTAATAGGCCTAATGCACATGGGCCCATGACAGGTAGGCTATGTGGCTATGTGTTGTGTTGAAATTGATTGATGGTGGGGGTCAAAACATCAATTTAAATTAAAGGTAGGCCGACAGCATGTAAATTACTTTGAAATTAGCCGGGCTGTTGTAGGCCTAGGCCTAGACTGCCCAGTAGGTTAGAAGCTATAGGCTTAGCCTAAGGACATGAAGCATACGTAGACTAGGGACATATCCGAATTCCAGTTTTCTATGCCTTAAGTCTAGATTTGACCTCATCAACAATCTGTGATCGGAGGTTCAGTTCAGTTTCCTCTTCATCCATTGTTGATTGCATCAAATCTAGACAGACTTAGAATTAGCAACGACAAAGTGGAATTCAGACACGTTCTAAGTAGGCCTAGGGCCTAGCCTAGCCTAGGAGGCCTAAGCCAATTGAGGTCGTATACAGTAATTGCAACCAGGCCGACTAGGCCTAGTGACAATGAAAACAATGCAAATGATCAATGAATGAGTCAGAATGGCCAGGCCGGGCGGTCCAGTCACAGTTACAGTTGGCTAGGCCTAGGCATACCTGGAGCAGAAATTATAAGCAATAGGCCCTAGGCGTAGGCCTAGTCCAGTCTAGTTAAATGGTTGACACCACCTTTTTATTAAGTAGGCTAGGCCTAGGCTAGGGCCTAGGCCTAGGCATTGTGTTTAAAATACCTTGCCTAGGCCTACCTCAGGGACAGGTAACTAGGCCTAGGGCCTAGGCCTTATCAAGACTTTATGCTGTAGGCCCTAGCCACAGCTTCACCACAATTCTGAATTGCTAACCGTATAAGAAAGTGGCTAGGTCTAGCTAGATATAGGGCCTAGTCTAGCCCTAGCCTAGAAACGTTCTCGGGCCTAGGGCCTAGGCCTAGCCTATTTCTCACGCTTGGGCTTGAAACCCAATTGTTTGGGTTAATGAAAGCGTGATTGTGTAGACGTAGCCTAGGCTAGAGAGTGTCTATAATACGTAGAGAACCTTTAATACAACAATCCCACAGTTAATAGTGGACACTATACTTAAATAACAAATTGAAACTTACAAGAAACGAGGATGATGCCCTTCAACACAACACAACACAGCGTGAGCCAGGCGAGGCATGAGCTTCGTCCTCTTCTTTTTCTTCTTCTACTTGACTTGTCGTCACAACTACGGTAGTCAGTGATAGCACCGTTTCAAATAACTTTCGATTTCAATGGGTTAAATGTTAAATGTTAAAAGACAATAAAACGCTTTGAAAATCAAAGATAACAATAATTGTAAATTATTATAAGAAACTAACTAATCTAATATTCGAATTTCGTACTTCAAAATTACAAATTAATGTGATAGATATTTTCTTGACTACTATTTTGTGAGCGCTACATTCGAAAAAGCAATTGGCTGTGTTTTGTTTCGGATAAAGGTTGAAATGGTAATGTTGTGTACGTGTTGTGAAATGATTCATTTTGGCGAGTAAATTACGCGTGCGCGTGCACGGTGTGCGAGTGTGTATTTACGTGTAGGAAAATATAATTGTGCGTATCAACAATTCAAATTACTTAACACAAAGTATTAAAACAATATTTACACTATATTAAAAAGTTACCATCTCAAAATATTCTTCTATGATATTGTATGGATGTTTTCACGACTTCACTATATCCATATTTTATCCACAATGTTTACATAATATTCTCATAATATCATGATCTAGACATTACATTGAGCACTTAATATGAATATACATACAATATTGAGTGCTGTGTGGGAAAGACCACTAGTTGGTCGAAACGTATCAGCAACTTGTCTACTCATCTACTTGTGTCTATGTGCGACCTACCTAACGTTTTAAGGTAAGCTGTCGTCCTTCTGTATCTTTCCCCTCACTAGAACATGTTAATTTGTGTTCATAGTCCAACTTATCTTAGCCATTTAGGCCTCTTCTAATCATGCAAACTATGTAGATAATTTGCTAGACCAATTTGTCAAAGTCTGTCCTAGACATGATTGAGCACTAACATGTGCTGGGTTTGTTTGTGACTCTAGGCAGACATAAAGGTGCTTGCACACCCTGACAATGCCCTGGTAGCAGAACTTGACTCCAGCATCGTGGTGGAAGACAGGAAACTCTCTTCCGAGGAGAGCGCGCTGTTTGTGATTGGCACAGACTTGGTTGGAAGAGAGGACTTACTGCAGAAGGCCCTCGAAGCAGCAGAGTATCTGATCTCCCGCGAGAAGACGAACTTGCCAACCATCCGAGAGTCGCGGATACACGTTCTGAGTGAATACAACGTGGACGGAGAGAAACTGTTATTGATGAGAAAGGTAATCTGTTGAAAATGTATTAATTCATACTTCATAGTAATTTTGTGAAATAACATGATTCCTACATATTTTGGTGTTTTCACCATTCACAAAATTCACGGACCTCTAGTAATTGGGTATGGGGTCCAGATAAATACATATACAGTCAAATGTCATTACAACGAACTCGAAGGGACCTAAAGTTTTTTTCGTTAAAATGATTATTTCGTTAAAATGATCGGCGTTTTTTATGTGATGGAAACTTGATTCCCAGTCCCCAAATTGGTCAAAATTGCGTCTACAAAGCTTAAAAGTCGCGTAGCGCGCGAGTAATGGCAGGTAACGCATGGCCCCTGTGTGGCCTGCAACCAGCATTACACATCTGTGTTGCGGGCAGTAGACTCGCAGGCGGGTCCTCAAAGTGAGAACAGATGCGCCCGGCCGAACGAGAGAGAACAATAAATAGAGTGGTATCGTGAGCGAGACGCGACGAAGTAGTTCAACTACTACAGCGACCGGCCGCCGTGAGAGAGAGAGAAAGTGCTAGGCTCAGGATGCGTAAGTGCAAGCGAGACCGCGATAGCCGCCTGTTGTCAGTTCAGTTCGTCCCTCGCTCCGTAACCTCGATCGTGATTGGTCGGCTGGGAGGGGGCTCGTCTTGCGGCGGCCAATGACCTTGCCCGACTCTCGTAGATACCTGCTAGCAGGCCAGCCGGCCCATGTAATGAGGCGATACTGAGGCGATAATGAGGCGGGAAAAACACCAATCTACGCGACTGGGAATTCCAAATAATCTACATTTCAGAAGATAATTTCGTTGTACTAACGTGTAATAATACCAAGGGGAACCAAAATTTGTTCGTTAAAATGATCTTTTCGTAATAACGAATTTTCGTTGTAATGATAACAAATTAACATTGTGAAGATAGGGATTCAGGCGGGACCACAAATAAATTTCGTTAAAACGATGATTTCGTTGTAAGGGCGTTCGTTGTAACGACTTTTGACTGTACATATGTTTATGTAGTTATATCCTGTGTTTCCCTCTCATTATTTTTATTATTTGTTTTGCTGATTCTAGAAAGCAACTGTAGGAGACTCGGTTGTAATTCACATCAAAGAAAACAACTTCAAATGGGTGCCCAAGCTTCAAACGCTGTTGCAGAATGATAAATCTGGTCAGCGTGTTCTAATGGTTACTCAAGGTGAACCTGTGAGTGGGCTATTAGGATTGTTCAACTGCATCCGTAAGGAACCTGGTGGCCAGAATGCAAGGTTAGAGGCACACGATATGCGCATCTTATTTTCTATATTGAGTTTCTAATGATGTGCACGGTTTGTGAAGAATTCCATTTTATTTGGCTTACTGTTTTCAACTGCAGGCAGTATTTGGTAAAGGAAGATAATTGCAACTGACCACTTCGGCTCTTGTAAACAATTACGTTATGCAAAAATATTATATAAATCAGCATTTGTTTGCGTTTTTTTATTTCATGAAACTCATAGTTTATTTTTTACAATTCATCTCTTCAAAACATTGTTTTCATGTTTATCAATATGACCAATTATATTGATTAACATCAGTAGTAATAAGTGAGTATAAATGCCATACTTGTTGCTAGGTGTTTCTTGATCCTGGACAAGTCTGCCCCTGCGTTTGACCCAGCACTGCGACTGTATCAAGAGCAGATCTCCAAGGACTTGGCCGTGAACGTTTACGAGGATGGCAAGTGGGGCAGCTACCGGCATACGGCTCTGGAGGCCGAAGCCATGATAACTGCCAAACACGCGTACATCAACGTGAAAACACGCGGTGACCTATCTACCTTCCAGTGGGTACAAGGTCCCCTGGATCCAGACACGTGAGTCACGCAGTAAAGAGAACGTAGTAATAAACGTTTTATGTAGCTTCAGACCAAGATTATACTTTTGACATGATTCCATTAAATTGGAATATTGTTAATTGTTTATGTTTCTCAAATTTGACATAATTATTGAATTTTGGGCAGAAACCATCTCTTATCATCAATATACTATGGTATGGCTGCCTAACGGTATGGGTGGAATGCCATATGATCTTCGTAATTAAGAAAAATAAATTTATTATACTAAGTTAAGTGTGAAGGAAAGAGAAAGAAGATGCACAGCTCACCTGAGACTTGGTAGGTGGTCCCGTGAGAAGTAGAAATGTTGATATTTCATACACTATTCATATAAATGAATTAAGCTATACAAATTTTATTAGCTTGATGCGTTCTTTGTTGTTTTTTTAGTTTCAAACCCAAACAATATGAAGAACTAGTTCACGTTTATTACTCCGCTCTAAACTTCCGAGACGTGATGACTGCAACGGGAAAAATTGCTGCGGAAACCATAGATAAAAACAGAACAACTCAGGTAAAAATTCAATATACTAGCACTAATATAAAATGATAAAATAAGTTTTATATAGGTTTATTGTTCTTGTGGTCAAGTTGTTGATGTTGAAAACCCCGTGAACCTATGTAAGTACTGCCACTAGCACATGTACTATATTCCATTACTTTCAGGAAAATGTTCAAGGATTAGAGTTCGCTGGCCGTGATTCCAAAGGACGGCGGGTGATGGGCGAGAAAATATCGGGTGCATTGGCCACTATGGTCGTAGCAGACACCACCTTGCTGTGGGAAGTTCCGGACGATTGGACTCTGGAGGACGCTGCCACTGTTCCCGTTGTCTACGCTACGGTAAGTAGAGACGATCGTTCTGTTATGTGGTCTCGCACACAACATCTGGATAGTACTGACTTGTAGTTGTTTATATTTTCAATATACCGGCACTTCTATAATGTAATTGTTTTGTAATTATCCTGAATCTAGAAATCAATGTTGTTTGAACTTGTTGGTTGACAGGCATACTTTGCACTGTTTCTGAGTGGCCGCATGACCAAGGGTGACTCTGTGCTGATCCATGCTGGCACGGGAGGTGTGGGACAAGCGGCCATTCAGCTAGCCTTGCACGAGGGCTGTACAGTGTACACGACTGTCGGTACTCAGGAGAAGAGGGACTTCATCAAGGAGAGATTCCCACAGGTCGGTCTCCGTTGAGTGGCGAGCATTTTGGAAAAGCTGAACACAAATTAATGAGGGGTGCATTAATAAGACACAGTTTTGGATTGGAATATTATTGAAAGGAATGTAAACGAAAAAGGCTAAAATAATTAGATCAGTACAAATGTTTATTAAACAAATATGTATACCTACTTAATAATGCTATAAAGAACACATCTACGTTATAATTCTAGTTGTCTGACCGCCATATTGGCAACTCTCGAGACACGTCCTTCGAACAGCTGGTCATGGCAGAGACAAACGGCAGAGGCGTCGACTTGGTTTTGAACTCTCTCGCAGGAGAGAAACTGTTGGCGTCGGTTCGCTGTCTAGCCCGTGGCGGGCGTTTCTTGGAGATTGGCAAATTTGATCTCATCAACAATACCCCATTAGGTAAGGATTATAGGGAAATTTTTACATGAACATTTCC
Organism: Isoperla grammatica; assembly: GCA_945910005.1. Lineage (NCBI taxonomy): Eukaryota > Metazoa > Arthropoda > Insecta > Plecoptera > Perlodidae > Isoperla > Isoperla grammatica. The sequence continues at coordinate 50,806,522 of OX246740.1, forward strand.
ACAAGTATTAGGCAACAATGGTAAAAGGCCAACAGATAAATATGGCATATTATGTTCTTACTTATTTCGATATTTAAATTTGAGTATGATTTGCTTTATTATTAGAACTTCATCAAAGTCCTATAAATCCGTGTTCAAACCATGATTATCGTGCCTGATGTCCCTCCAGGAATGGGTGTTTTCCTGAAGGAGACCAGTTTCCATGTGGTGATGTTGGACCACCTGTTCAACAGTCCAGCTGACTGGAAGAAGCCCTTGCATGACATCATGGTCAAGGGCATAAAGGAGGGAGCCGTCAGACCTCTGTCAAGGACTGTTTTTGCTGACGACGAAGCGGAGAAAGCTTTCAGGTAGTATTACGACTACTAGTATAGGCAGTATCACAATCCACGGGAAAAAAACACTTTTGCTTGTGCATTGTAGCCATTGCTAGACATTTCTTGAATTGAATTTCATCTTTAAGAGAAAATCTAAATATCAAACAAATCTTACTATAATTATGGTTTACTGAAAAACCTTAAGATTGCCACTGTCTAGTGAATTCTATCTTTCAGCAAATGCAAGATTTCTGTGAGACAGACTATAAATGTAAGCCTTAATTTCTTGTTGTATCAGGTTCATGGCGGCTGGAAAACACATTGGCAAAGTGTTGCTGAAAATACGCGACGAAGAGAGACATCTCTCGTCGATTCCAAAATTACTCCTGCACGAGGCTAGACCCCGATTCTCGTGCGATGCAGAATGGACGTACATTGTTGCAGGTAAGAACTAAACACTCTGTGATAAAGTCTACTTCTTTTACTGCAGTGGAAAATGTGACACCATTGTGTCCACTCACTATGTGTTTTTAACAAGACCGCTAAAGCGGCCTTGAGCCGCCGCTGGCGTCACTGTTGGGGCACGTCACTTAATGGAAAACTCGACTTTTTAGGGGATGAGTCACTTATTTTTTTTTTTTTTTTTTTTTTTTTAGTCACTTGTTGGAAAACTTGTCGGTTGGAAAAAAGAAAAAAAAAAAATTGTAAAAAAAAAATTCATGTTGAAAATTTTTAAGTGATGGAAAAATTTTCGAGTTTTTCCATGTCTATGTCATGTTAGTTGGTCGTAGATACTTATGTATAGAAAGAAATTTGAAAGTTGTGTGATTCAAAAAAAAGAAAAAAAAAATTCATGTCGAAAAATTTCTAAGTGTTTGAAAAATTTTCAAGTACGCCACTTTTTGGAAAACTTGAAAAATGTTAAAAAAATTGAAAAAATTAAAATTTTGTTAAAAAATTATTTTCATGTCGAAAATTTTTTAAGTGATTGAAAATTTTTCGAGTTTTTCTATGTACATTTCATGTAAAACTGTCGTAGATACTTGTGTAAAGAAAGAAACTTGAAAATTGTGTGATTCTGAAAAAAGAAAAAAAAAATTCATGTTTAATAAAATAAGTACCACATTTTTTTGAAAACTTGAAAAAAGTTGAAAAAATTTAAATTTAGGTAAAAAATTAATTTCATGTTGAAAATTTTTAAAGTGTTAGGTTAGGTTAGGTTAGGTTAGGTTAGGTTAGGTTAGGTTAGGTTAGGTTAGGTTAGGTTAGGTTAGGTTAGGTTAGGTTAGGTTAGGTTAGGTTAGGTTAGGTTAGGTTAGGTTAGGTTAGGTAAATGTTAGAAAAATTTTCGAGTTCAACTATTTACATTTCCGCACGTTCAAAAGCTTCCCGGTACGTCCCAATTTTTGTTAAAAATTTCGAAGTGTTAGAAAAATTTTCAAGTACCCCATTTTTTGGAAAACTTGAAAAAAATTGAAAAAATGCAAAAATTAAAATGTTGGTAAAAAATTATTTTCAGGTTGAAAATTTTTAAAGTGTTAGAAAAATTTTCGAGTTCAACTATTTACATTTCCGCACGTTCAAAAGCTTCCCGGTACGTCCCAGTAAATGTGTCGTCAATGAAGCGAACATGTATAGAAAGGTATTCAAACGCTTTTTCAGATGATACCAAAATGGATTGTCCAAATTCAAAACGGTAGATTTAGGGGACGTTCTAAGACGAAAATTAAAAAATCAAAATTACACAATTAACTGTATGTGCCAAAAAATATCGAAAACGGTAAGTGCCCGGTACGTCCGGGTACGGTTTATATGACGTCAATAGCCATGAGACTCCCCCATTTTGGGAAAAAAAAATTTAAAAAAATTCCAACATGCTTTTTTAAGAAATTTAAAACTTCTAATAGACAAAATCTTAAAGTGTTCGAGATCCACTATGTACATTTCCGCACGTTCAAAAGCTTCCCGGTACGTCCCGGTAAATGTGCCGTCAATGAAACGAACATGTACAGAAAGGTATTGAAACGCACTTTCAGATGATACCGAAATGGATTGTCCAATTTTCGAACGGGACATTTGGGACACGTTCTAAGACGAAAATAAAAAAATAAAAATTACACAATTAACTGTATGTGCCAAAAAATATCGAAAACGGTAAGTGCCCGGTACGTCCGGGTACGTTCACAAAATAGACAATAGCTTCGGAACGTGCACATTTGAGTTAAAAAAAATGTAAAAAAATTCCAACATGCTTTTTTACGACATTGAAAAATTCTCATAGACAAATTCCGGCAAAAACACGGCACGCATGAAATCCGTTAAAGCACCGTAACTCGGACACCCGTAAGGTATAATTTTTAAAAGTAACATTTTCTTATAGATAATTGTCCATTTATTGATACTAAATACAAAGTTTTGTTGTATGGCATATTTAAAACACATTTAATATACAAAACAAAAACTTTTGTATGCGTGTTTTTCGATCGCCGTAAAAAGTGCGTTGCGCGAACGTCTGTCATTCGGTTTAGGGGTGACTTTTCGAAAATGTTGTTTCATCCCCCTGAACAGGCAAGTATTCAGCATCTGCCCAAAGAAAAAAAACCCATTTCAAAAGTTCCAACTTGACGCAAAAAAATCAAAACTGAAGCCGTGTCGTGAAAATCAAAAAGTGCCCATAACTAAGCATCCGGGACGAAATTCAAAAATTTGACCGATGAGTCCGGACAAATCCGTGAATCCTTTAAAATGAAAAAGTCAATTGCATTCGGAAATAAAAAATGTGGAAAAAAGTGTTACTAAACGATTTTATCGGCACACATTACAAAATGTTCACAATTTGATTTACGAAAGTTCCGGGACGAATCCAAAAAATTTCCAAAAAGTAGTTACCCAGATGGTAAGCGCTGGTAACAAAACAAAAACGAACGTTATATCTCGTTTGGTTCGACGGGCAGAGTCGTTTGAATGTGACACGTTAAAAAGGTACCAAAATTGTCAAATTTAGAATTCGAAAATTTTACGTTTTTCGGTGCAAATAACTTTTTATCGGGACACTTTTCTCGAAAAAGTTTCATGTCAAAAAGATGCTCCATTCAATTCTAATCACACTTAAAGAGTCAAAAAAATTCCCAAAAAAACATTAGCATTTTTTACAATTTTTACCGCACTTGGACATAGCCAAATACGCACACTTTGCGACATTTAACACGTCGGGGGTGGAAAAGTTGAGGGGGTAGAAACATGAAAAAAATACCCACTTGTAGAGAAAAGCACGACGATGAAAACTGTAGCGACAGTTCGGGGAAAAAAGTCACTTTTGTGGGGCCCCCGATGGTCTGGGGAAAAACGAAAAGCCGCGCTTTGCTCGAGGGCGGGGACCACCGAAAGATATTTACAAAAAACCATGGCTTGTTGGCTTGATTTAGAGTAATTGCTTATTTTTGCCCTTGTTTATGTGTGATTGTGATTGAACCATACAAAACAAAGAGACATGTAGTATTTTACATTTGATTGTACTAGTTCACATGTCAAACATGAGTTTAAGGAAGGGTGTTAGAATGTTAAATATATTTTGTGCTAGAGGTTTAGAGAAACTATTGGCCTACTTACAAGAAATCCTACAGATTGTATCAAATAGTGACTTAGAGTGAATGTATTCTTTTCAAGGTGGTCTTGGTGGGTTTGGGCTGGAGCTCGCTGATTGGCTGGTGTTGCGAGGTGCCCGCAAGCTGGTTCTCACTTCACGCAGTGGTTTAAGGACAGGCTACCAGAGCTCAAGAGTGCGTACATGGAGGTCTTATGGAGTTAGGGTCCAGATATCCACCGAAGATATCACAACGCAGCGAGGAGTTACGTCTTTACTGAAGGAAGCTATGAAGCTTGGACCCATAGCAGCCATCTTCAATCTGGCTGTGGTAAATTCCAGATATATTAAGCAATACATTTTCTGGATAAATAATTAAGTTTAATTAATATAGTGATTATAAGTAATTTGTTCATGTTTTTCCCCCAGGTATTGTTAGATGCTTTATTCGAAAACCAGACAGAAGAAAGCTTCATAAAATCGTTTGGACCTAAAGCCGAGGCCACAAAACATTTCGACACAATCTCCCGTAAGCTGTGTCCCCGACTGAAGCACTTTGTCATCTTCTCGTCTGTGTCTTGCGGCCGGGGAAACGCTGGTCAGACCAACTACGGCATGGCAAACAGCGTGATGGAGCGTATCTGTGAGCGGAGGACGAGAGAGGGCTACCCCGGGCTGGCGGTGCAGTGGGGGGCTGTGGGGGAGGTGGGGCTGGTGGCAGACATGCAGGAAGAGGATCACGAGCTAGTCATAGGTAAGGGAGACAATGCAGGTTCTTAACCTTCCAAATGTTGTATATACTTAGTAGTTTAGAGGTAGATATCAAATGAACCATCTCTGAGTTTAACGATGGCCTGGCACATAACACGTCTCTGTTCTATCCTCCCAGGCGGCACCTTGCAGCAGCGCATCTTGTCCTGCCTAGAAGTGTTGGATGGGTTCCTCCGCCAGCCACACCCTGTGGTGGCCAGTATGGTGGTAGCCGAGAAGAGAGCGGGCAGTTCCGGTTCCACCAGTATTGTGGACTGCATCGCCAACATAATAGGTACAACATCTTCGCTAATTAGGTCATTTGAAACATATACCAATAATAAGTAGTGGTTTATATTATTTTGTGTTGGTAGGCCTGCGTGATCTGAAAACGATCAGCTTGCACTCATCGTTGGCCGAGCTCGGAATGGATTCTATGATGGCTGTCGAGATCAAACAGGCGTTGGAGCGAGAGTTTGAGTTAAACTTAACCCCGGAAGACATTCGAGGCCTCACGTTTGCCAAGTTGATCGCCCTTTCCAATGTTGAAACTACGGAGAAGAAAGAAGCCATCAATGGTGATTTTCTTATTATTAAGATAAAGGATAAGATTATGTTTATTAAATTCATGGGAAAATTTGGAGTAGGAAAATGAAGTGTGAACCTACTCATTAATAACCTGGTGGTTATACTACCTGCTGACGATGGGTTGTCACACGTTGATACTTCATTGCATAAGATTGGGGCTGACAATTTTAAATGGTAGAGTAGGTTTGTATTTTTGAGACCTACTTAAGCTTCAAACTAGTTACAAACTTCTTCATAATACTGACGTTGATTGTATGACTGCATTGAAGAGAGAGTTGTTTTCAGAGGTGAAAACGGATGCCTTACGGCTCATGCTCCAAGCTATCGGCAACGAGGAAGACGCATCTCACCCAACGATTATTCTGCCGTCTCTCTCCGAGGGAAGGAACATCTTCATTGTCCCGGGCATCGAAGGCATGGCATTCCCGTTTGAGACGCTTGCCAAAAACCTCCAGTTTAAAGCGACTGGACTGCAGTTGGGACACTGGAAAGACAGTCTGTCTGAACGGGCATCTGAAATGGCTGCAATGCTTTTGCCAGTAAGCACACTTTATTGAGTTAGTAAATATGATGACGTGGAGTTATTTCAATGATTTTTGTGTCTTGAACTTACATTACATAGTACTTTGAGAGTGGCATGCAGATTTAAAAAAAGTGTAGTGTTTTATTTTATGTGTTGTAAATGTAAATTTCTTTGTTCTTCCAGTTTGTGAAAAATGGTATCTCATCAAACAACGAACCATTTCAATTGCTCGGGTATTCGTTCGGAGGTCTAGTGGCTATGCACCTGGCATTGCTACTCGAGGAAGCTGGTTACCGCGGGAAACTTATCCTGGTAGACTCTGGGCCAGACTTCTTGCGACAGATTGTCAAGACTCAGATCGAGGGTAATGGGAACGAAGACAACTTGCAGATTAACCTTCTCCTCGCAATATTAAATCTTTTAAAGAAACAAGATGCAGGTGTTATGAAACAGGTAATATTTAATGCTGCTGGTCCTTTGCAGAGTACAATGAATTTCTTCTTGTCAAATGCCCACATTTGGCTATTATGCCATCATGCTGGATCTGGTCAACCAGTAGAATTTAACAAATAGTAAAATAAAAAACCTTCCTGTTATAGATTTACTCAGACTTGGCAAAGCTTGCTTCGTGGGACGAACGATTGGAACACTTCTTGTTGTTGGCCCCAGACAGCCAACACAGCCACGAGTATCGCAAGTCTTTAGCCTCGTCCGCTCTCAGACGTATTAGAGCGATTATCAACTTTGATTGGCGAGAAGGAGCTACACTGAAATCTAGTGTAACGCTTATACGACCAACAGTTCAAGCCCTGCAAACTAATGAGGACTACGGACTAGTGAAGGTAAATCAGAAAAGTCACAACACTTTTCTCAGCTGGACTAGACACAGTTTAATACTGTCTCATCTCTAGTAAATAATTAATTCAAAACTGTATGTCACCATTTCTCCTGATAGCTAATAGTGAATAGGGATTAGGTACTGATAATTTCAATAATTTGTCTTATCTGCAGTATTGTGAACAGCCAGTTGACGTTCAGTTTGCTGAGGGCGATCACGCAACCATTCTGAACAATCCGCTCTTAGCAAACATCATCAATACGCAGCTGTCGACACTCGCCGAAGAGTTGACAACAAAGCGTGGCTTCTAAAAGATCTGTCTCTGGATTGCCTGAGGAAAGGTAATTCATGGAAGTTATCGTTTCCTTCCTTAGAGGAAATCACACTAGTTTAGTATACCACCATGAAACATTTAGAAATACTTGCCTTAACATTACTTCAAACTCAGTTTCAGCCCATCTTCATGAATGGTTGAAAAAAGATTGCAATGTACATGGCGATGTACCCGACAAGTAAAACATTTACATGGACTTATAAAGTCATGACTAGTAAGGTGTCTTGGTCAGAACAGATCAAGGTTAATATAGAATTGTTCCCTTCATATTTAATGCATGCACTTGGTTTGTGAACAGTATTGCATCACTCCCATCAGCGTCCAGTTTGTCGCCGGTGACCGGAGTCGCGGAGTCAATACTCGTCAACTCCCACGTGGCGTATCTGCTTGAGAAGCCCCAACTACTCTCCAAGAGAGCGACGCACACGGAACTAGCTCAGCCCTTCAAGGACATCTCTCAGATCCACTAGAACAAGCAGCCACAAGCCACACCAGGTTACACATTATATGGAATTACAATTAACTACCTATGAAATGAATGTTTTTTGCTGTAGACACTAGTTGACTTATTAGAGATGTGTATTACGTTTCTATTTCTACTTTGGTGGAGTTGTTGTAGATGTAATGCATGTTCTTTGTAGAGTTTAGTAGTGGCCTAATGTAGAAGTTTCAATACTTTGTAGACTTTGTAGTGAGCTACCTAATGAATGCAGTATTGCTGATTGTTTCTCTACTCTATTCTGTTCTATTCTATTATTATAGGAACATGTATGTTTCTTCTAGTAGTAGCTGATTGGATTTGTTGTATGTGTTATTTCCTTCTTCTGTGTAAAATTTTGGAATGTATATTGTTGTACTTATAATAATATAATAATAAATGTAGATATTTTTGATCTGTGTTATGTGGCCAAACCATGCAATCTTGTACTTCCAATTTTATCTCCAATCTACTCCATTCCAACCATTTCCAATTTTGTTGTTTTGGATCATATTCATATCCTTCTTGTTTAAAACATGTGTTCTTGTTAAAACTATAAAACAAATGTTAAACAGGACAAAATTGAATTTATAGTACATTAGATAAATTTTTGATAGATTTTGTTTACTACGTGATCATTTTCGTTTTAAAAATAAAACAATAATAAAAAAATAATATTGCTTATTTTGTGTAGCCGTAGCCATTGTCGTCGTTAGGTACCTCTGCTGCCAGTATGATATAGTCCTCCCAACGAAACTATTCTCATGCTTTCATCACAGGCCATGTCCAGAATGGCAACTTAACTTGTCATTCCTCCGTGTGCTTGCATGATGGAAGATTGCATCGGATTGTTCTCAGTTCGTGAGTTGGCCAACTTGTCCTATGTTGATAAATAGTAATTCTCTCATTTGTGTAAGTTGCTATTAATAATATTACACGATGAATATTTTTAAAAATTAAGTACAAATATAAGTTTGTAGTAACAAAACCAATAAGGTTGGAATTCATAGTCGGCCCCTACACCTAGGGGCACCCATTGTTGCTATGGATTTTTTTTGTTTATGGGAAATAACGTGCAAACAATTGTTACCTTGGTAACAATGGGCGCCCCTAGGTGTAGGGGCCGACTATGAATTCCAACCTAAGTCATGTTTGAAGAGAAGTGATAATTGAAAATAGTTCACGGGAACCCAGCCATTCACAGCTTTCGATACCAAGAAATGGCGGAAACGCCGGTGTTTAAACGACTTTATTTCATAAAACTAAAGTAGGACGGACTATACCTTTACAGTTTAGACCTACCTCTAGAATACAGTGGAATATTAAAATAAATACTTGCTGCGAGTAGTTACTCTATGGATCTACTCAGTAAAGTGTGAATGTTTATACATTTTGACAGGCTTTCAATAAAAACAAAAGACTGCCAATGTTGCTCATAGCTTACTGGATTTTGATAGTTCCTGTGAACATCTTCGAATTCTCGAACTCTCATTGGCTACACAACAAGGTCTACTTGATCTCCGCCAGGCGGAGATCAAGTAGACCTTGGCTACACAATAACGATTTCAACGTTAGCGATCATGTAAGGCTGGTCCACACAGATTTTTAAGACATAATGCATAAGGTTTTAAGACGTTGTTTTAAAAACAACAATGAAAACAACGTCTTAAAACCTTATGCATTATGTCTTAAAAATCTGTGTGGACCAGCCTTACATGATTGCAGTGCAGGAGCTGCTAATTTTGTCGTGCGCCATCTTAGTATTCGGCAATAGTGCGCGCATGAACACAGGCAGTAAACCGTCCGCGGAAGTTTACTTCGAGGCCTCAGAGTCAGGGGTTATGACGAAAGCATGAGAATAGTTTCGTTGGGAGGACTATACTTTCTTCTTGATGTCTAGCACAAGACTCAATTCCAAAAATAGCCATGTGGCCGTGTTTTGTTTCGGACAAACATTGAATTTGCACCAATCAAAGAAAGATACAAGAATGGAGTTCCCTAGCAACACATTGTTTTTTGTATGTCTGTGATCTCACAACCACCTCAATTGAGTCTTGTGCTATTGTATTCAGTTACAATACACCCCCCACCCCCTCTTGATGATTTTCAGAATTGATCTAGAGGGCCCTGAATTGCTCTATCTAAGGATGTAAAGATGCATTTTTCATTGTTGTCCATTGTTATTGAAGGTCTAGAGGGCCATGATTAGCTCTATCTAAGGGTCCTATAGATCCATTCTGAAAAGGTATATTATTTATAGAGGAGTCGAACAATGGATGTATATTTATATATTTCTCTTGCATTTACACTAACATTTAGGGGAAGCACAGATATGCAAAAAGAAAGCAAAATGAAAGCATACTCGAGTCAGCTTGAACAACATGCCAATGCCAAACTCAGCCAAGTCTGTTTTCTTCTAAATACAATAAAAACACTTATTTACTTCCATACCACAAAAGTAATATTCCACTTACTATTTAAATCTGTATTAATGTATGGAGTGAGCTTATGAGGTGTTATCTTTATAAGGCAACATACTCCCTGTGCATTAAATATGCAAGAATGGGCAATTGGGATGTTTACTTTGGTAGATAGTGCCTAAAGGCTGGGATAGTATTGAGAGGGAAAGAGCTATAGGAGGAGGTTCCTATAACTCTTTCCCTCTCAATACAATTGGGATGTTTAGTAATTAGCTGCCCAATTTAGCAACCCTTTTTCACTTCCTAACAGGTATCAACTACCTGTGACTAGAATTAGAGATTCTGTTTTGGTTTGGTTTATGTTTGAAGAGATGGACAATTGTCAGCAAAAGAAATGGATTGCGAATCCTTTCAAAAGTGACATGACGAGTGAGATTTCGACAAAAGCCGACAATGAATCATCAATCTGTCAGAAGACACCTAGTTAAGATAAGATAAGATATTTATTCTTCAAGACATACATGGTAATTGTACTAAGTCTAAATCTCTGACGAGATGTGCGAAGAGAGGTCTGCGTGTGCATGCAGCACAGACATGGCGGGTGTTTCCATTACAACACAAGTAGTAAAATTAATTATATACACAATTAGATACATGAACAGTTTAACTGCAAAAAATTTACCCAACTTTGACTGTCTTTTCAACAAACATGTCATACTGTTTCTGCTGAAGGTTTGAAGGACTTGATCTCTTTCACATCTTTGTATATCTGAGAAGTTGGATTTTCAGTGATGGTAGAAATTCAAACCAAATTGTTGAACAAAGTGCAACACTGTGGAACTCTTTGCACCTGAAAACCACTCGCAATGATGTGAATTTTAATGCCATCATCAACAGAAGCTTAAAATAGGTGCACCCTTCCCACATGCCTCATTATGAGGAATAGATCAGTGTTTTGTGCATTGTGCAGTGTACTCAATGTGAATAATAAATTTAAAAAATAACAGAAGTAATAAATATAATACAACAAAAAAATCACCCTATACTGGCTTTATAGATCTATCTATTAAGTTGGGTGCAAAGATACAAACAATAAATAAAAAATACTAACAATAACAGGGGGAAAAAATATAATAATCAATACCTGGTGGGTTTTCTCTCTCTCTCTCTCTCTCTCTCTCTCTCTCTCTCTCTCTCTCTCTCTCTCTCTCTCTCTCTCTCTCTCTCTCTCTCTCTCTCTCTCTCTCTCTCTCTCTCTTTCTCTCCCTTTTTGGAGAAGAATATTCCATACTGCATAAGGGTCAATTATGATCAAATAGATTTAAATACAAATATATTGGACTATGCTTTACTATGTAAAGTACAGCTGTGCATCAGTTACGCAATTAATTTTCTTTTTTTATGCACTGTCCCAAGGTTTTGTGACCTATTTGCATAATAGCTGCAGATTTTTAATAACTTTATGCAAAAAAAAACCTTAGCAGGAAGTTGGTGGGAAAATTGTGTTAGTGGTATAAAATGATTCAGGAATAATGTCACTTTCATTTGTGGGAGGATACTGATTGTTCATATTGTGCATAACCTTCAGTAATTGTATGCATTTATTTATTTTCTGATATGTATTAGTAATGGAATTGATGTATCATTCAATTCTTGAGTCATTCGTGTGTGGGTAGAGGTAGTGTGTAGGTCTAGTTAATGTGAAGGAAGTGCAATAACAGGAAATTAGTTTTTATAAAATAATATTTCTTTAGATAATACATACATGCATACAAACAATTATTTTAACTAAAATTAAAAATCCCCAAGTGACTCTAGTGACCAACATTTGTAATACATTTTCTTGAATACTCGGCTCAAATTTAAGGTGAGTTCAATTCAATTCAAATTCATATTGTGTTTATTATGTGTTCACATTTTTACATTATATTAATTTTCATTAGATATCGTTTTAATTTGAACTTATAATATACTATGCCACAAAGACGACTCGTGCAAGACTCACACTCTTATACATGTTGTCTTTCAACATTCTACCTTACTCTACCACACTGGTCAGTGGTCGCCACTAGTGACAATAGTGCAGTGGTCCTGGTGGCAAAACTTGTGCGGCACAACTTCCAACAATCTCAAGGTGATATACTTGCAGGGTGGGGCTATACCTACCAACAATCACAAGGTGATATACTTGCAGGGTGGGGCTATACCTACCAACAATCACAAGGTGATATACTTGCAGGGTGGGGCTATACCTACCAACAATCACAAGGTGATATACTTGCAGGGTGGGGCTATACCTACCAACAATCACAAGGTGATATACTTGCAGGGTGGGGCTATACCTACCAACAATCACAAGGTGATATACTTGCAGGGTGGGGCTATACCTACCAACAATCACAAGGTGATATACTTGCAGGGTGGGGCTATACCTACCAACAATCACAAGGTGATATACTTGCAGGGTGGGGCTATACCTACCAACAATCACAAGGTGATATACTTGCAGGGTGGGGCTATACCTACCAATAATCTCAGCTCCTTCAATTGCAAATTCTTTCTCCAGTAAAAAATATTTAAAGATTTCGGCCGGTGTTGAGTAAAACATTCTCCTTCCCATCGCCATTATTATTTCCTAGACTCAATCAGTATTAAAATTGTTAATTAATAAATAATTTAATAGTGTTAAGTGCTCGATGATCCAGTGGTTAGGTGGCTCGTTGGTCCAGTGGTTAGCATCCCTGCTTCCAATGTAGAAGGTCCCGGGTTCAAATCCCGCTTCAGGCAGAAATTTTTTAACTTCTAATTTGGATTCAATTCCATCACTTCTTGGCTTAGGAATAAGTAAACGGTGACTTTGGAGCCGTCCTAGCAACGAAGCACTCAATAAATTCAAAGTTGTTCTGAATCGGCCTTGTTGATTCTAGCATTTGTCCGCAGGTGTTCGCACTGCTCGCTTGTTTCACTGTTCGCATTCATATGTTTCGTATTTGAAATATCGATCTTTGATTGGTTATCGCTCACTCATCGATGGTATTCGAAGCCTGCAGGGTTGGTTTAGTCGCTTTAAATTAAAGTCCCCCACTGCAAATCAGTTTAATTACTGAGTGGGTAGACTCTAAATGTGAATTTATTTTTTTATTTATTTTTACTTGTCAATGCTAGTTGTATCATTGTCTCAGTAACTCTCCTGGTAAATTTTACAGCAAATTTCCTGCCATTCTGTTATTTACATTACGGGATTGTTGAATATACATTCAGGGGAATATTATTGCAGCATTTAACGTGCATTAGTAAACTAGATAGATCTAATTTGCTTTAGTTGCTGATTTGTTGTTATTTTATTTATGTGTGTGATTTATTGTGTGATTATTATGATTTAATGTTAGTGTGTTTACAGACCAGTCTTTTTCAATATTTGTTTGTAAAACATTATTTGCTTGTTGTGTGATTCACTCTGAACTAATAGACCTGAGATGACATATAAAGTACTTACAATACCAGTTACTGAGCGAAAGCATGTACCCATGTATATGTTAACTACCAGAGAATGTAAACTAACGTAGCCTATTGTTTCATGGCAGCGCTATGGCTCCAAACGCCGACCGTACTCAGGCAATCGAGAAAGAACTCCTCGAAGCTTTGGAGGCAGGACGAAAGCTTGCCGCAGCTCCGCCAGGGGAGGAAGTCTGCATCACGGGATTGGCAGGAATATTTCCAGACTCTGACAATGTTCACGAGCTAAGAGATAATCTGTTCAACAAAAGGAATTTGGTTACGGAAGACAGGCTACGTTGGGACTTCGGTATGGTTTATTTTATGAAATAGCCCGAGTCAGTGGCAGATATATCACCATTAATAAATTTCCACCAAGTGGAATCCTGGTAAAGAATGCTTTGTATTTATTGTGTATCTTGGTGATTGTATAGGTCACCCGGATCTTCCAAAGCCTACCGGAAAGATCAACAATCTGGAGAAATTTGATGCCGCTTTCTTCGGCCTCCATTCCAAGCAAGCCCATGTAATGGACCCCCTGTTCCGAGTACTGCTAGAGAAGTCGTACGAAGCCATTATTGATGCAGGTACTGCATAATTCATTGAATATTAAAGCATTATTAGTAGGCTACTTGGAAGAAACAAAAATAGTGCTTTACTTTCCACGGATGTTAAATTATAGACATCATACATGTACTGTGTTGATGTTTGTAATAATAGTTGAAATATTCAGTGTTGTAGATTATTTTTTCCAAAGTATCATGTTATTGCTAATGATAGCTTTAAAGAAGTAGGCCCTACCTCGTCTCTTCATATTTCAGTATCTTAGTACACTGGAAATTAAGCACCTTGTTCATCCTTCAGTCATTCTCAATGTCATCATGGGTCACATTTCATGTTTAATTCATTGATTTTTGTTCGTGTTAGGACTTCATAAACATTTAATTTTATGCATCAATATCCGATTGCAGGCAATGGACAGAGCCAAATTCCTGTAACTGTTCTCTTTAGTATAACTCGCTCAATGCTCTGTCCTATCAGTGTGCACCAGGTTTCATGCTACAGTATTTATAATTAATTTATTCAATATAGTATTGTGTAGTTATTTATTTGCAGTAGTAAAATTATTTACTTATAAAATGTTACAAAATAACAATTTATATTTTAACAAATAATTATTTATATTTTGAAAATGAAATACGTAATAGGCTTTCCCTGTGAATGAACCACTTTTTCACAATCTTGGAAGAATTCACAAAATATCAGTAAAATATTGTTAAGTTTATGTCATGTAATATTGTGAGTTACATTAAATGGTTCACATTTCTGATAGTTTATTTATGTGTTGATTACTGTACACCATTTTAACATTTTGAATAACTTCCTAGGTGTGAACCCTGCGGAATTGAAAGGAACTAATACTGGAGTGTTCATCGGTACATGCCTTTCCGAGTCGGAACAGTTCTGTTTTTATGAACTGAAAGCACCGTACGGCTTTGGACTCACGGGATGTACTCGAGCCATGTTGGCAAATCGACTCTCCTATTGCTTGGGAGTCAATGGTACGTGACATTAAGTTTCTGTCACCGGCATCAATTAGATCACTTGGCTATTGGGGCAGGTCTCGGTCCTCTAGTTATTTCAAGAAAACCCTCAGGGCACAGTTTTTACTAAAAGCAGACTGATATTACTTGTTGAAGACATGATAACAAGTCCCATGGATCAGTACAATAGTACTACTGTAGTGATAATACTGTTGAAGACATGATATTATGTACATGACATGATTTATTGTACTGATCTATAGGACTTGTGTCCCATAGATCAGTACAATAAATTGACAGGACTTATGAACGTGTAAAAATACAAGTTTGTAAATGTTTACCCATTACTTCTTTGTTATGCGAGTTTATTTCTGATTCTATATCAAAGGTGCAGAGTTTCATTACCAATTTGGGCTGTTTTTTCTTTTAACTTTTTTAACTGACAAATCTATTGGTATGAATTGACATACCTACATGCATATGCATACATGCATATGCCATAATTTAATCACTGAAAATCAGTTTGTCTAACCGAGTGGGCAGATAGTGTGTACAGATTTATTTTATTGAGCGAGCGAAGCGAGCGTCTCCACTAGACTCTTATTGCACTTCGTTCTGTTTTTTTTTTTTTAATGTCTGTCGATAGCGGTCGAACGGAAAGTCCGATCAACTTGAAATTTGGACCATCCACAAGCCTCGATGTGGATTGAAGGTTTTTAGTTTTGAGGCAAAATCGTTTGAAAAGTTACAAAGTTACACCATAGTTACTGCAAAATATTTTTCCTAAACAAAATGGCGGCAAAATGTGAGATAGCCAGATTTTCCTACAGATTTGTCCGGTCACGAATATGTTAATCTAATGGCGATCTAATAAGTATTGGCAAAGTTACACGAAAGTTACTCGAAAATATTTTTCTAAAACGCAGTAACGGCAAAATGTGAGGTGGCTATCTTATAGTAAATTTTTGTCTGGTCACGAATATACTAATGTAAACGTGATTCGATACGTATAAGAGGCAGAAATTACATTTCTATTGCTGTCAATAACTGTTAGTAACGGTGTTGAAAACATGACGACGAAAATTCTTAGCAACGCACATTGCACTGCATCCAACAATGTCTGGAAGTATAATAGCTATGGAAATTAGAAAAAATTTTGCAATGCGCATTCTTGAATGGTTGTTAATTGTTGTTTGTATTAGCATTGAAAACTTGTCGCCAGTAAGTTCGTAGATATTGACTCGCTCGCTTATCAACGCGTCAAACAGAGCGTTTTCCTAGTCTTATGACATGACAGTGACATGGTATTATTGTTTGTAGGCCCAAGTTACACAGTGGACACCGCTTGCAGTTCAAGCTTGTATGCCATCGAACATGCGTACAAGGCAATTAGAGATGGGGTGTGTGACCGGGCTCTGGTAGGAGCAGCCAACTTGTGTCTCCACCCGTTTGTGTCCCTTCAGTTCAGCCTTCTGGGGGTTTTGAGTCCGCATGGGCGGTGCAAGACGTTCGATGAAGAAGGTTTGTTATAGAGATGGGACAGTTCCGAAGTACACCAATTGTGGCACCGGCCAATTCTTAAGTTTGAATGTATTTGGCTCCTAAAATTGTGTCAACGCTTGGTGATGCTATACCATGTCGTCGTGTGTTTCAGCTAATGGCTATGCCCGAAGCGAGGCCATGGGAATGATGCTCTTGCAGAAGTCGAAGGATGCAAGGCGCATCTACGCCACGGTCGTTCACACCAAGACAAACTGCGACGGTTACAAAGAGCAAGGGATCACGTATCCTTCTGGGCAGATACAGCAGAAACTCCTGGAGGAATTTTATAAGGAGTGCCAGGTGGATCCGTCCACCTTAGGCTGGGTGGAGGCTCACGGCACGGGAACTAAGGTAACCAAGTGACCTAGGCGCCGACCGAGCGAAATAATTCAGTCCCCCCTCCCCCCACCAACACCCTATTTAATGGGGAAAGTCCATGGATGGGTGATCTTGAAACCTGACCTCTGATACAAAAAACAGGTGCTAATTGTTGCCTTTGTTTAGGTGGGCGACCCGGAGGAACTAAATGCACTACATGCGGTGTTCTGCAAGGGTCGATCTATTCCCCTTCCAGTGGGATCGATAAAGTCGAATCTAGGCCACTCGGAGGCGGCATCTGGCTTTTGTTCCATATCTAAAGTGATACTTTCCATGGAGACGGGCCTGATTCCACCAAACATTCACTTTGACTCTCCGAGGAAGGAGGTGATCGGTCTGATGAACGGAGATCTGCAGGTATCGTTGGACATTCCACAGATCCGGCATCTTTCGAAATTAGGAAACATACGATGTAACGGTGGTTTTTCTTATTCTGCGTAGGTGGTGACGGAACCGCAACCGTGGAACGGAGGCTCGGTGGGAATCAACTCGTTCGGTTTCGGAGGTGCCAACTGTCACGTACTTTTGAAATGGAATCCTAAAACGAAGACTAATGGTGGTGTTCCATCTGACAAAATACCGAGGCTTGTTACTGTCTCCGGTCGGACAGAAAAGGCCGTTCGACAACTTTTAGATGATGTATGCTGTACCCAAAAAACAGAGTTGTCTCTTAACCAGAACCATACACAGCTCGAATATTATATTAATCATAGACATCTTACTGCTAACATTATTTATGCTGTGTTTATCAGTAGATAAAATATTATTAATGTACCATAGCTTGTATAAAAATGTTTAAAATGATGGCATTTAAATGGTGTGAAAAATAGTGCAATCAATGGTTATTTCATAGTATCCCTGATGCACATACAGTTACTAGAAAGAACTTAACACAATTACATTTTTGGGCAATTATTATTGGGTTTTCTTAATTTAAAAAAAGTGAACTGTTCATTGTCCAGATTTGAAAGTGTTAGAAAATTCATGCTGTAAAAGTAGAATATTGCAGCCACCAAAAATCCATATGGCACTTCCAGAAAAATGTTACTCATACAAATTAACAATACACTTGAAATTTGGTATCATAAATAAATTGTTGCTTTGTTATCAACTTTAAATTACTGTACATTCACATAAGACGTGGTAACGTGTTCACCACTCATAATATGAGTGACTTGTGTTTGTTACCAGCTTGAATGCCGTCCAGTGGATGCAGAATATGCTAACCTTTACCACCACATTCATGCCTTCAACATTCCTGGCCACATCTACAGAGGCTTTACTCTACTCCAGCAAGGGCCCTCTGTCAGGGATGTGCAGGTAAACGCTATCAACTATCCAACTTATGATTACTTTTCTATAGGTTCTTTTTGAATTACGAGTTGTTATATCATGAAAGATGTGATCAATTTACGCATTTCTCTGTAAGACACTTGTGATGCAATTGAAATAATCTGAAAGTATGACGCTATAAGCGTAAGAGTGGAGGGAGAGTATGCATTAGGATCGTCCGATGTGGCTGTAGATGCTTATTCCTTACAGGGGATCTTGGTCTTCCGTTCTGACTTGGTTTGTTTCAGTATTATCCAGGAAAACAGCCACCCCCAGTGTGGTTTGTTTTGTCTGGCTTGGGCAGCCAGTGGACCGGAATGGGTCAGTCCCTCATGATTATTCCTGCGTTTGCTGCGGCAATCGACAAGTGCCACCAGATTCTCAAGGGGTTTGGCCTTGACGTGAGGAGCATTATCACGGATGATAAGTTGGACAATCCGATTCATACCTCAGTGGGAATCACGGCTGTGCAGGTGAGTGCAGTTAATAGCCGACAGCAGTGAGACTACATGCGACTAAAACTGTCTAGAGATAGCACTGCTAAGCAATGCCATTTTCTGCACTGTTTTAGGTCCTACAATTGATAGTACATATTATCACTTTTGTTTTAGTTTATTTTTTGTTACCAGAATGAAACTTATTTTCAGATTGGTCTTTTGGATGTGCTCGAAACAGTGGAAATATATCCAGATGGCTTGATTGGGCATTCCGTCGGTGAATTAGCGGCCGGTTATGCTGACAAATGTTTTACTTTAGAACAAACAATGATGGCTGCATATTATCGAGGTTTGGCCTTAGTTGAAATGGATTTGATTAAAGGTTCCATGGCATGTGTTGGTAAGTAGGCCTAGTTGCCATTTAAAGTCAGGTTTTGATTTTTCAAGTGACCCCTAAAGAACAGATAAAACAGATGCCTAAGCCTTTGCCAACTGTAGCCATCCACAAGCACACATAAGTGACCATAAGATCCCTATCACTCGCCTCTTCTCCTTTACCAATAATCCTAATAATCAGAAGACATTATAAACAATTAACAAAAATAAAATTACTGTTTTTGAGGTTATTAAATACTGGCAATCTTTCAGCTCTGTCCTGTAGTGAGCTGGAAGCATTACTCCCACAAGATGTCCAAGTGGCTTGTCAGAATGGGCCCGGCAGTTGCATTGTTTCTGGTCCGCACAAGTCTGTTACGATGTTACTGAACTCGGTGAAAGCTAAGGGGGTGGAAGTCAAGGAGGTGAGATGCAATAACATAGCAGCGCACTCAAGATGTGTCGCAAGTGTTGGGACGAAACTCACCAAATACCTACAAAAGGTAATTTGAAATGCTTTCATGTGTTGTAATGATAATAATTATTATTATATATATATATATCTTGACCCCGTTTCCAACATTAATTATCGAGTAAGGGGGAGTAGCAAAGTACTCCATGTCTTGGGCTAATGTCTTCGTTGCCAGCTAGCCAGGCCTGACACAACCACCTCCTCAACCTCTTCCTCGATCACTTCTTCCGTTACCAGAGGGCTGTTGTTTTTATTATTATTAGGAATATTTTAAATAATAATAATTTCAATAAAATACAACTTTGTTTATTAATATAAGACATGTTGACACTCAATGATGGAATAACATGTTTTGGAGTTGTAATTTTAGGTGATTCCTTCACCAAAAGCCCGCTCTGAGAAATGGATCAGCTCATCTGTGCCCAAGACAAAATGGACTAGTCAGGAAGCCAAACACGCTTCAGCAGAATATCTTGTCAGTAACTTAGTCCAACCGGTTTTGTTCCACGACGCATTAACCCATATTCCGAGCAATACGATAGTCATTGAAATATCCCCAGATACTATTTTGCAAGGTGCTTTGAAATCACAACTCGTTAATGTGTCACTGATGGAAAGTCAGCGTGACAATACCGAGCATCTGCTTTTAACTCTTGGAAAGTAAGTTACACACATATTTTTGTTGTTATCATATCTACTAGTATTACATTTACTACCCATGTTACGATTCAGAGGAAACACTAGTAACATGCATTGTTGGCTACCAGGTTGTTTGAGTGTGGACTGCAGCCTCAACTAGCAAAGCTGTATCCGCCTGTTGCTTATCCCGTCAGTCGTTCCACTCCGATGATCGCACCCCTGATAAAGTGGGAACACTCTCACGACTGGTTTGTCGCCACCTTTTCAATCGCGGTCAATATGAAGTCGTTTGAGAGGAACGTCATCATCAGCACAACCAAGGATGATGCGATATTCTATAGGGGTCACGTTATTGACGGCAGAAATCTGTTTCCTGCCACTGGATATCTTGTAAGTATGACATCCTGAAATTTATTCCATTTTCATTGTTTATATGTTCATTAATGGGCATATAAATTTGAGTCTCTCTCCAATGGTTGATTAACATGGAGGCCGAAACTTTTCAATAAATGTGTAGACCTAATACAACAACAAAAAGTATTACTAAACTGGAAGTTCTGTCAAACCATAACTTTCATATTTGTGTCATACAGGTGCTAGTTTGGGAATCACTCGCCAACACCAAGGGACTTTCACACTTAGACACATCAGTTGTCTTTGAGAACGTCAGATTCCACCGCGCTACTAATATTCCGAAAGATGGTAATTATTTCTTTGACTTAAGAATAAAGGTACAATATAGATGACTGGCTGAAAGATATGTGAGTCAAATTTCACTCCTACTATAATATTGATTATTTTTTCAGCAGTGGCATTCAAGCCACCCCCCCCCCCCCCTTCCCCCTCCAAAGCATTTGCATCATTATTACACCATTCAAATAGTCGGGTAGTTTTATTTATTATAGCGACTTCCTAATATTGTTAAGGGAGGCTTACACTGGCACGCAATGCTTACGAGATCGTGCGCAATTGAATCTTTTTAATTTTCAGGGGAGGTTTGCTTCATCGTGATAGTACAAAAGGCCAGTGGAAACTTTGAGATTGTGGAGGGAGGGGCGGCCATTGTTACTGGTCGTGTATACCTCGAGGACATACCCTCCACAGAACTGGCACATCTCTCAGCTCCGAAGACCGTACAAGGAGCAGATGTCATAGACCTGTCTTCTAAAGATATCTACAAGGAACTGAGGCTCCGAGGATATAACTACAGTGGACTGTTCAGAAGTGTCGTCTCTGCAGACAACTTGGGTAAGTGTGATGCAACGCAAGTATAGTGATGGCCGTTTAACAAAGTAGTTTTATTTTTATGATTTGTTTTCTTGTTTAATGACATACTTAACAATAATAATAATATGTCGTATCGTTAGTCGCCTCGTATGAGAGATTGTTCTACCACCTATTTATAACCCAGTGCTAATGTTACTAAATCAAGTTTTAATTTCATAATTCATTTTCTTTCATCACACTCTCACATGCATATAGTTCAATTGCTTATACTAGTTCTAATTTGGTATCAAAAGTTACTTTCATCTGGTTATTTCCCTCAAGTCACTTCCGATTGTGTTTCCAGGCGTAACGGGTAAGATCCGTTGGCACGACAACTGGGTAGCGTTCATGGACAACATGCTTCAGATGCAGATACTCACCGAAGATACTCGTTCCCTCTTTGTGCCGACTTCCATCGACAAACTGACTGTCAGTAGGACACAGCATCTGGCTATGCTGAAAGCTATGGGTGATGAGGACCAAGATAAAGGTGCTTTGTTCCATTTCCATGAAATATTAATGTGACTTGTTCAAATTAGAATGAATAGTTGAGCTTAATCAATTTACTTAATATTTACTGCCAGGTTGACAATACCACACTTTTATTCACTTATCTATTTTTACTTTTGATCCAAATAATACTGTCAAATATTATGTTTATGAAACTTGCACTCAAAAGTCAAGTATGTAATTCTTTTTGCATATGACTCATATATAGCTCAAATTGTACAACTCATGACAAGCCATCGTTTAACTAAGCAGGTATGTTTCTGTTACTCAGTGTTCGATGTGTACGTACACCGCGAAGTGGGCGTCATTCGTTCGGGAGGTGTGGAGATTCGAGGTCTGAATGCTTCTGCGATATCACGAAGGAAACCACTCGGAGAGCCGGTTATCGAGAAGCATCACTTTGTGCCCAGTACCTGCCGTAAGTTGACTGGTCATCCCTGCATCTGTATTTGTCCATGGTCTTTTTTCGGTTCTCTGAATAAAGTTACCTTACTTAAGTTTATGAACTTAAGCTCAAGTGGGTTTCTATAGCATTGTAGCTGAGTGATGATACAAACAAAAGTATCGGTAGAATAAGCAGTATGATCAAGGCAGTGTGTATTTCATTAAGTATGCGATACTTTACATACATACCTCTAATTGGTTTCAAAAGTGGATAAAAACTGATTGCCTGCCAGACCATCTTTCCAAACAGATTAGAAAGTGAACTTAAACATAGATGATCCACATTATAATACATATAATTGTAGAATCTATTCTTGTTAATCCAGGTACTTCAGTACTTCAGTTTAGTGATTTGGTTGGGGAAAGAAAGATAGGAGCCAACAGCTTACCTGTAGAAGTTCTGTTACCCATTTGAAATCTGAAAATGACACAAATACGTATCTTCACACTTCAAACGGCTACCTGGACTTCTCTAGGTAAGCTGTTGGCTCCTATCATCATCTCCTCATCATATCTATCTCCTATCATCCGCCATTCTAGATCAATAGATGCTAATAAATACAATACAATACAATACAATACAATTTCCCCAACCAAATCAGTAAAGCTGATTGGTTCGTCATACCAAATTAAATTTGTAATTGAGTTTAGTTACTTGTCATACTTCCAGTGAAGCACGGTGGGAACAGTCCATTGGATGTGCAAGAAGCTTTGCGAGTTTTCATCCATCTGGCTCTTGAGAACCAGTTTGGAGTGAAAGTGAAGGTCGTTGAGCTTGTGGACAGTCAAACTGATGTGGAGAAGACAACGCCCGTCTTAGCGCCAGGGGTTGCCGCCATTCTAGGGGATCTGCCACTGATTCAGGTAACCACTACATTTTGTTTGAGCCGTGTGTTCTTGTGGTCCTTGCAAGCCCTTCACTATAGCAGGTCAAGGCCTCTCTCTCTCTCTCTCACTCTCTCGTAGCAAATATCCTCGTTCTTTTGTTGTCAAGCACAGGTGCCACTTAACTGCAAATAACTTTATTAGTAGTGTACTTAGATAATCGGTAACATTATTGAAAAACAAATCTACTCACAAAAAAAAAATTAAAGATTATTGATGGATTAAATCACTATATACTATTTTCGTGGAATAAAATTTCGCTATGATTTAGGTATTAATATCATATTAATATTAATTCAGTTAACACATTTTTTAAACAAAATAGATACAAAGATTATTTTTATGATTCTACACTCACTGGACAAATTAAGGATTTTGACAAACAAATAAATGTAAGATGATATTTTTTTGTACCAATATCTTATCGAATTATTGACACTTTTGCACCTCGTTCTCATCCCTACATTAAATAGTAGCCCCAATTTGACAAAGACTGAAGTAAAAGACATCAATGAGCCCTAATTTGTATCTCTTGTGACTCTAGGCAGACATAAAGGTGCTTGCGGATCCCGAAAATGCCCTGGTAGCAGAACTCGACTCCAGCATTGTGGTGGAAGACAGGAAACTCTCTTCCGAGGAGAGCGCCCTGTTTGTGATTGGCACAGACTTGATCGGAAGAGAGGACTTCCTGCAACAGGCCCTCGAAGCAGCAGAGTATATGATCTCCCGTGAGAAGACAAGCTTGCCAACCATCCGAGACTCGCGGATACACGTTCTGAGTGAATACAACTTGGACGGAGAGAAACTGTTGTTGATGAGAAAGGTAAAATTGGGTGGATTTATAATTCAAAACCACTCTCTCACATCTGTGTTCATAGTCGACCCTATTTAATTCTTACTGTTTTTACTTAGGTACATGTGAATGTGCATCCTTAATTTAGCTATCATCAAACAGACTAGGCCTACTACAATATTGTTTGTTTTGCTGATTCTAGCAAACAACTGTAGGAGACTCGGTTGTGATTCACATAAAAGAAAACAACTTTGAATGGGTGCCCAAGCTTCAAACACTGTTGCGGAACGAGAAATCTGCCCAGCGTGTTCTAATGGTTTCTCAAGGTGAACCTATGAATGGACTATTGGGGTTGTTCAACTGCATCCGTAAGGAACCTGGTGGCCAAAATGCAAGGTTAGAGAGTCGTATACTTCATAACGTCATATGTTGATTCTTTTTTAAAGTGGCATTGTTCAGGCGCGGACTTGCTAGGGATGCCGGGATGCGATTGCATCCTGGGCCCCTGGGCAAATCCATGCCCTTTGGCAGTCCTGGCTCCCAGGCTGCTACCAGAAAGTTCCTATGATGTAAATACTTCTCTGTATGTACCTCACTCTATACGTATTATTTTGAAATTATAATGGAATTTATTGTAATATTTATTGTAAATATTCAATGTAATTAATTGAATATAATGGAAATTATTTTGCTACTGGTAGGGTGGCCTCTGTTAATGGCGCCCTAACATCGTGTTTTAAGCCATAAAATTCAATACAACTACAACAAATTTGTTGCGCCTTCGCCGGCTGGGGCGTTGCCCCAGACCCCAGCTGCGCCACGCCACCTCATGCGGGCTCCCCTGAAACACTTCCCATACAACACTAGTAGCTGCCTTGGGATCCATTTTTAATTGCATTTTACAGCTAAACCGTGCATCGTAGAGTGAAACAGGGCTTATTCTGGCATCACAATGGCACCCTCATTAGACTCCCATACAACACTACTGTCTGTCTTGGGATCCATTTTTTATTGCTTTTTACAGCTAAACCGTGCATCGTAGAGGGAAACAGGGCTTATTCTGGCATCACACAGGCACCCTCACTAGACTCCCATACAACACTAGTGGCTGCCTTGCGATCCATTTTTAATTGCATTTTACAGCTAAACCCTGCATCGTAGAGCAAAACGGAGCTAATTCTAGCATCACACAGACACCCTCACTGGATTCCTATACAACACTAGTGGTTACCTTAGGATCAATTTTTAATTGCATTTTACAGCTAAACCGTGCATCGTAGAGGGAAACGGGGCGTAATCTGGCATCACACAGGCACCCTCCCTAGACTCCCATACAACATTAGTGGCTGCCTTGGGATCAATTTTTAATTTCATTTTACAGCTAAACCGTGCATCGTAGAGGGAAACGGGGCTTATTCTGGCATCACACAGGCACCCTCACTAGACTCCCATACAACACTAGTGGCTGCCTTGCGATCCATTTTTAATTGCATTTTACAGCTAAACCGTGCATCGTAGAGGGAAACGGGGCTTATTCTGGCATCACACAGACACCCTAACTTGACTCCCATACAACACTAGTGGCTGCCTTGCGATCCATTTTTAATTGCATTTTACAGCTAAACCGTGCATTGTAGAGGGAAACGGGGCTTATTCTGGCATCACACAGACACCCTCACTAGACTCCCATACAACACTAGTGGCTGCCTTGCGATCCATTTTTAATTGCATTTTACAGCTAAACCGTGCATTGTAGAGGGAAACGGGGCTTATTCTGGCATCACACAGGCACCCTCACTAGACTCCCATACAACACTAGTGGCTGCCTTGCGATCCATTTTTAATTGCATTTTACAGCTAAACCGTGCATCGTAGAGCAAAACAAAAAAGTAAATAAAAAAGTAATGTTACCATCTGGTACTTTACTGTAAAAACTGTAAATAAATCATCCTACTGCTAGTAGTAGGGCCTACTTCTACTTTATCTTATCTTATCTTACGGCTTCTGCTACTAATCACAATGGCATTTATTATTATACTACTCTCACTACTACTACCACTCCCACTACTGTATCTAGTTGTAAATGAAGGGGACATGTAAGGATGTTCTATGATATTGATTGTTATCGCTTTTTATCCATACCGATACAAAATAAGAAATATATTGATTAACATCAGTAGTAACAAGTAAGTATAAATGCCATACTTGTTGGTAGGTGTTTCTTGATCCTGGACAAGTCTGCCCCTGCGTTTGACCCAGCACTGCGACTGTATCAAGAACAGATCTCCAAGGACTTGGCCGTGAACGTTTACGAGGATGGCAAGTGGGGCAGCTACCGGCATACGGCTCTGGAGGCCGAAGCCATGATAACTGCCAAACATGCGTACATCAACGTGAAAACACGCGGTGACCTGTCTACGTTCCAGTGGGTACAAGGTCCCCTGGATCCAGACACGTGAGTCTTGTAAACATGTTGTTGGGCTGCCTTGCCTTGCTTGTTGCCACTGTAGACTTGTGTCGATTGGTGTACCACAAGGATCGGTCCTTGGACTAACCACAGGACACGTAGGCCTATACCATGATCTGTCAGGATGATGTGTTGTTTATTTGTTCTCAGTTTCAAACCCAAAAAATATCAAGAACTAGTTCACGTTTATTATTCTGCTCTAAACTTCCGAGATGTTATGACTGCAACTGGAAAAATTGCTGTAGAATCCATTGATAGGAACAGAATGAATCAGGTAATTCTTCACTAAGCTGCAAGTAAGTACTCCCGTGGTTTATGTAGGTTTACTGTTTATGTAAGTTCAAGATTTAAGATGTGAATGGAAGAAGTGGTATACATTGCATGCCTTTTGAACATGTACATGTGAACGCAATATGTAGCACTAATGCTATATTCCATTACTTCTAGGACAATGTTCAAGGGTTGGAATTCGCTGGTCGTGATTCCAAAGGACGGCGGGTGATGGGTGAGGTACAATCGGGAGCAATGGCCACTATGGTCGTAGCAGACACCAACTTGCTGTGGGAAATTCCGGATGATTGGACTATGGAAGACGCGGCCACTGTTCCCGTTGTCTACTCTACTGTAAGTAGAGAGGATCGTTCTGTTATGTGGTCTCGCATACAAAACATCTGGATAAAGTTGACTTTCACATGTTAAATTATCAGAATAAATTGGTTTATGAATGTTTGGAACATTATAACAGGTCTTAGAAGTCAAGGCATATCAGTTTCTAACACGACCTTTTCTTATAGATCGTAGAATTCGATATCCCTATTAATAACTATTTTAGTATAACTTCACCCTTTTCACCTTAACCACGAACCACAAGTTTTAAATCATGTTTTATTACGTGATATGAGAAGTAAACGGTTATTTGTTTGTTGTTATACCAGCTCTTATTTCAACATCAATCATATAATTGATTTATAAATCTAGATATCAATGTTGTTTGAACTTGTTGGTTGACAGGCATACTTTGCACTGTTTATGAGTGGCCGCATGACCAAGGGTGACTCTGTGCTGATCCATGCTGGCACGGGAGGTGTGGGACAAGCGGCCATTCAGCTAGCCTTGCACGAGGGCTGTACAGTGTACACGACTGTCGGTACTCAGGAGAAGAGGGACTTCATCAAGGAGAGATTCCCACAGGTCGGTCTCCGTTCAAGTGTGTTCGTAACAAACGTGCATCGTACACCCACGTAGATACTGTTACAAATTAGGAAGTACCATACTTGGAAAGAAAGAATGAAAGAACATTATGGAAAAGTTAAATGTAAAGTTAGGAAGGATCATGTAATAGGAGACAATATCAGTTATAAATATTGTTGAAACAAAAAAATTTGGAAAATGTGGAAAATTTGGAAGAAAAAGATTAAAATATGTAGAACAGTAAAATGTAAGGCATGCAAAATAGTTACGAAGAAATCGACAGACTTCCAGTATAGTATCTGTTTGGTTGTCTTTTCTTGTTGGTTTTTCAACAGTTTTAAGACTGAATAGCATAGACATAAATAAAGATGCGACATGCACCAACACCAATGACGAACACATCTATGTTCTTATTCTAGTTGTCTGACCGCCATATTGGCAACTCTCGAGACACGTCCTTCGAACAGCTGGTCATGGCAGAGACAAACGGCAGAGGCGTCGACTTGGTTTTGAACTCTCTCGCAGGAGAGAAACTGTTGGCGTCGGTTCGCTGTCTAGCCCGTGGCGGGCGTTTCTTGGAGATTGGCAAATTTGATCTCATCAACAATACCCCATTAGGTAAGGATAACAGGGAAAATATCTACATTAATATTTATACTGTAGTGGTATTAGGTAATGGCAGTGTTGGGGCGAGAACTTTTAAAAAGAACGCGTTCCCGAGAACGCGTTCTTTTTTTGTGAACTTTTCAACGAACTTACTCTTTTTTCAAATGAGTGAACTTGAACTTTCAAAAGTTCTTTTTGAGAACGAACTTTTCAATTTTAGAAAGTTCTTTTGAAAGTTCATTCTGTTCGATGATTGAGCATCTGTCAACGCGCCGTCGAGGAACACGCGAATCGTTTTTGGTTCTCCTTCAGCTGATTTTTTCAAAATTCAAATTCAAATTCAAAATTTTCAGCTGAAAATTTTGTTTAAAAAAATTAAAATGATGTCAACAAGTTTGAATTAACATCAACTTAAAATGATCAATCAACACATCAATAATAAAATACATAACAATTATTATCAACAATTTTTACCAACTAAAGGGGCCTACTAGTCTTTGTAAAATAAAACAATAATAGGACGGGCTTAGCCCTGGTAGTTTTAGTGAAGAACAGCACTTTTGTACATACATATACATACACTATCACTAATCGCTATCACTATCACTAATTAATCGATACACTAATCGCTATTTTCACATGTCTGTAATAATATAAACTGAAACAACAATACAATTATCCTTCCTTGATGTTCTTAAGTTTTTTATTTCTACAATGGTAGGCGCCTATAGCCCTACATCAGACACCTAATGCCAGCATTCAATATCTTACCTTAACATGCATGTTTTTCTTCCTATTTAAGCCATACAAGGCAATCGATTATTCGCATGACTGTTAATACAATGTGGTGACACTTTTTCACAAAAGAACTTTTAAAAGAACTTATAGTTCATATTTTAGACAAACTTGAACTTTTCAAAATTTTAGGTTTTGAAAAGAACTTGAACTTTATTAAAGTTCATTATTTGAGCTGTGAACTGAACTTTTAGAAAGTTCATTTAAAAAAAGAACTGCCCCAACACTGGGTAATGGTAGAAGTGGTAAGATCAATGTACGGCAAATTGTACAATGTCTACCATCGAAATTTAGTTCTTACAATCGTGTAGGTAAGCAGCAAACCAACCATCTCAATTGAGATTGGTGGCTGGCTGTGGTAGTAGGCCCTATACTGTCATCTGTAATGCCCAGCTGGTATAGAAAAGCTCACACATGATAAATGATAATATGTATAAAAAAAAACATTGTAGTTAATTCACGTCGGTGGAAGGTGACACACTTTCCCGGAAGTAGTGCTATTAAGTGCCAGTGGCCCCTACTGTTAGTTAGGGCAATATGTGTGATTGGTAGATTAAATTCAGTCATCTTCGACAATGAAATGCTACATTGAAAGGATATTTTGAAAATGTATCATTGCTTAACCAAACGTTTAAAACCTTGTGCTCAATACTTTTAAGAATATTTTCAGAAGATTCTAGTTTTGTAATGTTGCTCATATTATGATTCGTCTTCCAAATCTGCTGTGCTTGCCCACCCAATCTAGTTTGAGATTGCCTATACAAATTATTTACTTCGTCAAAGTCTTGTAAATATGTACCAGTTTTTACCGTTATGACAATAGCTAATATTTCTCCAGGCATGGATATGTTTCTGAAGGAGACCAGTTTCCATGGTGTGATGCTGGACCAGCTATTCAACTGTCCACCCGAGTGGAAGAAACCCGTGTACGACATTATGGTCAAAGGCATCAAGGACGGAGCCGTCAGACCTCTGTCAAGGACAGTGTTTCCTGACGACGAGGTGGAGAAAGCTTTCAGGTAGAACCATCTGGATTTATACTGTATAGAGACTGCCAGTATAGGCTGTGTCTAAAAAGTAAAAAATATTGTTTCCTGAAACTACCTTTGAAAATGCATGTCAGCCATTCAAATTTGCTAGGATACATTTATAGTGTCTTTAAAATTATTCGTAACTATGAAAATATAACCCTTTCCAAGTAAATTAATGTGATACAGGTGTACATGTAAATGGTGACTTTAGAGCCATCATAGCAACAAAGCGCATAACAAATGGTGCAAATATCCACCACTGAAAATCAGTTCTTGTAACTTAGCGGGTCCTACATTATAAATACAAATTTATTATGTTGATTTATTTAAAAAGATTTCTTCTGATAATGCAAATAATATTTAAGTTGCATGAGCTATAATGTGAAACTTTTTAATACTAAAGAAGACCATGAAAAATGTCATGTAACAGTTACTGTAGACCTTGTAAGGTTTTCATTTTTCCTTCTTGCTTCCATAAAATACTTATAAAACTATTTTGAATTTTTATTTTTTTTGTATACAGACAACAGCCTATCACTTGGGTGTGTCTAACTTTACTTTCTTGTTGCTACAGATTCATGGCTGCTGGAAAACATATAGGCAAAGTGTTGCTGAAAATCCGCGACGAGGAGAAATCTGTGTCGATGGTGACTCCAGAATTACTCCTCCACAATGCCAGGCCCCGATTCTCTTGTGATCCAGAGTGCTCGTACATAGTTGCCGGTGAGAACAAAACTGACAGTACTCTTTTAATACAGAGGAAAAATGTGATACTGGTGCCTTAAATATTGTCCTCTTATTCTGTATGTTTAATAATCATCATAAAACAATCAACCGTGGCAGCGGCGGCAAAGTAACGGAGCACATAATAAATGGGATATTGATATCCCCAATTGAAAATCAGTTCTTGTGACAATTAGAGTGAGTGAGTAGACAGTAAATACAAATTTATTAACTAACCTTGTTTTTGTGTGATTTTTGTAAAATCCATCAAAATACTATTTTATATTCAGGGTAGTCAAAAAATGTCAAATATGAATACTGACATTAAGGGAAGGATGTTCAAGTGCTAGAAAAGTTTCATGCTAGAGATAAGTGGAGCTGTTGTATCTAACCGATATATTTTAGTTTTTATATTTGACCTACAAAGGAGAAATCCTAGAATGCATCAATTCCTTTCAAGGTGGTCTCGGTGGGTTTGGGCTGGAGCTCGCTGATTGGCTGGTGTTGCGAGGTGCCCGCAAGCTGGTCCTCACTTCACGCAGTGGTTTAAGGACAGGCTACCAGAGCTCGAGAGTGCGTACATGGAGGTCTTACGGAGTTACGGTCCAGATATCCACCGAAGATATCACAACGCAGCGGGGAGTTACGTCTTTACTGAAGGAAGCCAACAAGCTAGGAGCTGTAGCAGCCATCTTTAATCTGGCTGTGGTAAATACCAGATATATTTAACAATGCATTGCCTCATTTGAATAATTTAGTATATTTAATATAGTAATAATTTGTTCATGGTTTTCCCACAGGTGTTGTTAGATGCTTTATTCGAAAACCAGACAGAAGAGAGCTTCATAAAATCGTTTGGACCCAAAGCCGAGGCCACAAAACATTTTGACACAATCTCCCGTAAGCTGTGTCCCCGACTGAAGCACTTTGTCATCTTCTCGTCTGTGTCTTGCGGCCGGGGAAACGCTGGTCAGACCAACTACGGCATGGCAAACAGCGTGATGGAGCGTATCTGTGAGCGGAGGACGAGAGAGGGCTACCCCGGGCTGGCGGTGCAGTGGGGGGCTGTGGGGGAGGTGGGGCTGGTGGCAGACATGCAGGAAGAGGATCACGAGCTAGTCATAGGTAAGGGAGACAATCCAGGTTCTTAACCTTCCAAATGTTGTATATACTTAGTAGTTTAGAGGTAGATACCAAATGAACCATCTCTGAGTTTAACGATGGCCTGGCACATAACACGTCTCTGTTCTATCCTCCCAGGCGGTACCTTGCAGCAGCGCATCTTGTCCTGCCTAGAAGTGTTGGATGGGTTCCTCCGCCAGCCTCACCCTGTGGTGGCCAGTATGGTGGTAGCCGAGAAGAGAGCGGGCAGTTCCGGTTCCACCAGTATTGTGGACTGCATCGCCAACATAATAGGTACAACATCTTTGCTAATTAGGTCATTTGAAACATATACCAATAATAAGTAGTGGTTTATATTATTTTGTGTTGGTAGGCCTGCGTGATCTGAAAACGATCAGCTTGCACTCATCGTTGGCCGAGCTCGGAATGGATTCTATGATGGCTGTCGAGATCAAACAGGCGTTGGAGCGAGAGTTTGAGTTAAACTTAACCCCGGAAGACATTCGAGGCCTCACGTTTGCCAAGTTGATCGACCTTGCCAATGCTGAAACTACGGAGAAGAAAGAAGGCGTCAATGGTGATTTTCTAATTAATATTAATTTCATAGTAAATTAGAAGCAGAAAAAGAAAATAACAGTGAGCCTATTAACAAATCATTAATTGTCAGTTGGGCGTCATACTTCCTGTCCTAATTGACAAGCCCACGAAATATGGCCACATGGGATGGTATATAGTGGTTGCATAACTAAGGAACATCGTAAATATGTAAATGGCAACATCAATGTGTAAAAACAACACTCAATGAGTTAAAATAATAATAATATACCAAATGTGTAAGGAGAGTCATAAACCGATTGAGACAGGTTCCTTATCGAGGTGACTGGTGCCCGCAAAGAAGGTTCTCATGCAATCTTTTATTGTACACTACTTTTCCATTTTTTCTATGGCTATTCTTATTCATGCGGCCTTCCTTTGCAACCTTAATGCACATTAAACCCCTCCAAACCCTCTAACCACCCCATATATTTTTTTAGTGACCCTTATGATGACCCCATCAATGCGTGAAGGTTCTGATTCGGTCGACGTCATATGACCTAGCTGTCGTTTAGTGATCCAAACGTATCGAGGAATTGTTTAATTATGGAGTAGGTTTGTGATACCTAGTTATTTGGGCACCCCTTGTTGTTTTAGAATTGTTAAATGTACGTTACTTAAAACTCCCTGGACACATAGCCCACCTCTAATCTACGGGGTATATATGAGATAGCCTATTGCTCGCATCCCTCCACATGCAGGATCTGGATCTGGTGTGTTGATTGTATGACTACATTGCAGAGAGAGTTGTTTTCAGAGGTGAAAACGGATGCCTTACGGCTCATGCTCCAAGCTATCGGCAACGAGGAAGACGCATCTCACCCAACGATTATTCTGCCGTCTCTCTCCGAGGAAGGGAACATCTTCATTGTCCCGGGCATCGAAGGCATGGCATTCCCGTTTGAGACGCTTGCCAAAAACCTCCAGTTTAAAGCGACTGGACTGCAGTTGGGACACTGGAAAGACAGTCTGTCTGAACGGGCATCTGAAATGGCTGCAATGCTTTTGCCAGTAAGCACACTTTATTGAATTAGTAAATATGATGATGTGGTGTTATTTCAATCCTTTGTTTTTGGTCTCGGACTTGCACTACGTACGTCGAGCTCACCTCATCCATGATGCTTAGGCATGAAGATTTATAAAACATGTGCATGTTAATTATAATATGTATGTAATGTAATGTATAATGTAATAAATCTAAATATAACAGGTACATATCTTGATCTTCATTGTTCCAGTTTGTGAAGAACAGTATCGCATCAAAGAACGATCCATTCCGATTGCTCGGGTATTCGTTCGGAGGTCTAGTGGCTATGCACCTGGCATTGCTACTCGAGGAAGCTGGTTACCGCGGGAAACTTATCCTGGTAGACTCTGGGCCAGACTTCTTGCGACAGATTGTCAAGACTCAGATGGAGGGTAATGGGAACGAAGACAACTTGCAGATTAACCTTCTCCTCGCAATATTAAATCTTTTAAAGAAACAAGATGCAGGTGTTATGAAACAGGTAATATTTAATGCTGCTGGTGCTTTGCAGAGTACAATGAATTTAACAAATAGTAAAATAAAAAACCTTTCTGTCATAGATTTACTTAGACTTGGCAAAGCTTGCTTCGTGGGACGAACGATTGGAACACTTCTTATTGTTGGCCCCAGAAAGCCAACACAGCCATGAGTATCGCAAGTCTTTAACCTCGTCCACTCTCAGACGTATTAGAACGATTCTCAACTTTGATTGGCCAGAAGGGGCTACACTGAAATCTAGTGTATCGCTTATACGACCAACAGTTCAAGCCCTGCAAACTGATGAGGACTATGGACTAGTGAAGGTAAAATAAAAAAAATTCACAACTTTTTGGCTGGTCTAGAAATAGTTTAATATACTGAGTTATCTTTAATCAGTTCATAAGGCTTTGTCGTCAGTAATACTAATAATGAATAGGTAGTACCAATTACAATAGTTTCAATGATTTGTCTTGCCTGCAGTATTGTGAACAGCCAGTTGACGTTCAGTTTGCCGAGGGCGATCACGCAACCATTCTGAACAATCCGCTCTTAGCAAACATCATCAACATGCAGCTGTCAACTTTCGCCGAAGAGTTGACAACAAAGCGTGACGTGCAACAGAACAAGTGAAAGGATCCACCTCTGGATTTCCTGGGTTTTACGAAACGACGGTGTGTAATGCCACAGTTACATGGGTCACATAAGTTCCAGATCAGTTTAATTTAGTTGAAAAGCGTAAAGCTCAAGACTCGTCAACAATGCCGCTGGAGAAGTTCGACGGTTCACTGAAGGCGACTAACTTGCATTTGCCTAAGGGTATTGCGGTCTCGCTTCCACTCACAGTAGCAGCCGATATTGACTTCAGCCCCCAGTTGCAAATTTTTTCTCCACATTTCAGACACCCAATGGTGTATTTTAAGACAGGGTACAGAGGCAACTGTCCATACTTCATTCCAGGTGTGGGTAGGCCCTAGGCTACTGTTGTAGTAATATAACTAACAACATTAATTTATTTCTTCGTGTTGCAGAAATGGCTGACTGACAAACTGCAAATTAGATCATGCATTGCACAAGATTAGATCCAAGGTCTGCTGGATTTACTCGTGGTGGATTAATTCCAAAACGCAAACTGGGACTGGGCCATCTACCTGTGCTGCACTAGCGAAGCTTAGCGGCAATCCAGTAGACTTTGGATTAGATCTTATACGTCAAAGTACCAGTAAATACCTGCCTAGTACTACTTTGAAAGGGTTCACTGGATATTGAAAAATTGCTCAATTATTAGCCTACTTTTATTAGAAAACAAGCAAAACATTTTCTCAAGTAAAGAGCAAGCAAAGGGCAAAGCCATAATGAGTGTAGATTATAAAAGGTGGGCATATGAAAATAAGAAAGAAAACATTGCATTGGAAGTTGATTTTCTTAAGGCAACAAAATATGTAGGTCTATGTCTGTCTATAGTAAACTCATTTTGGAGCCTTAGTAAGGCACAAATGAACAATTCGATTCATAGGATAAAAATGTTGTGTGTGATTTTCCATTTACACTTGATAGTATATTAATTTTCAGAGCTTAAAAATGTCTTGCTTTCCTGACCCCGATAAAAACAAGTTTGCATAGTTCACATTATGTGGTGCTGTTCATAACACTTTGTTCTAAACATAGCAGATATGGAACATAGAAATTCATTTACGACTTTAAAAGATAATAAGACAATCACTAATATCTCTTCATTTGTAATGCGAAAATAAATAAAATACCAATTCAATATATGTCTGCTTATTTGTAACATACAGAGACGACACATTGTACTGATCTGAACAACAAAATGAACATTATTATTGTTTCTTCCCATCATACTGTTAACTATCCCATGTGACAGTGCTGTTGAGCAACGAGCCAGAATCATGTTCAATTTCCTGCAAAAAAGTTGGCCTAGATGAGTTTTGTTGTGCACCTACATATTTTCAATGGATCGCAAATGATGAATCTATTTTATAATTACCTGATAATTCTTCAGTATTTTATTAATCAGCTGATAATATCTTCAATGCTTATATAATTAGGATGCTAGTGTTAAGAGGAGAGTGTAATGATAATGGTAAATTAATATGAATTACATCAAATATCAATAGTGGTAAGAATAGCCTACGAATAGTAATTCACAATTTTGTGACAAATTCTCGTACCATAAATTACATAGGAAAAGTTTGCTGAAATGTATATGTGTACACATAGTTAATTACTCCTACCCTATCCCATTGTATTCAGCTGTTTGATCAGGCAATCTCGAGGATGCTATGAGTTGGAAAATAACTGAACTTGAAAGCCTGCAATTCAAGTGTACCCTTGCATTTATGGTTGCTAACAATCACATATTTTAAAACATTAAATTATGTTGCTTAAGGCTGGTCCACACAGATTTTTTAAGCATAAGATTTAAGGTTTTAAGACGTTGTTGCCAAGAACAACAATGAAAACAATCTCTTAAAACTAAAACTTTGTGTGAACGCCAGTACGTGTTTCCTATGATCCAACTTTACAACTACGCGTTAAACCTTAAATCTTATGCTTACAAAATCTGTGTGGACCAGCCCTTACATAGTTTGGTGCATCATTTGTAGTAAATTTATTTTCAAATGCACTTCTAATTTCTATCCTGTACATTATCAGACCTATGAGCCTAGCATTTATCTACTTAATTTATTTAAAAGAACACTATATAGTAGGCCTAATTCCTAATTTCCTTTTGTTTGTACAGTATTACACTGTACAAAAGAATAGCTAAAAAAATGTACAGAACAACACATTTTAACATAAAATTAATATTCACTACTATTAATGCATAATTGTATTAATATTTAATCTGATGAAGCAGCTAGAAAAATAGATGCTGGCACGTTGGCATTGGGATAAAAAAATGGCCTGCAACAAATTTGTTTTCTTACTACTTTCACCAAAATCTACTAAGGTCCGAATGCTTAGTCCAGACTCAAGCCTTCCTCAACTCAGCCTCTCCTCAGCCTCGCCTAACCACAAATCACAGAACAGCATTGCCATGCGGACGGCTCTGTGATTGGTGGCTAAGCGAGGCTGAGGAGAGGCTGAGTTGAGGAGGGCTTGAGTGTGAACTATGCATTTGGGCCTAAGTCTTAAAGGGATCCTATCTTCACACTTGAAGATCTTTGAATTGCTGGGTCACTTCCGGGAATTTCTGTCATGGCGATTTGTAGTTCCCTTTATATCAGCGAGGAGCTCTGAAAGCAGTGTAATTGCCTTTCTATGGTTTACTATTCTAATTCGTTGGCTATGCCTAATGTTGTGTGCATGCGTGGAGGCCTTTGCACCAAAGCGCGACCAGATGACCAGGTACGATAATAACAATGGATGTGAATGAAAACAACAATAAACGACTAACCCGGTCGCGATTACAGTACATGACCTATGTAGGCTATAGGAATAAACAGGTGGGTATTTCGAAGAGATGTCAAAAAGTAGTGATAAATTGGTTGCATTTATTCAACAGAAGCACATGTACATAATTTCTTGAATAACGTAAATATGGGAGGCCAACCCTTGCCAATATGGAGGCTTAGCTTTTAAAGATATTCACTTCTAAAAATGCATCTAATAGGATTTGCATGAACACGTCTAGTCTTTCGCAAGCCATGTAGATCGTGGACTTAGACCAGTTCACACTCTGATTGATCGAGTCAACAAACCAACGAACCTTCGCCAAACTCAAAACAAACTTTTGCATGTTGATTTTTTCAAATAGCCTTTAACTTTTAGTTTGAAAGTTCCTGGTCATATATTGTATATATGCCCAATCTCTACAGCTACAGTATTTAACTAATTTACTGATAAGTTGGCTGATCATAACCCGATGGTGCTGCTCCTAGCTGGGCTGGATCTTCTATTGGCGGAGGAGCCGGTCGAAACTGCTCAGCCGACATTCTTGTGAACATGATGCCGACACCCTCGATGAGAGCCAGGAGAACGCCGCCAATGATCGCGGAGCCCGCGATAGCAGGCAGACCCTTCCTGGCGGCGAGGATTCCTCCCGTGGCAGCGCCGCTGATTATCGAGTTCCAAGGGTCTTCCTTCTTGCGGATGTGGACCAACGTGCAGTCGATGGTCGAGAACATTCCGCCCCATATCGCAAAGTTCCCAGCAGTGATTGGTGCGTGTAGCTTGACTGTTGTTATGCTTCCTATCATACGGCGACCGATCCCACTCGGGGCGTTTCTAAATCCCTTGATGCCTTGAAATATTGCGCCGCCAATACAACCCATTGTGAATGCACCGCCACAGTCGTCTACAATCCGCCAGGGGCATGGTTCTCGAGCATATTCTTCCATAGCCTACATAATAAAAATAAATTGAATGATTATAGGGCTAGCTCACATCTGTGAAAACAAGATTGTGTTCACTATCAGATACCTTCGTTCAGTTTCTTTGCTCCTTTAGCTCCAAGTTCCCACAATGTACGCCTACCAACTTTTAAATTTTCTGAATGTTCCCAGAC
The DNA here is from genome assembly GCA_945910005.1 of Isoperla grammatica. Taxonomy (NCBI): domain Eukaryota; kingdom Metazoa; phylum Arthropoda; class Insecta; order Plecoptera; family Perlodidae; genus Isoperla; species Isoperla grammatica. Next base: position 50,845,029 of record OX246740.1, read on the forward strand.
ACTGACTAGGCCTAGGCCTACAGGCATCCCCTTAATTTGGAGGTAACTTGGGAATGCATGTGATCTTAAATGGATTGTACCTTCTCTTGGCCAAACCAAATTAAGTTTAAATGTGGAAAGTAGGATTCATCATCATTTCGAAATTCAGACAGATTCATTTCTGGCAAGCCTAGGCCTACTTATAGCTAATGCCATGTTACCAAAGGCCTATGAGCACGACTACTGAGTGCCAGCATTGCTGCTCAGCTCTTCTCCACGAACTACATTAACTGTTGACTGCTGCAGAACTTTTAACGACCGTCAACTCATTATAAACTGGCAAAATAACGGTGAACATTAATGTGCAGAGTAAACAAGAGTTGATAAGGCTAAGTAGGCCCTAGGCCTATCTGGAATTAGAAATAACTTAGTGCTGTTAAAATTAAATAGGCTAGCTGTATATCGATTCTTGATAGCCAGGCCTACCTAGGCCTAGGCTAGGTTAGGGTGAGGGCCTACATTTAGTTTTAGACCAGTATCTACAATTACATCTGTCAGTCTAGGTAGGCCTAGCATGCAGGCCAACCTTACGCTTTGGCTTTTAGTTGCATCATACTGAGTCACCTTTTTCATGTGTCTATGCTTGGCATTATATTTCTAACAAATAGGCCTAGGCCTATACTTGGCCTCCTGGAATCAAATAATTGACTCATATAATAATAAATTGATCAAGACCTACTAGGCCTATCCTAGGGCCTAGCCTAGGCCTAGGCTATACTGGAGGGCTATTTCTAACCTGTTAAATGTGTGCATACCCACAAACTTACTTACTTTTTAGGTTAGGTTTACTGGTGAACACGCCGCTGTATTTGCTATTTTTACTTGCAAATGTACAATCGCCAATGTAAATTTACAACTTTAGTACTTCTCTAGTACGTTTATTTTCTCTTGAGTCTACCTAACACGGTAAAATTGATGACCTCCATTTACGATATAGGTATATTCATCTTGAATTCACTAAATCACGAATTTTGTCAACTTGGCCACCAGACTTGGCCTTGACAAGGAAGGGCACGAGAAAGACGCAGTTTGTACAACATGTAATATATTTTTCAGGTTTACCCAAACACTGTACAAACTGTTGTTTTCAATCGTCTAATCAACAGCGGTAAATTTAAAAGTTATTTCTTACAGCAGCTGCTGTTATGAGGATACCACCACTAAAAACGCCAGGAATATTAATTATATTGTATTATTTTTTCATTAGCTGGTAGGAAACTCACATTAAATTACCATTTTTAGTCGGGTGGGGGGGGGGGGGGGGATAGAAGTTAAGTGGTGATTGAAATTTTTTTTTAAGGGTTTGTGGTATGATCCTGATGTAAAGATCGTGTGTCGTATCAACATCCAATGATGTTTCCAACTGTTGTTCCATACATGAAAAACGATAACATATTGTATTTACTATTAGTTTAGTTTTTGTATTTAATGTAACAATTGTTGTAGCTGTATCTGGAATATTTCCTCGTTTTTCGAAGCAGCAGTTCGAGGTTGGTTCCACTGCCCCCTGGATACAGCCTTGCGGATCATCGAGAATCGAGCATGGCGGTAGCATGTAAACTACATCCCCTTTTTACCAATGGCTGCCAGTCTTCGTTGCGCGAAGTTTCTAACGTCGCGATTAACCAGTTAAAAACACATTTACTGAAACTTTACTATATCGCGTGTGATAAAAACAGTTTAAGTGTATAAAACTACGTTCGTTAAGTGATTTTTGTCAATGTAGATATCTTATTTTCGGTTCTTTGAGATAATCTGAAAGCCGGCATGCATTAAGTGCAACAAGTGAAGTGCGGAATGTAACGTCTTCGCTTGGAAGTAACCCTTGGAACTAGGGTTCCCAACCGTCCCGGTTTCGCCGGGACAGACCAGGAATTAAAGATCTTGTCCAGGTTGAAATTAAACTGATTCCGGGACGGCAAATGTCCCGGAATGACATGAAAGTGTCTTGCTTCTGCCGCGACCCCGCGCCGCCCGAAACGTGAGCTCGAAACGAGCAGTGAGAATGGATGATAAATTAATGTGAGCATAGTTTCCAAAGTTGACTTTTCAAATGCACTATGTTTCAATAAAAATAGGTATAAAGTATATCTATATACCCTATTAATATTGTTATAGCAACACAATAATTAATAAAATAACAATCTCAGACAGGCACGTGAACTCCTAATTTCTAATTAACTGCGAAAGATTTTTGTTGAAAAGGAGATTTCTTGTTTTCTCGTCAAGCAATAGGCCTAAAAACATGTTTTTAGAACGTAAATCATGAAGAAAAGGTCCAAAAAAATTTCGCCTTCGGCGATAGCCCTCCGGCGGGCCTTCGGCAGTATCACGTGAGCCATTCCCTTTTCATGTGCTATTTGTCCCGGAATGTTATTTTGCAGAGTTGGGAACCCTACTTGGAACTCAGGTAGGACTTAATAATCACCATGTTATCTTGATCTAGTACTTAGTTTGTATGTGTCATGACATTGTTTGTCCATGATCGTTTGCCGGGTCGTCACACGTGCGAGCGTGAGGTAGGTCTAGTCTAGGCCTACCGCCAACGATTTGAAGTAGCTAATTCGTAGGTAGACGAAGAAACTGGACACCGGTCCTCACAATCGTATCTCGTTTTACGAAATTCAGTTGCGTTCGTTGCATAAGATGCGTTGTCGTTTTTATTTTTATTTTTATTTAAAATGAAGCCTCTTTTACAATCTTTGGATTACATTATGAAATGTATAGAATTTTTGAGTTGTCAATGACTGGAGTAAACCTGGTAAAGCAACATGAAGGAATAATTATTGCCTCATGATTGGATTGCTTCGTTTCTTCTAACGCTTAAGTTCATTGGCGTGATACATTGTTCGAATTGTCCGCTAATTTATGGATACTAGATGGATACTTTATTGCTGCTAGGTCGCAATTTACCAATCATAGTGCTACGGCAAGACGTGCATCATTGAAGATTCCATCTCTGGAAACATTCAGGAAAAAAGTAGAGCTACAATTTTTGTGGGGCATGTTGAATGGTAGGACAAACCTGGATCCATATGTAAGACTGCAAGCCTGTAATCGTAGTGCCCAATTTGGTAGGGGTCTATTGTTCAGGCCACCTTTTGCCAGAACAGCAGCCTACCAGAAAGGGTTCTATTATAGGGCTTGTCAATCGTGGAATTCTCTTCCACTGAAGATCAGGATGGCACGCTCATTAGATGTCTTCAAAGCGTCTTTAACGGAGCATTTTTTAAACATTGTTTTGTAAATTTTGTTTTTTTTTATTCTTTTTTACTTCATTTTTAACAGTTCTGTCTTATAATTATATTTTCATTCATATTATGTTTTCATGTTTTTTGTTTTGTATTTTGTATTTTGTATTTTGTATTATGTTCATTTATATATTTAGATTTTAAGTTATTTTAGTATGGGTTGGCAGTCACTCTTGTGTGTTTGGAGCTGTGCTCTTTTCTGCCAACCCCTATTCAATTCACTTTTGTAATGAATACAAATAATTAATAAATAAAAATAAAATAATAATCAACTTGACAATTCGTCTTGCGTTAAAATTTCCAGATTAATCAGTCGTAATTCGTAACCCATGTTTTTTCCAGCAGGCGATAATAATTAGATCGGGTATTCGAAAGAGTTTAAAAATCTGAATTTCGATATTATGGGTGATGGATCGAAGCAATATGCTTGTAAGAGGCGCTTTTTATTACTATATTATTATTTAAATTAATTAATTTGATATTTCCAATTTAACCCCCTTCCTCCATAGAGACATAATGGGGACACAGGCGATGTTTTGGATGTCAGAGAGCCCAGTATTAACTTTCGACCAAGGAACCTCGACAAAACTTTCAGTCAGGATTGCTAGAGCAGCCGAAATCGAACCGGCAATTTTCCAAATTAGCGTATCTGCAATCTTGACTGAAAATTTGTGTACGAGCTTTTCTTCAGTCTCAAGGCAAACGCATGGTACAATAGTCAATAATAGCCCTCCGACATTCCTTGTAAACTATCCCACCACACAATAATAGTACATAGAGTAGTCGAGTATAATTTATAAAGCTCCTTCCCTGTCAGTATGGGATACAGGCAGCACATAGATAAAAATGAATCAACTTCATTATTCCCATTCATTATTCACATTATTATTTCTTTCAAAACGCCATCCGCAGTGTTCTCGTACGCTTGGTTCGGGCGCAAGTCGCCACATAGACTTGGCTTCGAATCCCACATAAGGCGTGTTTTTTTAACTGTCCGTCAATCGTCATCTTATGTCACCCGGCTCAGCATGATTGCAATGAATAACTGAGACGTAAAACAACAAGAATCGTCGTCATGTTTTCGTAAATATGCGTAGGCTACGTGTCTAGTGAGACAGTAGCCGTGTGAGAGTAGTCAATAAATATAATACGATTCAGCGTGTAAACCGTGCCCCACTTTATTTAGTGCGAGTGTAGTAGCTACGGTACCCGTGTTGAGCGTAGACGCGTAGATAGATACGTCATTCAAGGGGAATCCGACGCGTTCATTGGTCCACCCTTCTTCTCTTTGGCTAACCACAGCACGGTACGCAAAGGGGCGTGGTGTGAAGGTCATACGAACACGTGTTCCAAGGTTCCACTAGCCCCAGCCCCCTCGCCGATAGCGGGAAATTTGAATGAGTGTAGTAGCCTACTATTTATTGAGACGTTTGAGCTGTGACGAATTCGGTTAAAAGACAATCATTTTTTTTAACGAACATAGATGAACGAGTAGTAGAGTATTCAATTGTTCTGTGGCTGTTATGTACATATAGTTTATACATATGGTATACTTTTTCGAGTACGGCTCGCAGAATTTCATCTTTGCTTTTACTGGACACACAAAGGTTATAGAAATAGCTATGGTGGCCCCACCTACACAAACATGACATCTCAAGTTTGTGATAACACTTAAAGATAGCAGCACTGTAACAGCAGCATGAGCACTCAAAAGAATGGATGATGGAAGATTCACTAATGGAAAGGAAGAAAGAGACGAAAGTGGCGTAGTGTGTCGGTCATGGCTAAATAGCTTCAGTAAAAACAAGGTTACAAGAATATGGCGGGGTCTTCTAACCCACTATACCAGACTTCATTGCTAGATCTTGATTGATTTCACATCCTAAAAACACGTAATACAATGATGCTATGCAGAGAACTATGACATAAAAAAATTAAATGTTCAGCCAAGTCACCACTTCGGTAGCTGTCCGCAAGTATCGGGGCACTCACGACTGTGATACACCTACAGTAGTCATGTAAACTGTACGTCTTTCCATAATGGAATTACATGTTGTTAGAATTACGCGTTGCCAATCCAATTGAAGACACATTGATAATCAGCGACGACAAACAATTCAATGAATGTATCCTAACTCATTTAAGCTTAAATACTAAATATGTAGCCTATAAAATGATTCTAGTCAAAAGAAGTACAAAGGTTACAACTTTCAAGCAATTCATCAATGCACAAAATAACCTTATTTATAATCACTGTTTCAGTTAGTGACATTTTGTAATAAAAGTTAGTCAAAACAATAATAATAAAAAACAAAACAAATCATACAATAGTAAAACTTCAGTAATAAAAAAACATTAGATCTTAGTCAATAAATTCTTGATATTTCAAGTTTAAACGTAATAGTTTACATTACATTAGAATATATTTTATGCAAAGTACCAGTTGACATTTAACTGCAGTGCATGAGAATAACATTAAGAAATTAATTGTAGTAATGCATGCATGAAACAACATCACTACTTTCATAACTGCCCAGTAACATTGCATTCACTTGAATTGCGAGACACTACTTTCTGATATATTCTTAGCATACTAGCATGTACAGTATTTTTGTACAAAAAAACTAAAAAACAGGGATTGTGACCAAACAAATTCAGTTGCTACAGCTGTTACTATCCAAGGTGCATTTGAATGTAAATTACACTGTACTGTAGACCAAACAGCAATTTGTGCAAGGTGACTTAATGCTACATAATGATCCCACATTACATTTAATATGGCTATCAGAGTGAAACCCTTTTAATCCAGTTTTCAATTAGACTTAAAGCAAATTTAATCACAAAATTCTGATATAAAAGAACATAAATATTACGAACTACAGTATAGCCAAATCTTTTACATGTATGTGACCACTATATTTCCAATCATACACAATTTTGACTTCAAGTTTGAATTAAAGGGGTTTACTACAGATTGTATCAAATAGAAATATCATTCACATTCAGCAATTCCAATCAAAAGATGTAGTTTCTAACTTACAAAAATACGTATCCTTTCCACACTTTTAGATCGCACTCGGTACGCACGCATACTTGTCTTACAACCAAACATTCAGGCTGAAACATTTCAAAGTCCCGCAACATTTGAATGGACGGTGGACAACAGAGTCATCACACAACATACACGTCGGGCCACCCCACTTTGAGCATTCAATTATACTTGATAAACAATAGTAAATTTTAACATACAATGTTATAATTAACTTAACCTATCTCTGTTATCATGCCAAATAGAGTCATCAACATTCAATCATTAGTTTTTCAAGCATCACACAGCACACTGGAAGAGCATTATTCGTGTAGCACAAGAAACATTTGAATCAAGACATTTGAAGAATGCTTTACCAGGAAATACAACTATTCTAGTTGCTTGTTTCCCATTTTCTCACAAGCTTAAACACAATATATGTAACAATAAGAATTGAAAGAAAAATAGCAATGTTGACATTTAAAATACATATTTTTTTTTTCAAACAGCTAGGCCTAGATTCTAGATGTGCAGTAGAATGTTACACTGGCAAATATGATGAAAGTGATCTTCTCTTAACAGGATCCGAGATATGCAAGAGGATGTTTTGTGCAGTCTACTGGCAAATATGATGACACTAAGCTTACTTTAATCAGTAAATTAAATGTTTGACCCAAAACACGACACGAAAAGTGCATAGAAATTGACATTCATGCAATTTCTTCATACTGTTTACGTGCAAACATTTCCATGGGGCCAAAATGTGTTTATGATGTGAATACTATTTTAGTTTTAAAATTGAGCCTTATTCAGATTTACCAGCAAGCAATTTAAAATGCCAGTCTACTTTTTTATATTAGGCTATATCTGGTGATTAATGTTTAGCATCGGGTGACAGTCGCAAATATATTTTTAATTTTAAGAAGAGACAATTTTTAAACGAAGCGTAACTACCAACTAGTAGGGCTTATGTAGGGGCTTATATAAGTATCCAGCAAAAAGGTTAGTTTTAAGCAATTATGTATTTAGGTGCATGCTTCCAAGTGTTTTAACTTGTGTTAACGAGTGAAAATCAAATAGTGGGACTTACAGCAGCAACCTTGCAATCTAATAAGTGCGGATTTTATACACAGCTAAGTCAAAAAGATAATCTTCTTTTTCTTTTCCTATGCCTGCATTTTTGGCTTACTGGGCCATTATGCTTTTTCCTCATAACAATAAACAGAAAAGCTAAAATTGCTGCAAAAACCACATTTTCAAAACCTAGACAAATCGACACTTTTTAAAGGTAGGTAGTAACAATAATGTTGGAATTGGGTGGTTATTTTTACTTCCATGTAGCACATTTAAATATGATATTTTGGAAAGCCATTACAGTGCCAGATAATGAACGTTCTTTACCAACAATTAAAAGCCATCTACCACATATGATTGTTTATAACATAGTGCATATTTGTATTACAATTTACATTCCTCAATACAATATACTGTATACACAGTCAATACCGTCAATACCGGTAAGCTAGTAGGTAATAATGCAATTGCTCGATTGATGTTAGTAGCCATATATAACCATAGATTTCCAATTCACAAAGACTCACATTAAAAGTTGACTTACAATTGATTTACAACATTAAAAGAATGACCAACTCAAAACTGAAATCCACGACATCCCATCTGCGTAAAAGAATTTCAGTTCAAACATCCATGTTCTAGGCAGCATGTATTTTAGTTCATAGTGCACAAAGCCTGGCAACTTTGACCGACAATATTAGGAGCACGTAACGTAAACCAGTGTGTGTAACTTCACCCAACATTCACCCATCATGCTAATGAACCGCAATGTTTTTGGGAACTGAACTTTGACTGTTTTGTTGATGAGTTTATTGCTTGCTACACAATAACCTCTAATGTCACTTCTTAACTTTTAATCTAAGTGGTTGTAAATGGGCATAGCAAGCACCAAGACTTTATTCTTTTTATGCATGCCATTTAAGATGCATTTTGCTGTGAATATTAACAGTTGCATCAATGACAAGTGGCTTGTGTGAAAGAATATCTAATAGAAAGTACCACCTATAGCAGCACTTCTCAAAATGTGGATACACTAAAATGCAAGATTTACAATCAACTAGGCCTATCTCAAGCCAATATTGGTATACAAATGTTAGCTAGCAAATAATAAATTGATTTTCATGAGGCATATAGTCCTACCCATAAATATGATGAGCTACGAGAATGCACCAATCCAACACACACAAAACTTATTTTCACTATTATTAGTTAACATGACATAAGTACACATACAAGTTATTGTTTCACTAAATATTAAATTGATCTTTTACCAAGATTAACACAACATTAGAGATATTCTGGTCCTAGCTTTGATTCCGCTAGATTTAGTAGTTTTTGGGACGCACTTACGCAGTACCTATGTGCAATATTGCTGTGACTACTCAAAACTCCATGTTTTCTCTATACAGATCAAACGGTAATTACTGTAAATCGAACACCTACGTGTACTTTGAACAGGAAAGGAATCAAACCTGGAATTAGTATTTCATTATTAATGGCTGAAGAATGATCATTACATATTAATACAGCCCGAACGAGTTAAGTTCAGTTAACGTTCAGGAGACAGACTGGCCATCAGAGTGATACAGTAATGTTAACGTTCGTTAAGCAGTTGCAGTATTCTACGTGAATACCTCCATACCATCTTCAACTTCCTCAATAGAAAACATACACACACACTATACCTGCTAACTAAATAGTAGATCAATGAAACACCCAACCACTAATTCTGATAAATTACATACTCAACATTCAAAATTATTACAAAATTGTAAAACGTTCACAAGAAAAGAATAATATTATTTTTAGTAGACTTTGTACAATACTTAATCATTGACTGAAAATTGCAAATGAAATATGTTCTACCTATTAACTCTAAGAGATTCTACCATATATTAGTACCTCCTGTCAATCATTCACGACATTCTTGAATGAACGCTGTGTTTTTAGTACAGGCAAGAAATTTATAAAAAAGTGCCAACCGCGACGGCAATCAAAGGTCCATGGCTTCGGGTTCGGTTCTCGCTGTCGTTGGTTGCTGGACAAACCTACAAACAAACAAACTATTATGTCAAAATGAATCATAACACAACTAAAAGCATAGGCTAATTAAATTGATTGGAACTCAGAACAAGATAAACATGTTCTGAGAAACACGTTCTGAGTAGATAGGTCGCTTTGAGAAACTATGGATGAGAAGACAAATAAATATACCGAGACGTTTTACTTACTTTCTCAGGCAAGCTGTCATCTTTCTGTACCTTTTCCCTCACTAGAATATGTGTATCTTGTTCTGAGTTTCAATTTACTAAGCCATTTTGGCCTCTCCTACTTGCAAACATAACTAAAAGCATAATTTGGTTATATTTATGGATGCCAGTCAGCTGGAATAGTTTTGAAGTGACAAAGAAAACGATAGGATTATAAGAATCGAGCAAACGAACGAGCGAGTTACCTGTAGGGTGGCGACGTGAGTGTGTTGAGATCGAGCAGCGTCGAGTTGTTGTTGTCGGTCTCGACCGTGTCGCGGGCAGTCTCGACCGCCTCGGCCAGCGTCTGGCCGAGCACGCCGGTCGGGGGCTGCCACAACACCAGCGCCATAGACGGCCTCTCACTGTCGGACAAACAATATAACGCCAACCAAACGCATTAGACACACGCACACTATATAGCTGTTATACATTACTGAACTTTGCATCCAAACAAAAAGATGAGAGAACTATAATACTATAAATAAATAAAATAAATAAATTCACATTTAGAGTCTACCCACTCAGTAATTAAACTGATTTGCAGTGGGGGACTTTAATTTAAAGTGACTAAACCAACCCTGTAGGCTTCGAACACCATCGACGAGTGAGCGATAACCAATCAAAGATCGATATTTCAAATACGAAACATATGAATCAGTGATTGGACAGTGCGAACACCTGCGGACAGATGCCAGAATCAACAAGGCCGATTCAGAGCAACTTTGAATTTATTGAGTGCTTTGTTGCTAGGACGGCTCCAAAGTCACCGTTTACTTATTCCTAAGCCAAGAAGTAATGGAATTGAATCCAGATTAGAAGGTAAAAAACTTCTGTCTGAAGCGGGATTTGAACCCGGGACCTTCTGCATTGGAAGCAGGAATGCTAACCACTGGACCAAAAAAATCTTCGGAGCTTTGAATATAAGCTAATGTATAGTATCTAAATTTTCAAGAGAACAGCTTTTAAAAATTGCAACTGAACATACTGTACATTGCATATGTATACATGAACACTGAACTGTGAGCTCCAGTTAAAACTGAGAAAATTGTACAAGTAAGAAATGTTCTTAAAGTCGATCGATGATAACTGCACATGTAATATAAATCATTCAAATTGTATGTACTGCAAGTTGAGATTAAGCTTGTGAATATTATAGAAAAAAATATGCACCTACCGCTATTAGTTTTTATTTATTGAGTGTTGAAATGCGTTGGATTTCCCTATGTTGTACATTGTAACTGAACAAAAACCTACACTTTTAATCGTATAACTTTGCGTAGCACCTTCAAAAAGTAATATATTGTAACAAATTTTCGTCTTAAATGTAGATAACTTCATGACTAACATGAATACGTTTGAAAAAGATGATCGAACGCAATCCGTTTTCGAGATATTTGCGCTGGTGTGTCAATTTTACCTCAAATCTACTCAAATTAGAAACTATAAATATACTTTATTAATAAAAAAATATATATAATTTCAAGACGTTCAGTATTAAATGCTACTCACATGTAATAATTCTTGAAATTCATAATTTAGAATAAAAAAAAGTATTTTTTCATGTCCATTTAATTTGAATAGTTTAGTTGTTGTATTGCATGGGTAGTTCACTTCATCGATCGACTTTAAATGCGAAGTTTCACTGAATCAGTCAGGATCAGTATTGCCGGTGACTGGAATCGACTCGGCACAGTGCTACTGTCACAACTTACTGGTGGTTTCTTGAGAAAAGATGGTCAGTGCTTCACCTGCAGCTCTACGAACAACTACCCATACTGCAATTTTTATTATAAACTTACATCCTGGATAAGAGGGCAGAAGGCAAGACGTTCAAGTCGCTCTTGAGGCGCCTGATTTCGTCGCAGACAAAAAGCCTCCGGAACTCTTGTTTCTCTCTGACCTTCCCGGGGTCGGCGTCTTCGTTTTTGGAGCTGCAGGCTATCGCAGACACGCTGTCCATTACGGGGAGGGGTGACGCGTAGTTCGGACTGATGTGGAGTTGGCTCATGTGAGCTGCCATCTTGTCTTCAGTGATGTGCAGCTTGGGAGAAGGCCTGTAGGAGGCAAGAGTAATGCACATCAATGTAGTGCCATGTGAGGGGCTATCTCGCCTTTCACAGTGGAACGGTATGGAGGGTATACCTGATTAGAATTAAAAATGGATCGGGCTATCTGTAAATAGGCAAATATTGTATATTTCTTGCACAGAAACAACAAATTATATGAGGTGGTGAGATGAGTGAATATTACCTTTTCGTCTTACCGGTATTATTTAGTGACAAGATCTTATATACATTTTGTTTGCCTTAAGTCTTGAGTAATAAAATAACAAGTTAGAACTTACATAATTTCTGCTTCTGGGTCAATTTTCCTCTTGACATGGGCATAGTGCAAATTTGCACAGAAGCCATCATTGATATGAGCGCCGGAGGGGCCTCCGGTGAAGTGGACGAGAGACGGTTGGTCTATACGCCACGGCATGTGTGTGGGTGGCGTGTGGAGCCAAGGGAGTGCCACCTCTCCTGAACCATTATCCAACGGTTGGCCAAAAACAGATGGACGGGGGGTTTCCATCGGATTGGAAAAACCATGAGAAAACTCCATTCTGCAAACACAACACAATACTCTAGAGAGAGAGCCTAGCATGTTTCGATATCAGGCCTGCCCTAATCTTACAACCTTAAGTTACTACCTAGTCAGCCACTCATTTCAAAAACTGTTGGTTCATACCAATTCGTACTTTACCCCATTAGGCCTAGGCCTGGGCTACTTGTAATGTTGTCACTTCATGCCGTTTACTTGAACAGCCTTTACGTCTCTAGAATAGACTAATGTACTTTTCTGTCACAGTATTCGTATTCTTCTACCCTATATTCGGCCTGTCAGCAGTAGGCCTAATCCCCAATACTCAAACATAGCCTCAGGTCCAACTCAAGGCCTAGTAGGGTCGAACATATTATTAAGCCTAGAACCAAGGGCTAGGCCTAGGCCTAGGCCTACGCTCCCGTGCAATGAAGTCAGGTTACACGTTACGAAGTAGACCTAAGCCTAGGCGTAGGCCTCGTCTAAGTCTAGGCCACGACCTATGTCAGAATGTCAACATGACATAGGCCTAGGGCTATTATTTTGTCCTCATGGAATGTTGATGGAGGCGTCAACAACAGCGTCCAAGTTGGGCCTAGGAACGCTACACATGATTAAAATAAAATATTTACCTTTAAGGCCTAGGCCAATAGCTAACAATATGTGCTTTCCAAACAATAAGGATAGTATGCAGTACGCGTAGGACCTAGAAGGGCACTTTTAAAGTTTACACAATCCTAGATTTCCTAATAACAACACAAACAGATCAACACAGCTGACCACTGCCACCGTCTCGTTGGCTTGCTCGGGTTGGCTACTCCCACTTTTTTGTCAGACTTGTAGGTGGCTGTGGATATAGCACCAAGCCCGCGAATTTCGAAATAACTTGGATTTCATTCACAAACGCCTATTCCTATCTCCATCCCTTTCCCCAAAGACAACTAATTTCTTTCACATATACGTAGTAATACAATTTAAAAATTTATTGGATACATTACGTTAGTCTCAACCCTGCCCCTTTACTAAAAAATTTCAATAGTATTTGTACAGACAAAGAGATATTAGTAATAATGAAGAAAATAAAGCTCAATAAAACTGCAAGAATGAATGAACTCTTTCAGGTCTTAAAAGCGACTTTGACTTTCCACTTCTCCATTTGTTGGCACTTTGACCTGCATCTGTTGAGAACTGTACTTATTTTTAAGTTTTATTTTTTTTTATTTTATCCAAGTCAAAATGATGGTTTTACAACATGTGGATTGTGGATGCCTCACCTATGCTAACCATTGCTTAGTTATACTTTATACCCAAAATGTAAATTATCTTTCGTCTTGGGGGGGGGGGGGGGGGGACAGGAAATGATCTAGTCATTGTCATGGGACACTAAACTAATGGGGATTAGGGAAGTCAACAGGTTCTTTATTTACATATGCACAAAAGCACAATATAGTAGGTAAAGGATTTGTAGAATTTGTATTGTAAATGTTCCTTGTACATAATATTAGCAGTGGAACACAATATACGAGATAGATCTTTGCTTTGGTTTTTTATTTACACATGCACAGAAACACAACAGTAAAGGATTTGTATTGTTTTTATTCTAAATGTTCCCTGTACATAATATTAGCAGTGGAACACAATATATTTGATAGATCTTTGCCTGAAAGGGAAATATCTCGTGATTTGCCAACGATTTCTGCTAACCGTACGACTAAAATATGTTTGCAAGTTATTTGACTTCCTGTGCCAACGACATGGTATCTATACGATGGACACTGGCAGTAGTTAATCCTGGGAAACAATGTGTAAAGCGTTCCAGAGCTGCCAACAACCTAAAACAAAAGTTGCATACTTGTAACAGAGGTAAAATTACATAATATATAAAGTGTTGCTCTGCAGTCAGTCAACGGAGCAATCGTCTCAATACAATATGGTGGCCGCATTGTTGTCGTGTTCATTATTATTATTTATTTATTTCATTATTCATTATTATTTCCAACCACTCGCCATAGTTCTGCACCAGAGTAATTCATTACGCCATTGTGACTAAACTTGAATTATCTTATATGTATTAAAATGAGTGGTAAATGTTATTTAGTAAGATAATACATTCCTCTTGCCAAGTAAGGGCTCAATTTTAAAACAACAACCAATTTAACTAATACTAGGTACAACTAATAGACCCCATTCCATACAAATGATAGTTCTGTAATTTTAACACTCGCTTTGCTAAAAGATTTGTTCAGATATAAGATTTAACAAAGATAATAAACACCAAAAGGCTTTTTACCTGTGCTAAACTACGCTTCCCTCCAGGAATGCGGAGAAATGTAACGCAACCCAAATCGAGGAGTTCTAAAGCTCTTTCCACAGAAGATCCAAACACGGAACGTAATGCAAGGAGACTTTCATCACTCACTGCAATCAATACATTAAATCATAATTTATATTAAGCAGCATTCATATCAAATAACCAAAGCAGGGTATAATTTTAAAGCTGAGAAGAATCACATGCTTTGTTTGGGTGTTTAGATTGGAATTAGTACAAATTACAAATTAAGGTATGTGAAGCAACGCTCAACATAGGGTTAAACCTTTTTTTTTATTAATGTTATTAAAATCTAAATATTTACAAGTACAGCCTTATATTTCAACCAAATTTGGCTGTAAACAACATTGTATCTATAATGCGTTTAGGAATCGCCAGAAACCGCGGGTAACAGAAGTATCCCGCTCTCATTCAAGATTACCGAGCATTTGCATTACAAAAGGCGATTGGACTAGTGCTTACATAATATTGTGTCATACGGAATTTCCAATGACTTGGCCCAATGATCTAGAAGATCGCCTAGGCCTTGCGAAGGCCTAGGCTAGCCCTAGGTATTTGAATAACATTACAAATGAATTATTTTTAATTTAAAATCAGATTAAGGTCTATAGGCCTACACCTTGGCGTAAATTTGGTAAAATAGGCTAGGCCTAGCCTATTTGTTGTAGTTATCGACTTATCGTAGCTAACTAAAGGCCTAGGCCTAGGCTAGCCGAAAGGTCGGTGCACAATTGCCCGGTAACGATAACTGTAACTATAACGATAACGATAAAACGGTAACGGGAAAGCATTCGATGCACAATTGCCCGTTAAGCAGACGCTCGGCTATTTGCTAATACTTTTAACAGGCCGTGGACGCTTAATTCTGATTGGTCCCGGTAACGTACAGACGGGAACGGTAACGTTAAGTTAAAACTTGGCGAACTTCCCGTTCCCGTTACCGGGCCCGGTAACGAGAAGCTCTAATTGTGCATCGTATCGTAGCTTAACATGGAATCGAAGTTTTTTCCCGTTATCGTTATCGTTACAGTTATCGTTACCGGGCTATTGTGCACCGACCTTAAGAAAGAATAGGCCTAGGTAAAAGTGAGGTTAAATTGATGGAACCAAAACTCACATTCGCCACGTTCCTTAAACGACCGTTCGACTTCATTTAACAAATTTCCAGCTACATTTGTTAAAGTTTTCAAAGACAAATTACTTTCACATGAAGATTTGATTTCCATTGTTGTGTATTTCGTATCCCCATTTGGTATCCCCTCCGTAAACATGCTACATGACAGCTGATGTTCGATACTTCAAAAGCGTGAAAAGGGCGCGCAAGTTCAATTACAGGTCTACCAACTAATAATTACGTTCTTCTTCTTCATTCGTGAAACCTGGTTATGCAGAGGCCTGCGATTAAAAGATTGTAAATATATATTTTGCTAAATCTATGATTGTACTATAATATTATAATTTACCTTTTGTGAGAATGCTGCATAAAGTCTAAAATTTTGCAGAATCCACATAATGCAAAGTTACGTACACATTCCTTATACTTTAGTCAAGAAAAATCACGAAAAACCATGAGAAAACCAAGACACTGGGTGCTTACGGAAACCTCTCGAGTTGAAGAGATCGGATGGATCTGGTCACGTGATGGATTTGATCAGATTCCCTGGATCTCATGTCTGTTTCCGAACGAAAAGTTGTAGTTGTTTATAAATCTAAATATAATTATGAATCGTGCTTCCGAAATTAATCTTATTTAATTTACTTTCTACATGAAAGACATCGAAATGTTCTTGAATGTCTTCAAATAATTCTTTAATCCCACAAACCCACATTGTGCGTCGTCCATGATGGCAATACAGCCTTTAGTTTATAGGCGTTAATTTTGAAAAGGCGGTGAAACAGGCTGTGGTGCGAGATCCAACCCAAGAGATCCTTCTTTTAGCGGGATCCCTAAGATCGGATCGGATCACTTGATCGGATGGATCCGTGAAGGTTTTCGAACAGAGGTTCTTGCAATCTTGTATGTTTCCGAACGAACAGATCCGTTCGGTTCAACCAGATCAGGGTTTCCGTAAGCACCCACTGACATTGTTGCTATGGAAACGCATTGTTGATGTTTTTGTTAAATTTAAGGTTATGGTCTTGTCAACCTTACTTTACGTTTAGGGTTGTTCCTATCATAAATAAATCATTTTCTGATAACAGTTTTCACTTTTAACACAAACTAACTGATAATTTCCAAACGCAAAATGGCCAGTGCTCCAACAAGAGATCTAAGCCTACTGAAAGAAATCACACAAAGAGCATTGCCATCATGTGAACCAGAACTCGCTGTTGAAGAATATTTCGTGTCAAAATTTGAGGAGCGCTTAGCCAAGTAAGTATGACAATAAATTTTTAAGATAATTATACATTATAGCGACTAACCAGTTTAAACTCGCTTTTCTCCGAGTTCCTGACAAGATATCTTATCCAGGTCATAACCACACATAACTACAGTTACTAATGTTTTAGTTTCAGCAACTTTCATTTCAAATATTAAGTTATTTCCATTTAAGAAATTGCCTCTTTCTGACATCTCAATCACGTTAACAAGATTTCATAGTATTTATACAATTTGAAGGTGTAATTTATTTTTGGAGTTACAAATCTACTATGTAGAAACATTTCTGCCCCCGCCGCGTAGTTTAGAGCACAAGTGTTATTTAACCTCTAATATATCACTTGCAGACGCAAACCAGAATGGGATGTACCACGGACGACACCAGCAGTGGAAGTGGTAGCTGCTCGAAGAGACCTATACGAAGCCGAGAAGCAACTTGCGGCGAAACGTGTCGATCAGGCTGAAAAACGCAAACAAATGGATGCACAATGGGACGACCTTCGTGTCAAAGAAACGGTCTTGAGACAATCGTTTATGCGGTTTAGCAAATTTGTCAAGGTACTAACTTTTATGCACCCACCTACCAATTTTGACCTGATAATACTCTTAAGCTAATGGCGTGATTTAAAAAAAGGGTATTTAATATGCGTCAATTCAAAATCAATAACTAGATGCAACACTATTTCTTGGTAGGGTACTAAGTATAGCAATCCCACATAACTAAACGTGAAATGTGCTGCAGGAGAACCAAGAGAAACGAGAGCGCGTCGACCGCAAGGTAAAGGAAGAGTTGGCCATTCAAGCCCGGCGCGACGAGGAAATAGCCGACCTTGAAGAGAAGGTCATCAGACTGACGGGCGTCAAGGAGAAACTAGAAAGCCACGTCAACGAGTACAAGATCTACGAAGTGTTCCTCGAGCGGGTCGTCAAGGAGACGAAAGAGTTCCAGGACATCCACGACATCTTGAGTCGATACGAGACGTTGTCGGCGGCGCGATCCGACCTGGCGACGCGACAGGAGAAGGACATCGAGGGACTCGAGGAGGCCAGAGCCGAGATGATCAGACTGACGGAGGAGAAGTGCAACGTCGTCATGAGTCTCAACAACAAGATGGCCGAGCTGCAGGCGCGATACGACGCGGCCAAGATACAGGCGGCGCGATGGGAGGCCGCCGTCGTACACATAAAGGCGACGGCGGCCAGCAAGACTTCGGAACTAGTCAAGGTGATTTACGTTTACTTTGAGAACAAAAGTAAAATGCCTTATTTCGATAGCAGAATTCAAGGTTTTTCACTACTTTTGCAAAATTTCTGGAGGACATACTTCTATGCTTGGAAAAGAGGACCATACAGACATATTGTGCTAACCCTATGCACCTTAGGCCCTATAGATTACTCACAAAATATAGTCGAGGCATTACTGCAATACTTGTTAGCCTATAGGCCTACTAAAAAATTAATTTTGTTACTTACTAACAAATCAACTTTGCCCACATTGATCCAAGTTTTAATTTGGCATATCTGAAGCTAAGAAAAACTCTATAATTTAATATATCAACATGAACTATTAAAAATTCAATGTAGTGGGTGTTTTGTTTTCTAATTCGATAAATTGCATGCAATGTCAATAATTTGTGTAATTGACATAGATAGAGTTATACGTGCTGTAAATCTACCTCCTAATACACACCACAAAACTTGTCAAGAGATAGTGCTGCTAAACTGTAACATTGTCTGCACCATTGTAGTTTTAACAGTTCATATATATTTACAATTACAATTTACAATACAAATTTTCAAGGATTTTGCCCTGCTTTGCTCTCAGCCAGTGCCAACTAAAACAGGGAGTAGCATTGATTGTTCGTTTTCCATTCTTGATATTATGTACAAAATAAATAGGCTATAAAGAAGGTATATTTTAAGTATTTGTCAGTGATTGATAAGATAACATGTCAAAAAGAAAATATCTGTTGGAAAAACCTTTAAATTCATTAGAATGTAGGAAGGCTACCCACCCATGCAAGTAGACTAAGGTAATACAATTGCAAACAATAATATACAATAGATTAGCTACATCATAGTAATAATTTATGCAAAGGAAATATAAAAGGCTAGGTACCTGAGGGAAGACCTTACCTATATACACAGAAAAAAGACACTCAAATACGCAAGAAATATTATTGTTATTAGGTCTATATCGATACCATATGAACATCAAGATAAATTTACACCCGATAGTTTTTTTCAAATTGGTAGTTTGGTCTCACAACTATTTTTGTCACTCGTAAATATTCAGTAGCTGTTAACTTGTCCATAGTCCAGGTTACACGATATTTACATAGTGACGAAAACTAAGTAACATAAAATAAGGTGAAAGAAGTAGCACAGCTAAATGCTAATCCGTGGTTTTATCAAGTAGTAGGCCTACTACTAGTATCGCCAAGTTCTTCAACCAAGGGATCTACAGGCACTACCATAATGTGCTGTTCTTCTTCGCCCGCTGGCTGGCAAAATATCAACTGCTGAATGTTTTTTCGACTGACGCCCTGCTTCTCTGCCGCTGCTAAAAGAACTTCTATATTCTTTGGCGTGAATGTGGCAGCATCGTCAAACTGTTCCTGTTCTTGGTGCACCATTATTATCGTCGAACGTTGAGAGTCCGAGAGTGTGTGTTGATCTTCCCCCGATCCGCTCTCGGTTTCAACCACTCCACCGTCACTATACAAACACATCACTTCCTCGTGAACTTCCTGGTCGAAATTTGTCAACGAACCTTCAACGAAAATCGGGTCCGTTACGTGGTAATCTGGAAGAATTTCTTCCCCTTCTTCTAGGAACTCGGTCTGCATGCCTTCGTTCTCGGTGACGAAATGTTCATATCTGAGTTGCAACTGTTCGTTGGCCAACTTACGCCGATACTCCTCCGCTTCGGGATAGAATCTCTTGCGCGTTATTCGTTTGATCTTGGTGAGGTCCACTGTCCGAGTGTACCCTACGGGAAGAAGCTTCATGTCTGGGAATGTTTCTTCTACCAGCAATGGACTTGTGGTTAGGTGACGCACGAAATACTTCAATAAGCAAGAGCTGATTGGCCTTCCAGAGTTTGTCAAAAGTTGAGCAGCACCTTCCCTTTTCAAGGTTTTGTTGTTACTTTTATTCTGTAACTGCATCAATCTTTTTGTTGGCGGTGCAATTTCCAACTTGCTTATGATATCAGAAGTGTCGTTGAGTTGAGCTTTGTACTCTGTAACTGGTATGTTTGTTTGGTAATCGGCAATCATGCGACTCCTCCCATAACCCACTACTCGTACTCGGCAGTTTTTAGGCCTTGATCCCCCTTCAGTAGGTGAACCTGCCACGGAATAAGTTTTGTCTTTGGTGGGGTTTGTATGCTGTGAAAAACAATGGGTCTGTGCTTTCTTGAGTACTTTTGGTTGTTGAACAGTAACAACACATTGTCCAGACAAATCTGTTGAAGCAATGAACGTTTCTTCTGTTGATGGACTGGGATTGTCAGAGGTACCGATATTGGAGAAGTCACCGATGTGTATTGTCTGGATTTCATTATCTTCAGATATCAATGCCTCAACAGGTACTTCCAGTGTGTCTAGCATAATCTCATTTGTATGGGTTAAGGAGTTGGCATTCCACATGTCTTGGCTGCCAAGATATTGGTTGCTAGGATGGGATTTGGTGGGGCTCTTATACTCCATCAGTGGGCCATGAATTATTGTTGGCTCTCCCTGAGATGCTCCACTCACAATTGTGGTTGAGGAAAACTGTTCACCGAACCCAACTATGCTGGTTAATGTAGGGTTACATCTCGGTTTAATGGGCACAACTGGTCTGTGCCGTTGACCAATGACAGGCCTGGATCTATGACTCATAGCAACACTAGGTCTAGACTTGGGTTGACTGCTGTCATTTGTATTAGGGCTAAGTCTAGGTTTAGGAATATATTTTTCCACTGTATCTTTACATGTTAAAGTGGAATTCATACGTTTGAATAAAACTGCAGCAGGAGGCTGAGATTTATTTGTTGAAGTGTCCAGTTTTATCACTTTACGATCGAGACCAGTGGGCCTAGCAGGCTTCGTCCTAGGTCTGTATCTGCTGTTAGGGGTTTTAGGCCTCTGAAGTTCCAGGCTAAAACCTGCCATAAATCGCAGAGACTTCAAGTTTACAGGGGCTAATCTGTACTTGTTCTTTCGCTGGCATTAGCCTAGCGAATGGTTGATGGTTGTTTCTAGATTTAAGTGTTACGCCTACAAACTAACCTTAAATTGTCAAATTTGCTGGTATTTTAGCCCTGCTTGCTAAGGCCTAGCCTAGGCCTATCATAGGGACCACCACGTGCGAAAAGAATTATACAATAATGATGGACATTAGCACAATTACCGTCGTGTGTGAAGTGAGTAAACAAACTTTCAATTTAATCAAAAAACACGACAGTTTCAGTGAAAACAACCGAGTCAGCTGTTGGAAAATTGTAGTTGTCACCAACGTAAACATGATAAATTTCACGCGTTTAATGCTTCAGTGCTGCCAATCAAATTCATAATTCTCGAAAACCCGCTAACTTTAAATTTCATAAGTTTTGTAGCCAAAATCTGTTATTTCAGTATACTGGTAAGTTTTACAACAAGCCCATTATTATTTTACACCAAGCAGTCATTTGAGGATTTTTTTTTGTACCTCTCAAAACTAAAACGAAAAAATTGACTCAGATGAAAGAATATATTACGCCCGAGTGATATACTTGCTATCAAAATATAAAGCACCTTGATATACCTTGATATATATATTTATATGTTATAATAGTCTAGAAGATTTAAAATCGTGTGATTTACTTTTGGAACTATCCTTTGATTGCCTTAGCGATAAGTATTTGTCGTTTATAATATATAATTATATTGCTACTCTTTATTCCAACATCATTTAGTTGGGTAAAAGGGTGTTTCCACCAATGATCTTGGGCATCCCAGGAATCAGTATCGGCATGCCAAGCTCGACACATCATTTTCTTCGACTTCATTCTCTTCGTGAATGAATTCCTCTTGCCGTTCCACCAACTCTCTCCACCTTTTCCTGTCCGCCCACCGTCTTTCTCTATCCTCTACCACTGGCCATAATAACAAATTAAATACTGAGCGGATCACACTTTATACTTACAAGAGGTTTTCATTCACAATATCCAACCAAATGAAACTGTAAACTAGTTTTACTGCTGTAGTCAATGATAACTATGTGTATGCACTGTTTACAGTATATAACACAGGTGATATATAATACTTTTTTTGTTGAAATGTAGGCAAAGACATCGTGCTGGAACATTTATCAGCAGATTTGTAAACGTAAAAATGTCACCCCAACATTGGATATGAACGACATTGAAAATCAACTCAGATACATCAAGCGCACAATTCTAGACCTGAAGAAAGTGGTCCGAATAGCCAAGAAACGCGCTGCCAAGGAGACAGCGTCGGCTATTGGGGAAACATCGCATTCGCAGGCGACGACCGTGATCAAAGCAAACGCAAGAGATAAGAGAGTTTCTGTGACTGTTACTAAAGTGTGAATTTTAATATTGATTTCGAATTTATTTAAGAATGCAAAGTAAAATAATAGAACTTACGTAACTAGATTTTTGTACCCGATTATTAAGAATTATTTATTTTTTTTATTATCCTTAGTTCTTCTACTCATGCTGAGTGATAAGCATTAACACTAGTTGGCCGAAATGTATCAGACTATTTGTTTAAATAAAAAATAAATAACTAAATTCACATTTAGGGTCTACCCAAATCTATTTACATTCTCAGGTTAGCTGTCATCGTTTTGTACATTTGTCATCACTAGAATTTCTTTCTATAAATATAGTAGTACCATTGAGTTTGTTCTCAATGGTAGTACAGCAATAATAATACAATAAAATAAGGCTGCCAATATATAAGCAATGTTTGGTGAATATAGGCTGGCAAGCAGCATAACAGTAGACTAATAATAGCTGACAAAATGATTTAGGAGAAATATACAAAATAAAGAGGATAAGAAAGCACTCATTTTGACTTCCACGGATTACTTTTAAAAGTCTCCATAATCACACATTCAACTCTTATTTGGGCACAGCATGCTTAGTTTAAGAGACAAGTGTATTTAAAAAAATTAAATGAAATGTAATGTAATTAAAAAGTGTAAACCAAGGTATAATTAGTGTATAACGCAACCTAAAAATTCAATTTGCTCAAAACACAAACTACTTGAAAAAAATATGTTAAATCATTGGCAACAATGAACAAACGAATTGAATAGACTAGTCAGACACCTTACCCATACAAACGAAAATGGCAAGCTTCAATATTTAGCTCAATAAAAATAATAATAATGATAGTAATAATAATAATAATAACAACCCACGTGCATACACACATGCTTATTGCAATGCTCGTCAACAGTACAGACATGGCACAGGCAATCACTTTTTCACATAGCTGAGTAGAACTAGTTTTTCCTCTGCTGGACATTACATACAACAGAGGTGATGAGCCACGTCCACCTTATCTATAGTCTGTTTGGAATGGGCCCCAGCTTCCATTTGGCAGCTTACAATTCACATGTATTGTTTAAAAAAAAGATGCTGAAAAAGAAACTATTATCACAGAAAATATGGCTTGGTACCTACAGAACCTATAATATAATTCCCCTCTCCCCCCCACCCCCCCCCCTATCACAGTTGAGTGATCTATACAAAAAAGGAAAAAGGGGATCTCTATAGGTATCTTTAAGGTTACAATTTGTAATATGTACTTTACAAATTCAGATAATCTTACTGGACCATAATAAAATATGTAGTTCTATCTATACTTATTGCTCTCACATGTCAAGTTGATCGCTGTGTCTGTCTCACTCTCAAAAAGTCACTCTAGGAATGTCGATTTGTTAATGTTTATATAATAATATATATAAAGCTATCATCACTCCTTAAATGTCATGTTATTCCATCACCTTTCTGTCGTCCTTATGTTTTAACTTTATAGTTTGATAGGTTTATATTTGTACATTAGGTGTCATATGTAAATCTAATGTACTCTGTATCAATTGAACGATTAATAAAGAGATTGAACCAAAACTTACGACCAAATTACTTCTACTTAAATAAAATATCCCATAAACAATAACCATGGTAATAAACACGGTGGTCATAAACATAAAAAAAACTAAAATGTGTATACTCTTTTACTATACGCACAACGCACATACATTTTTTTTTTTTTTACAAAATATGTATTGTATTACTGATTAGTACAATGGACCCCTTTGGTCATCCAATGTGCACTGGTAAGCCATCAGTTTTTCTTGATAAAGGTTGATTTTCCTTCTTGATGCCAAGTAACACTCATGAGACAATAAGACAGTGGGTACTTAAATAAATTGATTATGACATATGTATGGGTTTACAATGAGACTTTATTGAGTGACAGCTACATTGGTGAAAGACTTTCAAAACATACACAACCAGGATTAATTTTTAAATGTTTATTCAGTGGTGTTATATTAGTATTACGCATTTACTTTACTTTAGATGCAACACATGAAAAAAATAGGAATTACAAATTGGTTATATGCTTCTTAGGAAATAGAAACAATCAATGCTAATATACTATTAGCATAGATAACGGAATCAGTTATCTGTGCTAATAGCAGCCTGCTATTTGAGTTGGACTCATAGACAATTTTTAATGTAGGACACAAGACACCTATAAGGTTTTGACTAGAATTCAGTTAGTTAATTAGGGTACCTATGCAGTATATACTGTGCATATATCATATCAAATAGTGAATAATTAATTAATACATTCATTATGTATTAATACATAATGAATACATTATGTAATACATACATTATGTATTGCAGTGAGAATATCACTGTGATGTGATATAGAACATGAGTGTAGTAATGACGGCCCTAGTTGTTTTGGTTTCATGTTTGTTCCAAACAGATTTTCATGCTTTACTAAATTAAATATCAAGCTACATTTTGGGTGGCATCCTGAAAATTGTGTCCATGATCATTGATAATTTAGCTAATATTCACGCATGCATTTAGAGTTAAGTTAATTGAGACATTTAAAACATCAAAATCTATGTCGGTGCATTGGAAGTACGTGATAAAATACCGCGACTGTGTTTTTGTTCATCCTCTGCGATCACCTCTAGGATCGGTCGACAGAAAGACAGACCACCAAACACGTAGAGCCGCGGCCGTCGGGGCGCTTAAAGCTGTATGTTCACCTACCTTGTAGAACAGCCCATTTCGGTCTTTAAAAATAGCTTTAAAATGGTTTTAAATTTTCCCAAAAGAAAATCAAAATAAAATATGTCATGCTTTCTTAATGAATGGTTTTTATTCCAATAAATATAACCATTTTACAGATGTTCTTAATTAGGTGTGAAAGGTGTTCAGCAACATCACATTATCAAAGAAAAGGTAATTAAGAACATCTGGAAAAAGGAAGTATTAATTAATTGAAACAAAGGAACACTCATTAGTGCTTTTTCTTATGAGTGTTCCTTTGTTGTGTTCCAATTCTCTACAGGATGACATATTTTGATTTAGGGCATATCTCAATTCGAATATTTGGCCACTAACATAACAATTAGTGACAATTGGTTTCAACAATACAATATTGTTAACTGTTGCTGTTAGTCAGTGAAGTAGGCGTAGCAGGCTAAATATTCAAACTGAGATAGTACGCCCTTACAATTGAGACAATTTAAACACATTAAAAAGCATTTTTAACAGACCGCAATCGGGAGTAAGCAGGCTAGGCGGACACACAGCCTCCTCTGCGATCACCTCTAGAATCGGTCGAGAGAAAAACGGGCCACCAAACACGTAGAGCCGTGTCCGCTTGACGAATTGACCGCGTAAAACACGCTCGGAGTTGTTCAACCGGTGGATTTTGTCCAGGTCGCCAGCCGTAGTCGGGTGATTCGCTTGGACTTGGGCAGGTAGCAGGCGGACACGTTGCGGAGGTATTGCCGGCTGGCGGTTCTCGTGACGAGACGAAGGAGGGCCTTCTCGGCAGCCTCCGCATGGGTCTCCGGCCGGACTGGTTTGGCTTCTCTCTTCTCTGTCACCTCCTCGCGTTCGAGACATCTGGACACACGTGCCAATAGTTTCAGACGCGGAATATACTCGGCTAGTTGTGTTGTCTGTCGTGCAGTCAAAAACTAAATTATTAAATTATATTTGAATTTTGAATCGTGTGTTTCAAAAAGGCCGTAAGTCCACAGAGCATAGTTTTGACATAAATGTAAAAAGCTGAACCGGACTTGCACCCTTTCAGCAATAAACTGGAACTTTCTCATGAAATTTGAACCATAGGAAAGAGCTGGACTTATGTCCTTTTTGCACCAAAGTGAGGGTCTATGTTTATATGTGTGACCGACGTCCTTTCAGAAATACACGATTAATTTAATAAATATTGCATTGATATGGTAGAAACAAGGTGTAACTCTAAATATTTGAAAATAATTGATCATAGGACTTATTCATTTATTATTTATAATAATTAAATAATAAGTTTGCTTCCATTAGAAAGTCCTGCGAACTGTTATTTTTTAAGTTTTAAACAATTACAAAGCTAGTCTATTAGTAGGGTTTAAATGATTTTTAGGTATTACCTTTAACTGCTATCCCTGTGTACCAGAATGCAAGCATTAATTAGTAAACAGAACAATTTAGACATTTTGATTATTGCATATCATAATATAGTTGAGCTCAATTAGCACTCAAGGGTCTGTGACAATCGTCATGTTTAAATGCAGTATCGAGTATTGGATTGAATTCAGCGATATGCGATTACATGTCCACCACGTGCTCAATACCAAGTAACTGAGCACTACCTAGCAGAAGTTCTGTGAAGTTCTTACTCACCGCCATCTTTAATCTGCCTATTTACGTTATTTTACTGGAGTGAGCTCATAAGATACTAAAAAATCCGATAACATGCACAGTTTGAATCCGATCTTTCAAAACGATCCCAACTCAAGGGGTCGATTGGATCCAACCGATCCAATCCGTGTTCAAAGTGATCACATGGAGAGAGAATTGAACAGTCGGATCGTACTCAATACTGTACCATATTGAGTTCTCCATGTATACAAGATGCCGCAACCAGCAATACCAATAACCTACATAGCCGTTAAATCCCATGTGAATGCAGCGATGTCCAGCAAAGTGAAGCAGCAGTGGGTGGAGAAAGGACAAAACAAGACGTGGAAACAATACACAACAACCACAAGACAAACCCCCCACAAATTCAGCAGAAGAATAGAAACCGCGCAATTCAGGCTTAACACACAACATGACCTATAGGGGAAGCACCTGCACCGGATGGGAATATTTGAGACTAGTATCTGCAAGCTGTGTGGAGTGGAGGAACAGGACAGGAATCACCTCTTTAGATGTAGTAAACTTCAAACAGAACGTGACGCATTGCCTAACGGCATGAAGAGAGAAGAAAAGGAGGCCTGTCTCTACTGGTTGACCAGATCTTACATGATGGCCTGATTAAGCCAAATGTGGGCATATGATAAAAAAAAAAAAAAAAAAAAAAAAAATGTATACATGGCTTAAAATAGTAGTTTCATAGGCTACGCTTGCTCGACGGCCATGTTGCTGGCAGCGACGGACCAATCAGAGGATCGAGAGACTTACAGCGCGCAGGGCTGCGTGGTGATGGCATGCTCGAAGGGCGTGACTGCGGGGGGGAGGCGGGCGACCTTTGACCTCCCCCGCGACATGGTCGACACCTTGTTGACAATCTCGTTGGTGCGGCGGTCCATCAGGCCGAGGTAGAGCATCACGTTGTGCGGGCTCACGTGGGTGTTGTTGCCTGCGACACACACGAGGGTCACCAACTTGACGGTCACAAAACTCTCAAAATTCGACCGTTGACTTCACTCAAATTATTAACTTACTTGGATTTCTATTTCGTTTATTTTTATTATTAGTTCATGATTATTAGATGAGGGGAGTAAAGTGAATCTTACTATTCAATTCAAATGAAATGACGTTTCCTCCGTGTTTTTGCGTGTGGATGTGTGTTTGCCGTGTGCACAGATTAAACGGCTGGATAGATAGATTCGGCTCCAATTTTACCAGAACAACTATGAGCGCGATACAACACACAAGTACCCCACTATAAATACCCGTAAAGTTGTAGTCATGGGAATGTGTGGAAAACAAACCCGCGACGATAATTCTAAGTTCTGTAATTTTATTCTTGTTGTATTACGTAGGCCTACTTGTCAGTCTTCTGATGTACCGTACCTATGTACAAGCCTGCATTTTTTTCCTTTTAACCTGACATGGTCAACACTGTTTATGAATGTAAAGAGTCAAACTACCGCAAATAAAATTTAAAACAAGTACATAAATAAATAAATAAATAAATAAATGAATAAATGAATGAATGAATGAATGGATGAATGAATGAATAAATAAATAAATAAATAAATAAATAAATAAATAAATAAATAAATAAATAAATAAATAAATAAATAAATAAATAAATAAATAAATAAATAAATAAATAAATAAATAAATAAATAAATAAATAAATAAATAAATAAATAAATAAATAAATAAATATATAAATCTATACCTAATAGCTGCAGTATGGGGGCGTTGGAGCAGCCGATGGTGTTGAACACCTCCTCCACGCCGGCCAGCAACCTCTCGAACACGGACCGGCAAGCGTCGAGCGCTCTCTTCTCACCGTCCGACTCGGTCCTCCTCTCGGCCAGGTCGCGCTGCAGCTGGCCCAGCGTCTCCTGCTGGTCGTGGGAGCGCTGCCTGTTGACCGCGTGTTGCTCGTCGATCCTCGCCTGGAGGCCGTTGACCTGGTCGTGGATCAGCTCCAGCTGGAACAAACGGAATTGATCGGCCCGTGTGGACGGACGGACAGACGCCAATCGGCTGGACTATAGCCGAGTGTTGGGATAGAATCCGACTGCTCACCTCTATTGTCAGTTACTTATTCAGTTTAGTTTATTTCGACATTGAAAAACATACGTAATGTTTCGTGACAGATACAGTGATCTGTATTTGATGATGATGATAATAATAATGATTAGGGCTTGGCTATAAAGAGCAAAGCTCCAAACACCAGTAGTGACTGCCAAGCATATTAAAAGTAACTAAAAACTGTGCATAATAATAGCTAAATATAAAATAATAATAATAATAATGATAATAATAATAAGTATTGTTACCTCTTATCACAATTATTAGGCCTACTTATTATATTAGAATGCCGTACACATTTAGCTATGAAGAACTACGCTGCCAGGCACTAAGGTTGGAATTCATAGTCGTCCCCTACACCTAGGGGCGCCCATTGTTACCAAGGTAACAATTGTTTGCATGTTATTTCCCATAAACAAAACAAATCCATAGCAACAATGGGTGCCCCTAGGTGTAGGGGCCGACTTTGAATTCCAACCTAAATGTCTGTTTAGCCCGCGAACCCTTGACGTACGAGCACCCACCTCGTTGTTGACCTCGTTGACGTAGTTAAAGAGCGCAAAGTTCTCTTCCTCCTGCTTGATGAATTGCGCTGCGAGCCGCTCAATGTCCGTTTCACCCGAGAACTCTTGGATTTGAGACAGGATGGACTCGTACTTGGCCGTCATTGCCTCCGCCGCTTCGCGCTGCGCTTCTGAATACAGACCACAAAACAAAACTAAGCAATAATTAAACATTGCAGACTTAAGAACGAAAATGCGAGTCATGTAAACGAGTTTCAAGTTGTAATTCACGGTCATTTCTTTCATTTCAATTTAAACTCTTGCCATGGTAGCCTGTTTGGGAATTTAGACTATATTTTATGTATGGTCATCAAGTACAAACACCTATTTTTTTAAACAAATACAGTGTCAAGTAAAGGTGCATTCACAATCTTTACTAGTACTATGGGTTAATGATTAAGACCAAGACAAACCTTAGTCACAGCCAATCAGAGCGCAGTATTCTCCCTCCCAGCCAATGAAAGAAGCCTGTGGCTTAGTCTTAATCATTAAACCATAGTACTAGCAAAGATTGTGAATGCACCTTAATGTGTGAAAGTTTAGTGTACCAAGTAGTAATGAGTGTCTACGATACGCTCTCAATATGTCTCCCGAACTTGAACACTTGTGCAATGCTTAGTCATTTGTGGGTTGCCATTTCACAAAGGTGTGTTTTAGAGTATTCCTCACCCCACATTAGACCCACCCAATCATACACTATGCTCCTCACCTTATCTGGAGATAGTCTGTGCACAAAATATCACAACCTGCTGTGCACTTGTTACTTTTTTAAGTTTCAACTGAGTGTTTCTATACAGCGTTTAAAAAACCAGTATCTATACACGAAAAAATAACTAAACTCTTTTTTTGTGCCTCCCTCGCTTCCAGATCTGCAAACACCCTCTTCTCTCCCTTGACTTCTAGGAACTGTTGAAGTTTAGAGTCGTGATCCAGCTTTCTTTCGAGCTCTCTCATCTCTTGGCCGTGTATTAGCAAGTCCTGTCTGTTGCGCTCCTTCAATGCGCGAAGCTTCGTCTGGGCCTCGTCTCTACAATCAGGACACACACAAAAAATCATAAGGTTATAACTAAACGATAAGGTTTGAATTGGTTGATTACGTCACACTGCAGTGAGCTCTAGCCTTAGGGGCTGCTATCTCATGTTCCCTATATAGGACTATAGGCTAATCATAAATACAAAACCAAAGAAATACATTTATCATTTACCGTCCATACATTCATATTGTAGACAATCATAAAGCTGATTTTAGAGGGACATCCGCCACTGGCAATTAAAAATACTTATTGTATTGGACACAGAATTCCACAATAGTAAAAATGGCATAAAAAGAGCAAATAGTGCATGAACTCGTATAGATACACCTGTAAGCTAACGTTTACCCCGAAGTCCGACCAGGACCACAGAAACACCTGCAACCTACCGTTGGTCGTAGGCCAGCGTAGATTGCTCAATAAGTTCAACCACGGCTTTCTTTCCGACATTCAACTGACCGTTCCACTGGTCCGATAGGGAGTTGTAAACACACCGTTCTTTCAATAAATGAGCGAGTTTATCTCGCATGTTACAGTTTTGTTCCAACATTTTGTTATATCTGACAGTTACCTAGAATAAACGCCCAGGAATTATTGGGAATTAGAACATCATTATAAAACATCATTTATACAAATGTGAAACAAATATTTAAATAAAGACGAATGTCAATGAATACGAGGTTTTCTACTCACCACATTCAAACGATCTTCCAGAGTTCCTATAGTTCTCTCATATTCACAAGCTTTCATTTGAATTGTATTGTCGCTCACACCTTTCTTACGCAACGCTGACAATTCTCGGTCAACTTTCCGTGTTCGCTCTTTAAGCTCAGACAACTGTCCAACAAATTAATGCAAATACCTATTTTAAGACTGAATTGAAATGACGATACATATTTACGCTAAGAAATGTATTTTTGTCAGTAATCATGGCTAATTTTTTACCTGCAACTTCTGCTTTTTAATGGACTCGGTATTTTTATTCTTCTCTCCTAACAATCGGACAAGTTGACAAGCTAATTCACCATCTTTTGATGTATTTTGTCGGTTTTTAACGATGGACAAATTTAATTCCAAATCAGTTTTTTTTGCTCTCAGTTCTTTGATATTTTCCCTAAACATTTCAAAAACATTATGAAATGCTATTTATTATCAAGATTAGTGATGACATTGGGTCCAGGAAGTTGAAACTGATGTCTCCACTTCGGAACTGGTTCATAACTGGTTTTTAAGTCCCATTTTTTGGTTAACATTCAGCAGGTCAAAAATGTACCTACAAAATATTCTTGAAACAATGACTCGATCAAGCGCCTTCAAATAGGCTTTATGTAAAACTCATAGGCCAAGTCCTGATAATATTAATTATGTACACTAGGCCTAGGCTACATAATAGACGAGCCTAGATGCACTTCGTGACAGTCGTTACGTGTGTGTTTTGGTAGCCGTAGTGCAGACAGATCTCGAAAAAATTAAACTGGCTTAAAAAGTCAGAATTGGTTTGCCATAGAACCGGTTCGGAACCGGTTTTCGGGTACCCAATGTCATCACTAATCAAGATTAAGGTAAATCTCTAGTTTCAGTTAGATGAAGTAGGCTAGGCCTAGGCTGGGCCTATGCCAAGGCCTAACTTACCTTTGTTTGATTATCTCCCTTCTGATACTTTTACAGAAATTATTTCTGTCACCTTCCATGATCCGGTACTGTCTTTCAAGCCTCTCCAACTCAGTTTCTGCCATTTTATCCATTTCAAGATCATCTTCAGTCGGTTTTCGTGTCATTGTAGCAGATTACCTAGGCCTAGGCCTCCTTTCAAAGTGCCCTTGCTTTCCCTATCCTAATCCTAACCCTACTTTTGATCAAAGTTAGTTAGCTGGATAATAGGCTTTGTTGTTGGTTTAAGCTACATTTTTATCTCCCAGACTAATTTCAATAAAGCATATAAAAACAATAACAAAATAGAACCTTAGTGCTAGTGGTCTACAAGGAAAATAGGAAAAGTACTTTTCCTTACTTGTTTATGTTTATCTTGTAGAGTTGGCTGTATACGTTGCCATGGTGACAAACCACTAGTGTGAATCTAGCACCCACAAGTGTTTTAGACCAATCAGAACTTTTCATTTTTAGGACCAATCAGACAGCTTCATAATTGCGTTGTTTTGACAGTTGACAATAACAACATATTTTTTTCAAAATGTCATTTGTTTGTCCGGTTTTCCTTCTTTTCATTGATAATACGTTGAACTTCAGTTATGAGTTCACCATTTTCAAAAGGAACGCTGTATTTGAAAAGAAAAAACCGAGATTTACTTGCACAACTTGAATCGAATTCTGCAATTCTTCAGGATCGTTTACAAAAACTTTGTAAGGTAGCTAGAGCAAGGTGGGTTTACCCTCGTCCCCTACACCTTTTTGCTGGATCGGCCCAACCGAAAGTAGCTTACCTATTTAATTAGGCTTAGCTTTTCTATTGTGTTGTATACACTTCCGTAATGTGGATCCTTTCCACGATGGGTTTGGCTTATAACCAGTCATTCGATGGTAGGGTCTAGGTCTACAGTCATGGCTCTGGATCCAGCATGTAGTTTGGATAGGCCCTATACCTAGGCTATCTATAGGCCTATGCTAGAACAACGTGTAAAGCCTAGGCCTGGTATATGTCCTGATAGGCCTCTATGCTAGGTCACCATGGTGACCACCAGCCTAGTGGACCATGGTTCGAGCAAAGGTGAACCACATTCACCTTTGCTCGAACCATGGTCCACTAGGCTCGACTGCCAACTTCTGTGTTTGTATGTTAATTTTATTTCTTTGGATTGACCATCACCGTAAAAGACCTAGAAGCTACCCTATGCTAAGTTCTTTAAGTTTTGCACTTATGAGCTCTCCGTTCACTTTAAAGGGGTGCCAAAAAGTGTAATTAAATTATCTGTGGGTAGGCCTATATGCCTATTTGAAAAGAAGAAACCAAGATTTATCATAGGCCTAGGCCTACTCCCACACTGCCATTCATCAAGATCATTGAAACATGTGTTATACGGCAGCACCGTAAGTAGGTTCCATTTCGCTAGGTCTGGTAAAGTGTCCATGTCTAGTTTTTGAATGTCTGTTAACATGTTTATCTAACATCTAGCCCTACCACAAGATGATCTTGCTTAACCTACCTAGTCTAGTTCTATCTTTGTAGGAAGATAGTTTATTAGGACCCTCGACAGTAGAGGCATTTATGGAGTGTTACAAATTTTTAAAAATATGATTTGGTTTATGCCCACTGATCTGGTTAGCCAAAGACTTTAATACTAATTCAAACTGGACGGATTTACCATTATACTGGTGGTAACATAAAAAGAGTGGTACAAAGATTTCCCTGTGGTGAGCTTCTTCCAGAGACTTGCTGCTTATAAACATTTGTTTCCAACTGTTTAAATGGCGATCACAAGGCCTAGCTATCCAGAGAACTCACAGTTTAGAAATGCACTATTTAAGGCTAGGGTATACACCAAAATGATTCCCACAAGTATTTTAAGCAAAGGTTCTTAAAATTGTTAAAACATCTTTCGTTGATGGTAGGCGGACGTCTATTTTCTGTAAGCATTATTTCAAAACTAGACTGAAAATGTGCATGAATTTATTCCAGCACTTCTCAGAGTCCTGAACAACTAGAGTCCACACCTCTTCACAGTCCACTGAAACGCAAACGTGGATACGAATCTTGGCTTGCACGAAACAATTCCGGACAGGTTTCAGCAGCTCTTAACCCAAATATCTTTTGGAGCTCAACACCTAGCCCGAGTTTTAATCCTAACAAAGCACGCTTAATGCCTCGGTACGTCGACGAAGCTACAACGATGTCCCCTGCAAAACGTTCAAAACAATACGATATGCATCGAGAAAGACATGGCAGAACATCTGCAACTACTCCACTTATATCCTCGAAGAGTACAAACAAATCCAAATCTCGCTCACGAGGAAAATGTCCAGAGTGCTATTGTCAATCATCAAAACAACTGCCAGTTCCTGAAAAGCATGGGATGAAAAGTTCTGGGAAGGTTTGCACTGCATGTTCAGCTTCAGATTGTAAAAAACCTCACAATTCTCCGGCAAGCTTGGGCAACTCTCGCCCTAGCGTTGCCGGCATGCGAAAAACGTTGGAAGAAGCTCGTTCTTTAATCAGCTATTCGCCAGAGTCTGTTTTCTTGAGGGGCCTGAAAGAGCGGTCTCGAGTTAATCTTAATGAGCCAGAGACCTCGAGTCCAGAAGTGACTGCGATTACAGGTCATAGACCACATAATACTCGTGCCAGACAGCATTCTAGGCAATCGGCTAACAGTTCTAGTTTTGGTGTTACCAACAGTACTGGCAAGTCCAAGCATTCTAAACCAACTTCAAAAAGGTCTAGTGATGGTACCGGTAATGCAACTGAAAAATCCGAACGTCCTAGGCCGACAGTAAAAAGTCCTACTTTCGGTGTGAGTAATGTAACTGGCAAGCCCAATCCTTCTTTTAGAAGAGGCGTCTCAGTGTTGGCGTCTCAAAGTGGTAGACGGCAAGATCAATCTTCCAAAGAGAGTACTCAACCCATTGCTAATGGTTCCACGTCACGTAGATCAACCAGTGCTTCTACTCCTAAATTCGCTACTAACATTGCATCCAAGAATATTAATGCACCATCTTCTAGAACCCATAAGCCTGTGTCTGATAGGCCAAAGATCTGCAGACCCGTTTTAGCAAGATTGTTACCGACTAATACCACAAGCCCCAAAAGTACAACACTAACGAATAACAGACAACGTGCAATGAGCTCAGCACGTCACAACCCTTCTCCAGCTAATGAAAACTCTAGACCAAGAGTGAAGATCTATAAACATGGTAGCATTGCTGCTGCTAAAGATTGTTCCAAAACTGACAGCCCAAAGACTGCCAAGGCCAAGCTCACAGCGGCAAGTTGTCGACCTACCTCTGGTAGGAGGAATTCGAGAACAAGTCCTACCGGAAGCACCTCTAGTAGTTTTACCTCTTCACCCACTGGCAGAGATTTTACAGGACCTCCGGCTGATGAAAACGCTAGACCAAGAGTGAAGATCTATAAACATGGTAGCATTGCTGCTGCTAAAGATCGTTCCAAAACTGACAGCCCAAAGACTACCAAGGCCAAGCTCAGAGCGGCAAGTAGTCGACCTTCCTCTGGTAGGAGGAATTCGAGAACAAGTCCTACTGGAAGTACCTCTAGTAGTTCCAGCTCTTCACCCACTGGCAGAGATTTTGCAGGACTTCCGGCTGATGAAAACTCTAGACCAAGATTGAAGAGCTATGAACATGGTAGCATGGCTGCTGCTAAAGATCGTTTCAAAACCGACCCGAAGACTACCAAGGAAAAGTTCAGAGCTTCTGGTAAGAGGAATTCTAAAGCAAGTCCTACCGTTAGTACTTCTAGTAGTCCCACCTCTTCACCCCCTGGCAGAGATTTTGAAGGACCGACCAAACGTAGCACTCGCTCTAAGGAGGCCATACCTTGTCCCGTTCAGACAAGAGAAAATTGCCAGCCAATCATCGTGAGTTCGAGTAAAAAATCAAGGAAAAAGAAATCCAAGTGTTGTCAGAGAGAGGAGAGCGGTCGTACGAGAGATCTCCCCGCGAGAGACGTACCATCGTGCCGTTGCGCAGAGGGTGATTTAAAAACGAGTCCCATTGTTTCTGTCCCTTGCAAAAAATACAAGAAACAGAGAGAGGAGAGCGGTCGTATGAGAGATCTCCCCGCGAGAGACGTACCATCGTGCCGTTGCGCAGAGGGTGCTTTAAAAACGAGTCCCATCGTTTCTGTCCCTTGCAAAAAATACAAGAAACATTGGTATAAACAATATTGTAAAAGCCACTGTCGGAAGAAGAGTCGCGAGAAGACGACGAAAAATATACCTTTCAACGAATGTTATCACAAAATCACGTCTCCGACCGTCCCGTGTTGCGTATCGCCGCACAGAGAATGCCGTAGGAAGTCGATGAGGCGCGCGCGATCGTGCTACGACGACTGTTGTTGTGGCGACGGCCAAGAGGAATGGGTGGACGAGATCAGCAGGTACCGGCGGTCGCACTGGTTCGACTGCCACGCCCACCCGACCAAACGGGAGAGGTCGGCGAGCTCGAGGGCGAGGAGCGTGTTTCGACACGGCGGTAGGTTTCGTTTTACTTGACACCGACACTGCCTGGAACAGGTACATCTTCTCCCTCTATTCATAGGCCCGCAATAATGATATTATTTGCACCAGCTTTTGTTCTTTGACCTTCCAAAGGGCGTTTTGTCTCGTTCAACTTACAAACTATACACTTAAAAATACGTTTCCTCTCTTGCTCTCCATCCCGATTGGTGTACTATTTCTCAGCTTGATACCTCTTCTCCTACTCACTTTCTATAGGTGTTAATCTTCTTCTTTTCAACTCAAAATACTATTCTGTCAATTATTCCATTAAGAATGTAATTTGAAATTTTAATGCTGAAGTAAATTTAATTGCCAGCTAAGAACTCTGGTGTATTTTCAGTGGTTGTTACTCTAAGAAAAGTACATTTTCACAATCGATCGGCTTTGATTGAACCCTCGTTCCTTGTTGTAGGTGTTCATCGGCACATGTTAAACGACCGCCTGTTTCCAACCCCCCTCCCGTGCACCAACTGCTGCGAGCGATGCTGCGGTGAACCGGGAGATGCCGAAACAAGACCACAGCAAACATTCCCGCGGGAAATAACGTTGAACACCGCGAGGAACCGCGACAACGTGCAGGTGGTTCTTCCGCAAGCTAATGCTTCAAAACCCAAGGCAGACGAACCAAATACTGGGCCCTTTAGGATATATCAAGATCCCGAGAAGAATACGAGAGGCAGTCGTAAATCAACGGGGTGCATGTTGACTCATCCCATTTATTCGAAATCATTACGTCCCAAATTCCCTGTACCGGCCAACTCCTTAGCGTTACGATACCAGAAAGGAATCGTATAATTAATTCATAGTTTTTTACTTTTAGTTGTTAACTATAACAATGTAATCACATATTATATCTATTATCTAATGACAATCGCATTGTTGCTAAAAAATTAAGTTAGTTAATTGTTATTAAATTAACTTTTTATAATATTTTTTAAAATGTTTTATTGTCGCTTGTTTCTTGTACTTAAAGCACAAATATAATTTACTTTGTGAATTTGAACTCTTAGTGCTGTATTGTGTTTTCTTGATCCATTCTCCATTCCGTTCCATTCTCCTTAGTCCGGTTGACCTCTTGGTCGCAGCCTTAAATCATCCACCTGCAACAAATTAACAGAGTTTTAGTTTCATCGTCAGGTAGACTTGTGACCGCTCTTGTGTTGTATATTTGTCCTTTCAACGACTGCATGACAGTCCTTGTGTCTTGTTGTCAAGAAAGAATAAATGACTTGATAATCTAAATTTATGTTTGCCAAGTTAAAATAAAATAAAATGGAAAGGTTCAATATCAATGGGTTACTTGATGATTGAATGATGAAACCAAGACTCTTGGACCGGGAGAATTTTAAATAAATACACACTCACAGGAACAGTAACGACGCGGTCATAAACTTGAAAAAACACCAGTGTGTTAATTTACGAGAGTGGCATCTTCCTCAGACGCGACCTCAGGACCGTGGTTATTGTTCGCGTTTTGTGCGTTTTCATTTAGTGGGTTATTTACTACCACTGTTTATATAGTCGTGGTACCCAACGTACAAGAAAACGTGCAAGCAGGTTTCCGTCTGTAGGCTACTAGATAATCGGGAAAAACGTTAGTGATTCGCACTTGTTAAGTTAGAAACTAATTCCGGGCGGTCCTGACTTCCCTGACACTATCTTACTTCTTGGTGTGAGAGAAATGCACTGGACAGGCGAACAAACCTTATGAGACTAGAGGGGTTTGCTCACCTGCATGTAAGGGGGTGAGGAGATAATGAACACAGCGGCGGTGGCGACATTCTTGGGCTCCAACAGAGTGATATCCTCGGGATACAGGCTGCGCAGTTTACACTTGTCACCGTCGTACATCTCGCATCCGAAGTTGGTCTGGGTGAAGCCCGGGCTGATTTGCTATAGAAGGGAATAAGAACCAAAACGACACTGAAAAGTATTGAATTGTATCTCCGTACTGTATACTAATCGCGTGGTGACCGGTGCCCGTAAACAGTGCTCTCGTGTTCATCTTTTTTATTCATCTCGTACGGCCTTCATTATCTTTCTTTTTCTACTTACTTGCGCATCCCCCCCCCCCCCCCCCCCCCCTGCAATGTGTGATGGATCTGCAGGGTGATTCTGTATGGGCGACGATAAATTTATCAACGGTTTTAGTCGTTACTGAAGGCGAAAGCAAGGCGGTGATTGGCTCATCGCCTTCTTCTAACAACTGAAACCGTCCATACAGAATCGCCCTGCTGATTCGGCCGACGCTGTAATATGATCCAAGTTCGTTAAACAAATACAATACAAAGTACACATTTGGCCGAGTCTTCTAGATTTCGATTAACATATTAAATAGATAGATAGAGATAGATATTTGGGCTTAACGTCTCATATTTTTGCAACGAGGCTAATCGAGACGATGATTAAGATATAAGATATTTATTGTTATTGTTTATTGTATATAGCATCCTTCATGGTTCATGGCGCAAGTGTGAATTGACAATACGGAAACTTATCGCCGTTGAGCGTCGCACCAAAGATTACAGTAATCTTTGGTCGCACTTCTGGGCCGCGATTCTGTAAGAATAACAAGACTCTTGTTGTCGTGTTAATTGTTGTATCCCCTAACCGTGGGATAGTGAGTGATTGATATCTCGATAACATACAAGAGTCTTGTTATCCTTACAGGATCGCAGTTCTGCGCGGTCCGCAGCCTCTGAAGGTTGTGCGCGTGCGCGCGCGGCAGTGACAATGAAGCGAGACAGCTTTACGACACGGTGACATGATTTGACATGTTTATGTGCCGACCTTGTCATTAGAGCGGCGCAACAACACGTTATTGTTTCATGGAATTATTTATGTACTCTTTGTAATTAATGTACAGTGAATCTGCTAACCCGATGATCGCGGAGGAGAAAGAGGATCTATAGATTACATTAAATTGAAAGAAACAAAATATGTGTTTACTGAGGCGTGATAGGTATACATACAAAGACAAGGTGTTATCCGACTGCCGAAACTCTATCTGTCATCTAGTTTTGTATTCCGTCCATCCGTCCCGGAATACATGGGATTGTCCCGAAATTCCAGCCCGTGTCTCGGTGTCCCGGAAAATCCCTCTGGTCTAAATGTCCCGGATTTACAAACAGTATGTTATATTAATTCTTATCATTATTATCGAACCCCTCATTGTATTGATCATCATATATATATGTGATAAACCACTAGATTTAAAGCCCACACTCGTAATGAAATTACAACACTGTTGTTATCTGATGACCAAAACATCGTTCCTTTCTACATATTTGCTGACCCGAACGCCCAGTCACCCACCAACCCCTCATCCCCCTATAAACACTTGCGACCACCCCGGGGATGTGTGATGAAGCTGATTTGGCCGATGATTTATGTAAAACCCAAACACTTTCGTCGATTAATTTTGTGATAAATGTACGCGTATGGGTTCACAATAAAAGTACAAACTATATATGTAGCTGTATTGGTTTACCGCTTTGAATCCAAGATTGCATGCAAACAAACAATATACAGACTGATGAATTAATTAAATGAATTACTCATACTCACGGAGACTCTGATAGGGAACTGCCGACTTGTCACCTCTTGTCTTAGAGCCTCCCCCAGCGCCCGGACCGCGTGCTTGCAAGCCGAGAACACGTGCAGGTCCTCGGCACGCGGTACATGGTGCCCTTCCACGCTGTAACCAAGGTTGTGGGACAACATTGTGGAATAAGATATGGTATAATATATAAGACAACAAAAAGACAACTTTTCAAAAATCATTTTTATGTTTTCCCCGAGTCGAAAACACAGCGCTCAATAGAAAGTGTGAACGTTGACAACAGTGCACGCTCACCTGAAAATGTGAACGGTTGGCTCACCTTGATATGTGAATGATGTGTCCCTCGGCCACCTTGCGCGCCACCATCGACTGCACGGCCATCTTCGAGCACATGGCGACGCCGAGCACGTTGCAGTTGAGCATCACAGACCAGTCTTTCACGTTACCGTCTGAAATATACCACCATACACATACAGCCACAATATTGGACCACTTTATTGGAGCATGTTTGCTCATCTGGTCGGCGCCTGAGCCCCCCTCCCCCCCTTCCTCATTTCATTGTCGAACAACTAACAGTGTCGTTTGGAATAACCACCTCATAATACAGACACGAAGCTTTAAATCTAATTGCACAGTATACCCACTAACGGTCCTTCACGTAAACAAGAAACGTTCACTCCATCCCGAAATAACTATAACGCACGGGTATTTCGGCACCTCTAGATGCTTCATCGGACCATGTTACTAGGTATTATAAGTCCATGGTCGGACGTAACGTACCGATCCAGTACCGACCCAGCATCACTCCCTCCCGAAGTAACTAATACACGGGTATTTCGGTACCTCTAGGTGCTTCGTCGCACGTAACGTACCGATGATGCTGCCCGGTCGGCCGCTGCCTGCCGGCCCAGCATCACTCCCTCCCGAAGTAACAAATACAACGAACGGGTATTGCGGTACCTCTAGAGGTGCTTCGTCGGACGTAACGTACCGATGATGCTGCCCGTCGGCCAGTGCCTGCTGGCCCAGCATCACTCCCTCCCCAAGTAACTATAATACACGGGTATTTCGGTACCTCTAGGTGCTTCGTCTGACGCAATGTACCGATGATACTGCCCGTCGGCCAGTGCCTGCCGGCCCAGCATCACTCCCTCCCGAAGTAATGTTAATACACGGGTATTTCGGTACCTCTAGGTGCTTCGTCGGACGTAACGTACCGATGATGCTGCCCGGTCGGCCGGTGCCGGCGCAGCAGATGAGTACGTCGGGACCGCAGTGGTGTTTAGATATCCATTCGAACATGGCCTCCACGTTGGTGTCATGCGTGACGTCACAACAATAGGGTATCAACTTGCCGGCGCTGAACTCGAGTTTCTCGGTGAGAACCTGGCGTGAGAGAGAGAGAGAGGCATGTGACTACACGGTCGGGGCACGCGGCAGAGAGCTGGAGGTGATACTAACCCCTCCCCCCCTCCCCCTGAAATTGCGGCCGAGTTCAATGATGATTTTGTTTTTGAAGAGTTATTTTTGATAATTGTTTTGCTTTTTTGCACCAATTATTCGAAATGATTTGGAAAATGGGTGCAATTGCCTGTACTATTTTACGTGGTATGTTTATTGCAGCTTCCCCCTCACCCCCCACTCGCCCTCACCCGGTTCAAAACCCACTATGACTACAACGTGGTACTCGGAGTTCAATTGATACTAAAAATATACTTGATACTTAAGGACTCAAGGCGAAAATTGTCGAGTGCTTTAGTCCCTTTTGAGTGATGTCCCAAAAGTACCCAAAAGTACTGTGGCAAAGCACCTTGGCAGCTAGTTACCGGTATTATAGTAATATTCCGCGTGTAGTAGACTATAATTGCGTTGCGAACCACTCGGCCATAAACGTAAATTTTCTCATGCTACCGATAGTCGAGTTCAACAGTATACCAACGTAATTTTCTACTTCTCTAGCTCTTACTATCTTCTTGAAACAGATCGATTAGGGATAATTTGGGTCTGATATTCGGAAATTCCTGATGATACCATCTAAGCTGAAGACTTCATTTACAAAATGTGTGAATTAACGTCAGGAATCAGTTGATTTAAATTGAAACAGCGTGACATAGATGCAGACCGTGAGCTCGTTGACGCGTAGGTCGCACCCGATGACCGTCATGCCCTGCTTCGTCAGCTTCTCGCAGATTGCCATACCGATGCCCGAGTTGGCGCCGGTGACGAGGGCTGGCTTCTTTATCCACCGCTCCATTCCGGGCACTGACGACTTCGGCACGCACGCCGGACCTGTGGTAAAATCGTCAGAAATTAAACTAGAATATATACATGTCAATTGAGTCATCCACTAGGTCGTATGACGTCGGAGGAGATTGGAGGAAAGAGACAATTAAATAAAAAAAAAAAAAAAAATTCACATTTAGAGTCTACCCACTCAGTAATTAAACTGATTTGCATATAGCACCTTATTTCGTCGTATCTTACGACTGGCACGGTCACCCTGTTTCAAATTGTACCCCAGACGGGTGGTGGTGGGGGGGGGGGGGGGGGGGGGAGGCAGACGGGGAAGAAGAAGATGACTCCTGGTTTGTCAATGAGTTTTTTTTTTATGTGTTTGGGTATTTATGAAGGAATATCCAAGTACTAGTCGTATAGGACTGCGTCCCAGCATTCGTCTTACATGATTCAGACAACACTAAAAACAAATCCCTTAGTCGTCCGGATTGCCGGTGTCAGTTAACCGCGTGCTACCACTGTTGAGCTGCCTATTATATATTAATAAAATCAAAATAGTTGCGGGTTAGTCCGCCACGTCCTACCTCCATATTATGCCGACGTTTCAGGAACCTTGTGGTCCCTATCCTCAGGGCGTCGAACTCTAACTCGAAATCCAACTCCGAGTTCGACGCCCTGAGGATAGGGACCACAAGGTTCCTGAAACGCCGGCATAATATGGAGGTAGGACGTGGCGGACTAATCCGCAACGGTTTTAATTTTATTAACATAAATCCTGGTCACGATTAGTGGTTTAATATATATACATATTACATATATGTACCTAGGTCCATGATGTAGTCACACAGAGGCTTCTTGCGGTTCTCTGTCGTGGTTCCGGGGCACGGGGGCGTTTTCACTCCGGCTGTGGGGACGGTGAAGGCAGCGCGGAGACGCCCCGTGAGGAGTCTGGCCGCGCGGACCACCAGACCGCGTTGTATCTGAGGAGTGAGGAGGAGCATTCATGAGGGGATGAGTTGGACCAGACCGCGTTGTATCTGAGGAGTGAGGAGGAGCATTCATGAGGAGATGAGTTGGACCAGACCGCGTTGTATCTGAGGAGTGAGGAGGAGCATTCATGAGGGGATGAGTTTGACCAGACCGCGTTGTATCTGAGGAGTGAGGAGGAGCATTCATGAGGGGATGAGTTGGACCAGACCGTGTTGTAACTGAGGAGTGAGGTGGAGCATTCATGAGGGGATGAGTTTGACCAGACCGTGTTGTATCTGAGGAGTGAGGAGGAGCATTCATGAGGGGATGAGTTGGACCAGACCGCGTTGTAACTGAGGAGTGGGAGGAGCATTCATGAGGGGATGAGTTTGACCAGACCGCGTTGTAACTGAGGAGTGAGGAGGAGCATTCATGAGGGGATGAGTTGGACCAGACCATGTTGTAACTGAGGAGTGAGGTGGAGCATTCATGAGGGATGAGTTGGACCAGACCGCGTTGTAACTGAGGAGTGAGGAGGAGCATTCATGAGGGGAGGAGTTGGACCAGACCGTGTTGTAACTGAGGAGTGAGGTGGAGCATTCATGAGGGATGAGTTGGACCAGACCGCGTTGTAACTGAGGAGTGAGGAGGAGCATTCATGAGGGGAGGAGTTGGACACCGTGTTGTATCTGAGGAGTGAGGAGGAGCATTCATGAGGGGATGAGTTGGACCAGACCACGTTGTAACTGAGGAGTGAGGAGGAGCATTCATGAGGGGATGAGTTGGACCAGACCGTGTTGTATCTGAGGAGTGAGGAGGAGCATTCATGAGGGGATGAGTTGGACCAGACCGCGTTGTATCTGAGGAGTGAGGTGGAGCATTCATGAGGGGATGAGTTTGACCAGACTGTGTCGTATCTGAGGAGTGAGGAGGAGCATTCATGAGGGGATGAGTTGGACCAGACCGCGTTGTAACTGAGGAGTGAGGAGGAGCATTCATGAGGGGATGAGTTGGACCATACCGCGTTTATATCTGAGGAGTGAGGAGGAGCATTCATGAGGGGATGAGTTTGACCCACGGGGCGCGGCTCACTGATCTGATTCGGTCGAATTATGGAATAATTGTAATTTAATAACTGTTCGTAGTAATACCTGTTATAGGGAGCACACCAGCTTTACCTGATGTGCCCCTCTTCAGGTCATATAAAGTGCCGACAAATTAAATGCATGTTTATGGGGTTGAAGAACCGTATCATCAGGAGCAATTGCCTTACTTTTATGCAACAAATAATTAGTTCTCAGAGATACCATACAACGGTTTTCAAAAATGCTGGTGCAGTGGTCAAAAAACGATAAACAAATAAGTACTTACCTGCGTTAAGTTAATGG
The DNA here is from genome assembly GCA_945910005.1 of Isoperla grammatica. Lineage (NCBI taxonomy): Eukaryota > Metazoa > Arthropoda > Insecta > Plecoptera > Perlodidae > Isoperla > Isoperla grammatica. Next base: position 50,889,938 of record OX246740.1, read on the forward strand.
ACCTCATGCTGAATCTTGAGAGAATATTCAATAGGTAGAAGCGTGTGTATCAAAATTCGTTAAATAAGAAATCTATACCTATGTTTACAAAAATAAAACAAACACTCTTTTGTAAACTGTCAGACTTCAAAAGGAGGTCTAATGTAACAATGTATCACAGCCTTTGAAATGTAGACCTTGATTATTGCAAGGTCTACTTGATCTCCGCCTAGCGGAGGTGAGAGTTCGACGAGCCTCCGCTAGGCGGAGATCAAGTGGACCTTGGATTATTGTTTCGTGTTCCATGTTTAACGACGTACTCGACATCGGGGGGTGATAGGACGCAAGTAGGATGACGAATAATAGAACTAATATAGGGGAGGACATCGTTTTGTCGCCTCTTACGACTGGAAGAGTTATCCTCGGCAAAATACCATAATAGGCCTATAGTATTATCGTATTTGATCCAAACGTAAAGTTTGCATATATTTTATATCGTTATACGTAACGTATACCCTGATAATATCTAACTGATGTATCTTTCCGAACTGAGAACCGTTTATTCTCACGCTGTGAACTAGATCACGTTGCGTGCGTATTATGTATCACTGATATAACATGCACTTGGAATCGAAGCCGTGGGCATCTAAGCAGCAAAACTCGATGTAATGATATAAAGAGCGATCTGCTAGCAATTGACCTTCACAAGTTCAGAAACTGCGTTTCTATTAATTAATCGTTCAAGAAATGAGAGTGGAGGGGAGATAGGGGGAGTCATTGTATATATAGGCTGTGTAAGTCAAAGGCCATCAGGTAATCTGGGCTGTAGTGGTGATAGTGGTCGACGGAATTTTCGATATCAATATCGTTTGTGTTCGATAGTTTCGAGTAATCGCCAAGATGAGGACAAGTGGAGTAGCTGTGTCCGTTCTTCTTGTGGTCGTCATAGCCTTGTTTGACGACGTAACAGGGGCGGCGACTTTTCGTAAGTGCTGCTGCAGTTTCGAGTTGAAGTACTGAATACATTATCTTGCATTTTTCTTTCCTAGTAATGCTAGTAATACCTTTTTTTTACATCGTGAAGACGAAGCTAGTAAAAATGTGGAAATGTCGATTTAATTTTTGTATGGATTTTCGGAGATGGAATATTTTATCTGCAAATTGTCACAGCAACTGCGTTTGTTATTTTAGTATAGCAACAAAAATGTTGTATACAATTTAGAGAATGTGCCATTAAGAAATAATGAACTGATATAACTATAATGAAGGTGTTTTATTAAAGACAAGCGAGCGAAGTAAACGTCGCCATTCTACTTTTATGTCACACTCGTAATGTGTTAGTTTTTTTTTGTCTCGTAGTAGAAATCGAATGAATATTTGACGGCACATTCGTGACGGTATAATACTATTGTGCAAAATATGGCTATCTTACATTCTGCCAACATTTTTTTTTTCTTGAGTATAAGTAAGTAACCTTTCGACCGAGTTTGCTACAAAACTAATGGCATTATTTTAAACCACATCAAATTTTGTGAATGGTCAGGATTTCAACGTGATTAGACTCTGCGTTCGACCACTATAGCAAGGCATAAAGAAAGAAAGCAATCGAAATGTAATTTTCACCTTCAATACTTATCGGATCGCGATAAATGCAACATATTCGTGATGGGACGAGAATTTACTATAATACCATATGGCTAAATCTCATTTTTTTTTAAACGCCTGTTTGGCAATCAGTCAGCCCCCAACAAGTCGTTGACGTACGTTTTATGTTTGTTTCAGCCAAGACCTGGCTACGCTGCAAGCAAGCAGATCCGGAACTCAACAAGTGTCTCGGTATCGCGGTCCTTGATGCAGTCCAGAAGATGGAGAAGAAAGGTAAACAAATACAGAAATGATTTATTCGACTTTTTTTTCCAAGGAAAATTCTAATGAAAAAATGTAATGTTTTTTACTCTTAACAAAATTTTGCAATCAGTTTTTCAATACCTAACTTACAAGCCTCCCCTCCCCCAAAACCCCTTTTTGTTTTTATTTTAGGAAAATTCTAACAAACAAAATTATTGTCATTGGAAATTGACTCGTATCCATAATTTAATGAAACTCGGTAACACAGAAGTGGATTAAAAAGCTATTGGAAAATTTCAAGACAGAGATTGTGACTTGATCCCTGATCAAGGGCAACAAGTCACATTTTTGTATTGTAACTTATCCGCATTCTTTGCGGTCTTACCTCTCAGTCATAAGATATATAGACACTCACATTTCTATGTGCATGTTTACACTTGCATTGCATCCATATTAATGGATATTCTTCCTAGTGGACATCAAATTACAAATAACCTGACTAGTAATATGGTAATTTGCGTTTGTGTCAACTACGTATTCCGAAGAAACTTAACCACCGTGTACAACCACCCAAATTAGTGGAATAAATTAAAATTTACCAAAAAAGTATTCATAAATAGATTTTTCTTAAATATCTTCTAATGTAAAAAGTATACACCACATTTGAAGTGAATCCTGAATTAAAACCATGTATTCAAAATGGCTTCTAAATGGTACGGGTCCCATTGCCACACTGGCTGTCTAGTATTCTAGTTCCATGTATATTGTGTTCCCCCTTCCAGGCGTCCCCTCTCTGGGCCTGTTCCCAATCGACCCCCTCAACGTTGATCACATGGAAATCATCCAGGGGGACAACGGACCAATCACGTTGAACCTCGACTTCAAACACCTTCAGATCTCCGGTATTGCAAAGAGCTCGATCACGGACTACAAGTGAGTGTCAAAGAGCTCGATCTTGGAGATTGGTGCGAAAATATAGACAAATATTGAACAAAATATATTTGAGGACCTCATTTTGTCGCCTCTTACGACTGGCAGAGTCATCCTGGGCAAAATTCTACCCCAGGGCCCAGACGGGGATAATAGACTTTATGCGTATCTTGTAGATCGTAAACAATCTACTAGAAACGACACAAAAAGCTCAATTATACATACTTATTCATACAAAATTTAAAAATAAAATGCCATATCAAAAATGCAAAACCTTGCAATTAGTTTTAATATGTCTATAGAATTTGTTTCAATTAATTAAATGTATCTAAAAATATAAAGGTATAAGAAATGTTCATAGATATGGCAGTGTTTTAATTAATTTTAACATTAATGTTGAAATAATTCAGTTATTGCGTTTTGAACTTTCAGGGCCGATTTGAAGAAATATACATTGTACACAAAGAGTGAGACTCCTGCGTTTACACTCACTGGAGATTATTCTATGGACGGTCGAATACTGTTGCTGCCCATCCAAGGGAAGGGGAAATGTAATGTTACTCTGAGTAAGTGAATTTATCTTACGAATCATCACTACATATGTTGTACGTTACAGAATTACTAAGCACTACTTTGGTAGTTTAGCTTACTTGGTAAAAAATTAAAATCCCTTCAGAAATTCGAAGAATTTAAACAAAACGTGTGCTTCAACTCACCCCTTTTGTCACCCCTGGGTTTCAAAGATGTTCTCATCAGGGATACGTTACATCCAAATGATCCACTTTTATTTACAACTGGCTATACTAAAAAAGTGTAAACTAACATCAATAAAATATGGGCTTTCTGCAGGGAAGACTGTTAAACCTCGATGGTTTACCAGAAGGAATAAAGTTAATCTTTCAGAAGGTCAGGCAGAGAGGTATTTTGGAGCGAGTAAAAGCTTTAGCAAAAAGGAAACCGTTGGCGTTTTTATGCTTTTCTGTAGTTTGTTGTAGAGTGTAAGAGCAATAATGTTTATGTATTATGATCGCTTTTGCAGAGGAACTTGTGACTGACCACTTCTTGACCGGCGAACTGTTCAATACGGACGGTAAAGAGTACATGAAGATTAAAGATTACCGCATCACTCTCAAAGCAAAGAGAGTCACATATCACTTCGACAATCTGTTCAACGGGAACAAACAACTTGGTGAGTTAGGGTTGCACTTGTATGTGGTAAACTTTACCGGCCTCAGATCCTTATCTTATCGTGCGCGCTTATTACAAGAAAATCGACATATTTCTCGCGTTCTTTTATACACGTTCGTAAATGCAGTCTTCCGCTGGGTAGCGTGCACAAGCCTTATTAGACACGCCTACCGTTCCAGGTAACCAACGAAAGCTCGTAAACTATCCCTAATAATTGACCTGTTTTAGAGAAGTAGACCGTTAAGTTGGTACCATTGGACTCTGCTATGTCGTTAGCATGAGAATGGTTGGACTAACCTTACGAATATGTGAAAGAATAACGTGGGAATCTGTTGATGTTCTTTGAATTAGCGCACACGAAACAAGCAGTGTAACGATCAGAGGTCGGTGTGCGAATACTTACACACGGCTTGGTGATTTAGTAAAATTAGGGCCGGTCTTACAATCTCCTAATAAGAAATTTATTTGTAGCAATTAAGCTATTTCGAGGGTTTCAAGGGTTTTGATTGGTGGTTGCCATGGAGAACACAAGCTATTTGACGAATAAGTAGTTATTGGGACATTGTAAGACTGGACCTTAGTCTCCATTGAGTATTATCTCTAGCACATGAAATGAAATTTAATGTTCTAGGCGACACAATGAACCGGTTCATGAACGACAACTGGGCGGAAATCTTCACAGAGTTGAGACCGACTCTTGAGCAGACTTTCGCGGCCATGTTCAAGGAGATGTCCAATAGAATCTTCACCAAGCTGCCTTTCGATGAGATCTTCCTGCCCTGAGCGGAGCTGAGCTGCTCCATAGGCGAGTCCATTGCTATGAGTAGTACCGGAACTAAAACAGCGCGAAAATTTCCGTTTTATTTTTTAGTAATACCTTGAAAACTCTACACGTAATTGAAAAATGATTAATAATAAACCGAATGGGGTTTTGTGACAACTGAAACTGTGTTTAAAAAATTGTTGTTAATTAATTACTAAATTAACAACCGTAATGATGATAACATTTTTTCAAAACCATTTTGATATCTTACGAAACCACAGCAGACTTATTAATAATTTGTCAATTTCTTGTATAGCGTTCTCAATAGATTAGTAAATTAAAAAACCGTTAATTTTGCGCTGTTTTAATGGTGGGTCTCCTTCTCCGGCTCACCTCTCACACCGTCCTACTTTATCATAGTAATAATCCAATCTTTCTCTATAGTAAAGCAACCTTCAACTGCTTTCTTCCTATTTATTCCAGCGCCTTGAACGTAACAGTTTACAAACAAGTGCCATAAGAACACCAACAACTGAACCCTCTATCTTGGAGATCTGGTTGAAAATTGAGTTCGGCTTCCTCAGATAACAGTCAATAGCAGTCACCACTCACCACCTTTTAAAATACTCCAGCGTCAAACAAAACAAGTTAATGAACGCATACCTTTAATTCCTGCTATTAATATAATCTACCAACCCCTTTTCCGCAAAACAGTGTGTTAAATGTAACCCTTGTTGGCTTGACTTCGTCAAGTGATTCGTGTCCCCGCTTCGCTTCATCAAACGGAACCACGAGCAGAATCTGAGGAAGGATCACATCGCCCTCGAAATATGTAACCAGCTTTACTTCGCGTCTCTTAGCCTTGAAAGTCGTAGTTAGCTATAAAACCTTCAATGGTATTAAATTCACTTTGTCCTTGAAAGAAGTTAGCTAGAAAAATGCAAAGAGATGAGAAGATTTTATATTCAACTACACACGTGATGTAGTTTGTGTGATTTTTTGCGTTTGACATGTTATGTAATTTTCATGTAACATTGAAGGATATATGAAACGCATAGTGTGAACACAATATACTAACTTTAATATTCTTCTCATATGGGATGTATATTTTAATAAACCTTGTTGATTGTATATTATTGATACATTGTGCAATGCAAATAGCATCACGGTAGGTAATTCGAGATTATACTTGTGAGATGAATTCTGGAACCCAGCTTATTTCTTGTCCCACTCCCAGTCACTTGTCCCTCACTTGTCCCTCACTTGTCCCAGCGATGTGTGATGAATCTGATGCGGCCGATGTATGACTGTGCTGTCGAGTACGTCGTTCAAACCAAATAAAATAATCAACTAAATTCAATGGGAGCTGCTGGTACGTACCACATCGAGTGTAGTCTGAAGATTTAGAAAAGATTTAAGGCTCATACCACAATTGTCGATATCGTAATTGCAATTGGCATCGCAATCGTAAAAATATGATTTACCATTACAATCCATTACGACGTTACGATTTGTTGTGAACAGCGCCATAGGAACCAAGTAAGCCAACTCTTTCACGATTTCCGGATCCCGATTACAATTACGATGCCGACAATTCTGGTTGGAACTTACGTCACTTTGAAGAAAGCATTGACAAGTTCCAAGTCGCTCTTAGATCCTGGTTTGTGTGGGTGTGCCCTCTACTCTTTAACTCTTTAACCGCAGCTTTATTGTTCGTCACCTTTTGATCGCTATCAATTATACCTTGACTCGAGTAAATTTACTTTATTGTAAAATAAGTAGGTACATAAAAGACGTGCATACATACATACATACATACATACATACATACATACATACATACATACATACATACATACATAACAATAGTTAGAATGGCATGTGTGGTTGGAGTCAGGGTCGTGAGTGTGTCTTGATAGTCCTGCTGACGTTCAGTCAACGTGACGGAGTTGCTGTAGGAGGAAACTTGTTGTAATGTTGTAGTTTTGCTTCATTCTGAACTCAACAATGAGTGGTAAACTCCCTTACGATGACACTGGATACAGAATATCATTTATATGTGGCAGCAGAGATGGGTCCCTCCTCGTGGTGACCGGTGCCCCTCTAAGAGGAGCCTCGTTAATATTTTTCCTTCATTCGTCTTAATCTTTTTCTTTTTTCCTTATTAAAATTATTTCTCTCTTCCCCTTCCCCCCTTTCCTTTCTTTCGCGTTTCTATCTCTTCTCATTCATTCTGGTCCCCTTTGCAAACTAAATGTAAAAGTTAAGGGCAAAGGGTAGTCTCTACGTCACAAACCGCAGAAAATGTTCATTTTTAAATTATGTCTCAAGATTGCAACAAGAAATCGAAAATCTAAATCAGCAGCGAACTTTGCTTGGGTAAGCCCTACAGATTGAATAAAATATTATAACCATAAGCGTAGTATTTTGATTATAATTCGATAATTAGTAATTAAATTGATTATTTATAAAAAAACATACTGATTATAATTTAAGTCACGACTTAGCGCATTCAATGTGTATGGTTTACTAAACCACAGTGCGCTGTTGATTCAGATTTTCGATTTCGAAGCCCATTCTTGTGATATAATTTAAAAATGAAAATTTTGTGCGGTTTTTGACGTAGAGGTATCCTTCCCTGTTAAGACAAAACAAAAAGTAAAGCAAGTGTGGTAGCTAGCTACCATGAACCGGGCGAAACGAGTATGTACCAGATAATATGTTCAGTTGATTGTTGATAAGAATAAAACTAAAATAGCTACATACGTGAGATAAGATTATATTTGAGGTCCTTCCTGTCTGGTATTCATGACAACATCATTATTGTCAGTGTTTCGTCATCGGGGGTTAATTTAACATCGGACAATATCAACAACGTCACGGGATGATGATTGTTGTCGTTATCGCTACCTCAACGATTAATTGATAATTGATATGTGGGATTTACGTCTCATATTTTTGCCACTTGGCTAATCGAGACGATGAGTGGGTGAAATACGAAGATAAAGTATGGAGAAAGGCAAGGCGGGGAAGAAAAGTTTGAGCGGTGGCAAAGGGAAAGGGGAGGATACGGACTGAATTTCGTCTGACTTCTCCCACTCGACTTGTCCGGCTAGGGTGGCTCAACCAGAAGCATACGCTTTCGTCGGCATAGCTATCTGGTTCATCACAGCACGCAAACCTGCCCACCACGATAAGGTAGCTGTCGCTGGGCAGGTACCAAAACGATACTCTAGTGTGGGAACAGATTGATATTTTCTTCGGGGTCGTTTCGTCGTGTCGGTACAGAGTTTTCACTCGACGTTTCGCCACCCATGTTGGTGGCTTTTTCAAGACTGGTCGATACTCTAGTGTGTTCAATGACACCATGGTGTTGTTTATGGGTAGGTTAACACTTAAAATGTTTTGTTTTAGATCGTGTGCTGATTGCTCTATTCACTTATTAGTTTGTATTGATTTCTATAGAAATAATTGACGTCCGCGGTGTTGGAGCGCAAGTACATAGGAGGCACGAGTTGCAATAGCAATGACCTTCATAAATTGAGAAACTGCATTTTGTTTAATGAGAAGGTATTAATTATCCGCTCATAAAAGGAAGAGGTGGAGATTTAAGAGGCTATAAATAATGTGTGTGTCAAAGACTATCACCTTGTGTATACATATATATACATACGCGCCGATACATCTGGGCTGTAGTGGTGGTAGTGGTCGACGCAATTTTCGATATCAATATCGCTTGCGTTCGATAGTATCGAGTAATCGCCAAGATGAGGACAAGTGGAGTAGCTGTGTCCGTTCTCCTTGTGGTCGTCATAGCCTTGTTTGACGACGTAACGGAGGCGGCGACTTTTCGTAAGTGCTGCTGCAGTTTAGGACTGCCTGGGTACTGTTGACATGTTCTAAGATTTCGTCTACCTACGGTGTTCTGTGTTTGCGTTAATGAATCTTATGAAAATGTGGAAGTGATAATCTAATAAAAATATTAAATTACAAGTTTTTTTGTGTGATTTTCAGAGGTAGAATATAATGTGGAAAATAATTCGTGAAGGTTGATTTTTAATGACTTTAGAATGGTTTTATAAGGTACAAATAGAACTAGAAAAGGGGTTTACAGTTATTGGTCTGAAATCACCCCTCGAATACTGACGTCTAAATCCGCCACTGACTGCAATCACCAATCAAAAGCTTTGAAATAAGCTCATTTTGACATCATTCGACGGAGAAAACGAGGAATTCAACTGGACTTCGTTTGGGGCAAACAGTTGGATACCTCTTGTCTACCACTTATATATCAATGATGAGGCCTTGTGTGTTTCACCTCACTACATCTTGTGCCTAAAGCTAGAGCTCACTGTTACATAAAGCCCGATTCACAATTGAAATAAGACTTGCAATAAGAAATAGTGAAATAACAAGCAACTGGTTCACAACCGACGAATAGTTGCTTATTTCAGTAGGTAGTCAAAGCGGTGCCTTAATTATTGTGTACTTACTTATTGACTACAACAGCATCAAAACATCCGGTACCACTGTTTTTGTTTTGATTTCCGTAGTTTACCATCTCATATGGCTCTTCTGCGTTCTGATTGGTTCGTCATAAGGTGCATCATGGGAAGTTGAAATAAGAAATGGAATTGATTCATTTATGACTATTTAGTCCACTGTGACAGTTGTGAACCACAGCATTGTTTTTGGATGTTCCAATTCGCCTAAACCTTATTGCTATTTCACTATTGCAACTCTTACTTCAATTGTGAATCGGGCTTAAGTCGGTATGAGATATGTTAGCAACAAGTAGTTAACGTACGTTTCATGTTACAGCCAGATCATGGAAGCGCTGCAGCCGGACGGATCCACAACTCAGCAAGTGTCTCAGTGTCGCAGTCATCGATGCAGTCCAGAAGATGGAGAAGAAAGGTAAACAAAATCGAGAATGTTGATTTTGGAAAGTGTCTATTTACAAGGGGTGGCGTTCGACTTATCATTTGAAAACCGATGTTGTTTCAAAGAAATAGTGTACATTTATTTTGTGCTTCGTTTCTATGACTGCTCTAAAGTTACTGTTTATTACTACCATATAGATATAATCAAGTCAATTTCCGACGTTAGAGAACCCCAGCCCGAGCCGGGAATCGAAACCTAGACCTTCTGTTATATTCTAGTGTACGGTATTTAAATAAAACCCACTCGGTAACTTAACTGATTTGCAGCGGGGGACTTTAATTTAAAGCGTCCAAACCAACCCTGTAGGCTCCGAACACCATCGACGAGTGAGCGATAACCAATCAAAGATCGACATTTCAAATACGATACATATGAATCAGTGATTGGACAGTGCGAACACCTGCGGACAAATGCCAGAATCAACAAGGTCGATTCAGAACAACTTTGAATTTATTGAGTGCTTCGTTGTTAGGACGGCTCCAAAGTCACCGTTTACTTATTCCTAAGCCAAGAAGTAATGGAATTGAATCCACATTAGAAGTTAAAAAACTTCTGCCTGAAGCGGGATTTATTAATTATTTTCTTTATTTATTTATTCTCTTATTTATTTATATGTTTCCAAAGTTCAATATTCTCGCTTGCTGTATAGTAGCTTTGTTCTGTTGTTTAGCTTCTCCTAATTGCTAAGTTGCAGGTCATGGGCGTGACGTAATGAACGTTTATGCAGTTATGCAGTTATGCAGTTTAGTATGTTCTTTGACCTTGGGGAATCAATGAATATTTATGTGTGTAAATCCCCCTTCCAGGCGTCCACTCTCTGGGCCTTTTCCCAATCGACCCCCTCGACATTGAACAGATGGAGCTCATCCAGGGGGACAACGGACCAATCTCGTCCAACCTCGCATTCAAAAACGTTAAGATCTTTGGTATTTCAAAGAGCTTGATCACGGACTACAAGTGAGTGTACTGATCATCGCAAAGAACTCGATAAAATGCCTGCCACAAATAAGATGTATCAAAGAACTCGATAACGAGTGAATATGCTAAGAATCGCAAATAGCTCGATGAATAGCAAAGAGTTTGATCCTTCTCCCCAAAACAGAAAAAAAAACATTTAAAATAAAGCACCTTTCAATTTAATAGGATAAAACTTTTACTTTGAATTTGATTAAATTATATTAAGGGCCGGTCTTACCATCTCCTAATAAGGAAGTTATTTGTAGCAATTTTAAGCTATTTGGAGGATTTTAAGGGTTTTCATTGGTGGTTGCCATGGAGATATTCGATGAATAACTAGTTATTGGGACATTGTAAGACTGGACCTAAATGTATAAACGTTAGACATTAAATATTCATAGATTGTGTGTTTTATATTGTTACAACATAAATGGTGAAATAATGTTGACTGTCTATCGTCGCTCATATAATGCGTTTTGAACATTCAGGGCCGACTTGAAGAAATACACATTGTACACAAAGAGTGAGACTCCGTCATTTACACTCACTGGAGACTATTCGATGGACGGCCGAATACTGTTGCTGCCCATACAAGGGAAGGGGAGATGTAATGTTACTCTACGTAAGTGAATTACAATAATTGTGTCTATCTTACGCATCATCACTGAACACCATACAATACTATATGCCGTAGTTTGGTACGATGGCTTTTGGTTAAACTGATAACCCCATAAGAAATTCGAAAAAGTGAAACTTAATGTTTTTCAAATTGGAGAGGGAGGGGTGATTGCCGTACATTTGTTTTTGTCACCCCTGGGTATTATTTCTTCAAAGCTATTTCGTCTTTAGATATAATAAGCTGCATCCCAATGTTAGGCAGGATTTTAAGTTAGACTTGAAGGATGAAATGGAGAATTCTATTTTTTATGTTGTCCGTTAACTTGTAGAGTGTAATACCAACAATGTTTAATAACAAAAATATAATATTTTACGATCGCTTTTACAGAGGACCTTGTGACTGAACACTTCTTGACCGGCGAGGTGTTGGAAGTGGGCGGTAAAGAGTACATGAAGATAAAAGATTACCGCATCACTCTCAGAGCAAAGAGGGTCATAAATCAGTTCGACAATCTGTTCAACGGGAACAAACAACTTGGTGAGTTAGGGTTGCACGTGGTATGACTATAACTATGACATTCTTGACATTCTTGATGTTTTGTTCCAATGTTACTAAATTTATTGACGACGTTATGAAGGCAAACATATTTTATGCATTCATAAACAGTGGATGTTCACTCAGATATGACGTAACAACTCGTTACATAATCGAAGCCCGGGAAACGAAAAATGTCGAACTTTGCTATACGTTGTATGTTTCTGTGTTTGTAGGTAAAGGTGTATCTGTTTTTCATTGTAGTTATTTGGAGAAATATTGAGAAGTGCCGCTGCCGCGTGCTATCAAAGTGCTTTTTGACTTGGAATTTTCTGTTTTGGTAGTCCAAAAACGAACCATTTGACCCAGAATTAATCGTAATAGAATTCTATAAATCATAATTTTTTGCTATGATTACGTACGTACTCTGAATAAAATTGACTGTTTACTGCCTCCGAATTCTGGTAATTAATAATAATTATAAAACGTGCTTGCAACATTATGAACTCGGTACGGTTGTTGTGTTACAGGTGACACAATGAACCAGTTCATGAACGACAACTGGGAGACGATATTCACAGAGATCAGACCAACTCTCGAGGCTAACTTCGCAGCCATGTTCAAGGAGATGGCCAATAGAATCTTCACCAAGCTGCCGTTGGATGAGATCTTCCTACCCTGAGCTGAGCTGCACCCTAGGCGAGTCCACCTAATCAACAGTCCCACAATTAAAAGCACGAAATTATCGTATTTTTAGTTTTATATTGAATATTGAAAAAGTGGATGTGGCTTTCGGAAGAACTAAAAATGTGTTTAAAAAATGTTTCAAATATTTGAATCGTTAGGATGTTATTTAATTAAAGAATGTTTTGTTATTACCTAATTGGTTATGAAAATAACTACCGTAACGATCGATTTCATTGAATCCACTTTTAATTTCTTACGAAACCACTCGAGTCTTATTTATTGTGTAGCATTCTCAATATTTGACTTATACTATGTTAATTTTGCGTGGCTTTAAATACTGGGGCTTTAACTGTGCCTTCCCTCTCAACCACCCCAGTAATAATCGAATGTTTCGCTGTATAAAGCAACCTTTGCAAACAACAGCTGCTTCCTTCCTAAATCCTTATCACCATTATTCCAGCGGCAAAATGGTGGCACTGTGTTTGAAACAGCTACTGCGTCGTCTTGGGCTGTGCCATTATCAACATTGTTTAGTAAAGAAGACTATTGGTATTAAATTTCTTGCCCTTCTTAGAAGTTAGCTAGAAAAATCCAAAGTGATGGGAGAATTTTATGTTCAAATACACTTCCATAGTTGTGATGTAAAACATAATATGTGTGATTTGGAAGAGAAGTACTCTTCTCATATGGTTGCCTATGGGAATTGTATATTTTAATAAATGTTGCTTATATGATAGACACTTGTTGCAATGAAGGCATCATGGTGCATTATGATGAAATGCCTATCTGCAATCCCATATCCCCTACTCTCCAGCAATCAACGTAACCTTAGTCGGCTTCTTAAGCTGTCTGCAGTCGCCTGTGACTGAGTCTGTCAGCATAAGCCTGCCCCACATGGTTATTTGGTGGTTACATCCCTCGTTCGGTCGTTTAATCAACGTTTGCCTGTAGACATCATCAAGACCGAGGCCTAAAGCTTCACTACCACCCAACCTTATCATTCGTCTTTAATCCTTATACTAAAGTAGTGAGTAGTTATATCATAATTTTAATTATACTGGGCTAATTGAGACGCGTAGTGTGCACTGTGCAGGTTCTTGTTTCTGCTTATCAAGACGAGTAGAGAAAAGATTACAAGAATCTACTGATGAGGATTCGAACCCACTTTCTGGCTCGGACGTGCACCCCAAACGTATCGGTCTGTCTGAATGGGCGAGTTACTATGATGGTGATTGATATGGGTCAGATAAATGGGATGAGAGCCAATACTGAGATGTCCCTTTCGTAAATCAGTTTAGTAACTGAATACGACAACGTCAAATAAGTAATTAAGAATCATTAAGAGAGAACCCACCCCTTCCTCTTCATTTATCGACTACCAACTTGGTTCCTACCAAGGAACACCCTGCTGCATTTGTGTATATTGACCAGGTCCTCTTTCCGTACACCTGCGTGTGCATTCCATCGACTGTTGCATGAAGCTTCAGCAAATATAGGCCTAGACATTTGAAAGAACACAGCCGAAGAGTTTCCTTTCCTACGACCAATTTACTATGACAACCTTACGAGTGTGGTAAAGTTGAAGGGCTGAAGATACAGCTTAGCGGCCATGTTGCAGTAAGACACGTGTCACACAATATACACGGCGGCCATTTATGTACTAGGTGACGTAACGGCTTTTTCCAATCACCAGATAGGGTTGGTTCCAGATTAAATATTTAGCGGCTGGTCATAATGGGCATGTCAGCCGGTGTGCGCCATACAGCAGAGTTCCTTACGAGTAATTATTATGATTAAATGTTGTAGAATGTTGTCAGTAGAGCACCGTTGATTGAATTGCAGGGGCTTCATCTTCACTCTGGTAGCGACGATATGAACTAGATATGCGGACTCCTCTTACCGACCCGGTCACAGATGTCGGGAACCACTGTAGATGTTCAGTTCTGATACAAAATAAACGAGGCTATAGAATTACAAACTAATATAACTAGTTTTGTTGTTGTTTGGTTGTAGGATATTGACGGTACATACATACACGAGAGCCAACCTCTTTGCTCTGGTGGCCACGAGCCGAACTAGCCGGCAGACTACTCGTACCGACCCAGTTGTCCAGATGTTGCTGTAAAACGCCGAGAGATGTCGCTAGCCTACTCACTTGCTACCTCGCTATCGATGACGACCACGATCAACCATGCGCACTCGGCCGGTTTGTGAGTCATATTTTGTCTTATTTTATTGCAGTGTACCATTGTGTGTTAATAGGGACTATTATTGGAGGGAGTCCCTGGTACGATCAGTAGGTATCGCTACCGGTCTCAATCAATGGCTCCATGTTAGTGGCGGCCAAACATCGACGAACCACCCACCATCCCTAAGATATTTGAAATTATATCCTGTATTATAATGCGTAAGTGTATTTACTTGAGTTTTAAGCTATTTGACCCAGATATTAATATATTTAATCAATAATGGTATTGAACATTAACCTAGGTCTATATTTTTGACAGTTGTGTACGACCAATTATATTGCTCTCTCACGATAGCATTATCCTTAAAGCAGGCTAATGCTTAAAAACCCTGATTTTATGTACAAACATTTGTTAAAATATACAATTTAATTTAGCCAAGGTATTGAAAATGATTATTCGAAATACCTGCAAAGCGGGTGAGTTAGGTCATTGTATAGGTCAAGCCCCCACTGAGTCGTATCCAGTACTAATAGACGTGTTCCAGAGTTCCAGCTCCACCCAAACTATTTTAAGGTAACCTTTACCCAAGAGAGAGGGGTGTTAGAAGTGCCACACCCCTTTCCCGGACTGGGATATTATCTGAAATTACGTTCGAGCTAAACAAAAAAGTTAATCTATTTTTTGAAAAGCTATTGTTTTTAGCCAGGTATAGTACGTCAATTACCGTATGTAGTAGAACTTGAAGTGGTATAGCCACAGACAACTAATTTGTAGGTAATTTTCCGCAATTCAAAATAATAATAAATGGGTTGTTTTGATGGTTATCTCCGAACTCTTTTACTGGGTACTGTGTCACTATTTGTTTTTTGCAAGCTTATCGCACATTTAGTGATGCCCCTTCTGTCAACCACCCTAATCCCGGCTTGGCGCCCTGCTAAAGACTTATATGTCACACAATGCAAGTCATCACTCAAAACCCTCGCTAAGCCAAGCCGAAGACGACTCTGATCAAAACGTACGGCTCCAAGTGTGTGGTCATCAATCACTCTCCGTCCAGCGGCGTCGAAATGTCTGCCAAGACAGTTTGCCCGGCAGCTCACATGCCCGCAATGTGATAAATATGTGCTCGCCCACTTTACTACGGTTATGTATGTGCGCCAATACGGGCATATACATTGGTTTATATATTTACTGCATCACAGATCAGTGTGCGCTGTAATGTCTTCCAGTGTCGCTTCTATCGAGATTTCTGTAAGATTATTCATTTATTTATTTATTCAGGATTTAAATACAGCTATACAGCCATTTTACATTAAACCCTCAAATGTAACATTAACTTTAGTTGCTGCAAAATGCGAGATAGTCATATTATAGTAAATCTCCGTCCCGCCACGAATATGTGAATTACACACATTTTGTTCGGCTGTTTTGATAAGAGCGTTTTCATTCTGCTTTAATGACACTCGTTTTGTTTTGTTTGTTCGGTTTTTATATCGCGACAACGATCGAAGCGAGATTCTGATCGAGTTAAAATTTGGAACGTTTTCAAACGTCGATATGGAGTTTTATGGAACATCGTTCTAGAAGTTATTTCGTTACACCACAGTTAGGCCTACTCGGAATATTTCTTCGAAAACTAAGTTGCTGTAAAATGCGAGATAGCCATATTGTAGTAAATTTCCGTCCCGCCACGAATATGTGAATTTTAACGCGATCTTTTGCCCCATGTCGATAAGTGAAGTAACTATACAATGAAAAATCAAGCTATGCACATCCTTAATTGAGAGCGTGTGGACAGAATGTTCTTGGTTGTAGTGTTCTCGCATTTCAACGCGTTTCCCTATAGAATACGAACACGCTCGTAATCGCTCGTATCGGAGTCCACGTTGAAGGAATCTGTCCCCCCCCCCCCCCCCCCCCACCAGCTTCTTGACACTATCTCTGTACACGCGGCACAAGGGCGATGGGGACACAGCGTGCATGTATGCATGTGAAGCACACCGCCTTGCAACATACTATACCAGATGATATCACGATTATTTCCACTGTACCCGCTTCGCATTAGATTTAATTATTTATTTTTTATGATCTACCTCCTTACCTAGTCTGGCGATCTTCCATTATTTCTAGATTCTCTGGTTTTATGACATCACGACTGTCATATAAAGTCTCGTTTCCCGGTTCTTTATCTCTTGCATCCATTTCCTATTTCTCCATATTGTTCAGATCTCAACGATAAACAACAGATGTCCCCATTTCTTGGAAACGCACTAAAACATTTGGAATGTTTCTGATTAAAGCTATAAAAATAGTTTTTAATTTCATCATAGCTTCGTCGTAATAGTTACGTACACCGAAGCGTTTTATGTTTATTGGTGGCTGTATTTATGGTTCATTTGTCTTCCACACACACGACGCATCTGAGATATTTGACCGCTGTAATAAACACAAAGTAGTGTTTGGAATTAATCCGATGTATACCGCCCATCTTATTTCACACTTTGTAGTACGGTACGAGAAAAACACACGCGGTATATAATATGGTGATGAGAAATAAAATGTAACTTTGTCCGTACAAAAGTAGTACGTTGGCGGAATTTTGTTCTCCAAACTCAAAAATTCCCATTACTTAATTTTTCAACGGAAAATCTCTTGTCAATATTTTGTCAAAAATATTATAAATACAAATAAGAATATTTAAAATTTGATTTGTTTGTTTGTTTGTTTTCATTCATTGCTTTTTGTGTAGTTGTTGATTTTTGAATACATTTAGTATACATTGCTTGTACAACATCGTTCGTAGCTACTAGACCGGCACCTCCACCATTTATCATTTCTTGGGATTTATTTCGTCTGATTATTCACTTATCCCCTGTATTATTGTATATTGTTGTAATTATTCATGCACATCGCGTTTATTTTCATTGTTTTTTCGTCTTTTTTCTTTTATATCGATAATAATAAGAACTTTACTCTTATCTATAACACAATGATATAACGTTGGCAAACTCAACCCGGCGCCGCCACCAAAGGTACTTCTTTTCTTTTATACGATTAATATTTGTTTTCTTATTCAATTTTGTTAGAATTATTTTTAAGTGCACTATAAATTGAGTGTGCATTTAGTTCTGAGTGAAAATTAATTTTTTTGAACTGGAATTTTCTATTCGTTAATAGCACCTTCGTCCATAAAGCTATTCTGAACATACTTATCTGAATAGTTCTAGCTCAGAATAGCTAAGGTCATGCACGAAGGAACATAGAAACATTGAGCTAACAATTTTTAATTTTGTTTATTTTTATAAACTGAATGATAATGAAATGCATGTCTCACCCAAAAAATTAAAACAAACAAAAACATGTTTAGTCGTATTCATTTAGTCTGTATATTTTATTCAAGCAAGTTTCATGATTTAATAAATTATACCGAGGTTTGTACAACCAACCACCTGTCTTCGAAGGGTGCGAATATTAGACTATTTCTATCACCTCTTTGCGAGGGTTGGTGGGAGTATGACGTCGACACTGTACCACGCAACACAGACAGTCTATCGCGTGACAGGACGGTCTGTGACAGCCACATGACAGCCTGTCACAAGGACAGCACGACTGACAGGCGTCTGCTGACTCGACGTCGCCTTCGCCCGCCCTCCCAAACAACCCCTTGGTAGCCTGTGGAGAAAACACACATTTTGTTGACCGGAAGGAATTACTTCAAAGGTAAAGCCAAGAGGCACTTAAAAACTAGGGCCAGCATAGTTGGCCATGGTCGATTAGGCTTAAGAAAGCCAGGAGGGCTGGACAGGAAGGAGCAGGACGCGGAAGGCTTGTCTGTTGTCTCTATTGGTTGGCGAGACGCATGATGACATAAATGTGTCAATGTGGGCATAAGAGAAGAGAGAAGAGTAAACCCCCCCTCTGCCTTCTAGGTTTGAATCCTGGCTTGAACATGGATGTCGAGTGGCGTTTTTTCAACTTCATAACCCTCCACTCATCGTCTCGATTAGCATCGTTGCAAAAATATGAGACGTGAAGCCCAAATAATTATGATCATTTGATCATATAGAGTCAGCCGAATCAGATCCGTCACACATCGTCGGGGTCGTCATATAAGGGCAATCATGTAGGGTAGGGGGTCTTCGAGAGGAAGACCACGACAAAGATGGCACGACAAAGTGAGGAAGGATGTGGAAATGCGAGGAGGGGTCTGGAATGTAGTTGAGGGGGAAGAGTGGTGGCAGGATAGAAGAATATGGAGAGGCTTATCTTCAATGCCGACCCAACGCAGAGTTGGACGTGGCAACAGATGATTATGATGATGATGTAGGGGGTGATGGGGGATGGGGGGTTGTTTGGCGTATAGGCCGGCAAGTATTTAGTATAGCCTAAGAATGGTGTTAACAAATGTTACCCAGTATTCTCCCTGGAAGTAGATGGGACAGCAGCAGCACCAATGACAACAGCAGGCTCTCTTCAGCAACCAATAACTCTCGTTGATGCAGCCTTTACACTGGTCCGAGCACACCTGGACACGGTTCTTGTTCCACTTGATTATCAGTCGGAACAACAACACTGAAAATAAAAATTCAAGTTAATTTAAACAAAATTAAAATTTCAGTTCGGAACGAAATACAAATTGCGTACCTATAGTTGAGCACGAGTGTCTTTCCCCCCCCCTTCCCCTTCTCGTCCCTCCCGTAGGCTTACATTCTAAGTGTCTGAGACACACATGGCACAAACAGGAGTAGAAAGGAACAGGATTAGGAGGAAGGAAGGAGGAGAAGGAGGAGTAAAAGGAAAGGAAGTACAAAGCCTAGGCCTACCTAGCGCGAACAGTGCAATGTAAGCAATCATGTAGGCCTAGATGAGTAGAACGGCTCCGTGGGACAAGGAACAGGAGTAGAAAGGAACAGGATTAGGAGAAAGATAGTAAGAGGAACAGGAAAGGATGTACAAAGCCTAGGCCTACCTAGCGCGAACAGTGTGATGTACGCGATCATGTAGATGAGCAGAACAGCTCCGTCGGACAAGGAACAAGAGTAGAAAGGAACAGGATTAGGAGAAAGATAGTAAGAGGAACAGGAAAGGATGTACAAAGCCTAGGCCTACCTAGCGCGAACAGTGTGATGTACGCGATCATGTAGATGAGCAGAACAGCTCCGTCGGACAAGGAACAGGAGTAGAAAGGAACAGGATTAGGAGAATGAAAGAGGAACAGGAAAGGATGTACAAAGCCTAGGCCTACCTAGCGCGAACAGTGTGATGTACGCGATCATGTAGATGAGCAGAACAGCTCCGTCGGACAAGGAACAAGAGTAGAAAGGAACAGGATTAGGAGAAAGAAAGTAAGAGGAACAGGAAAGGATGTACAAAGCCTAGGCCTACCTAGCGCGAACAGTGTGATGTACGCGATCATGTAGATGAGCAGAACAGCTCCGTCGGACAAGGAACAGGAGTAGAAAGGAACAGGATTAGGAGAAAGAAAGTAAGAGGAACAGGAAAGGATGTAAAAGCCTAGGCCTACCTAGCGCGAACAGGGTGATGTACGCGATCATGTAGATGAGCAGAACAGCTCCGTCGGACAAGGGTGTTTCAGTGTCGGCGCTGTCGAAAAAGTTCAACTTCTGAAGAACACTAGTTTTATTGAAGTTTCCCCGTAGCTCTATTTCAGGCTCCATTTCGATATCAAGACGCTGTACTGATATTACTATGATCAACTCTTCTGTCGCCATCATTCTTTCGTAGAGAAACAGAATGACCAGTCTAGCTGGGGAAAACAATTGAAGGTGTTGAAATACCTGGATGTCACCGCTTGCTAAAAAAAAAAAAAAAAAAGTATAGCATCCGTAAATCAAAACGTTCGTTCGTTCAAGAGATCATGTGCATGAATTTTCTACAGCTCTGAAGGTACGTGGAATATATTGTTATTCATCTAAAGACATCACAAACCTAATTTAAAAGTTTTAAAATTAATTCATTATACTTCTATACATGTTCAAAGATTTTGATTATCTGCTTCCCGCACTTTTATTTTTAAACGGTATGTGACGTCACGATCCATGAAAATCACTGCTTATATGAATGACTTTGCATATAACCTCCTTGGAATTTGCCACCGCCTCCTAGACGAAACAATCAAATTTTCAAGGTTATCAAGCTAACCTCGTCAACATTTTTACTCAAGCCGTTGTCAAGTCTGCTTCATATGAATAACAACACCCAATATTTACTGATATTCTATGAAAATAGGTTTGGTATTATTGTTTTTATAGTAATTGGGCTTCAAAATTTATTACTAGGCGTACTAGACATTAATTCGATTTTATATGATTATGGATATGATAATTTCCAAATAAGCGTTATTTTATTTATCATTTTATGATTGGTTGATTGCTGATACATGGCAGGTGACGTATGCCCCGTTTTTCCCGCCATAAATATGTGTGAAACTTTCAGCTCGTTTTTATAAATGAAACTTTATTCTATGTCATCGAAATAAAATATTTTTGTATTCAGGAAGTCAATCCTAATCTAGTAAAATGCTAAAAAAAAATTATGCATATTCCCCATTGGTGATTTCTTGTGATTTAAATAAAATACATACCTTTAACCTTTGAACTGACATTGTTACAAGAAATATATTTACTGTAGTAAGTTGCCGGCAACAACCGACCAATCAAAATGCCCTTTTTGTGAACCATCATTACAAATTACCTAGTAACTATCGTGTTTGGTGACCTGTAAGGAGCGAGGATACCATACCAACGATTTTGGTACCACCACATCCATATAGATATTACAGTATTTGTCACATCCATACCACGATTTGAGTTTGGTATCTAGAAACAATTTATAAACATTGAAATCAGAGTCGATAAAGAAGTTTCCTTATTCCAGGAGAACTTTGTTTCGATTCTCGTTGACATAAGTTATAACATGAAGGCCGTCGTGAATGTGCTGTAAAATTGATATTATTTTTATGTGTATAGGTTTATAGTTTTCCATGACGGTAAATGTTGATCATCACAATCACCCTTCAGATTTACTACTTTCTATATACGGTAACGCAGAACGCCGCTTCCTGGCAACATAATACCAGAGGATCAACGACGTTATGGAACATTACTACACAACTAATGGAGCATGACTGCAATACTGGAAATACGCCAGCAACAATGAACAACAATATAACTGACTTGTTTCAGGATTATCGACTATCTACCGTTAACATGCTAATCCACGTTTCATAGACGATCACATATTAGTTCCAACGTATAGTCTCATAACGGCTTCAATCTTTTATCTGCTGCCTTTTTCGTGCACGCTTTGTTCAACGCAAATCAGCTGATTTCTGCTGTTTTTTCACACATTCGTAAAGGCTGTCTTTCGCTTAGTAGAAGGCACAAGCTTTATTAGTCACTGTGTTAGGAATTTCTAGGTATCCAATACAATACTTTATCACAAATTTACCTGTTTTTAGAAAATGGTAGGAGTTAGAAAAGTTGATAATTAAGTTTGTACTTTTGGACTAGGGTTTTTCCATGTGTATGAGTTTTTCTAAGGAGTTATTCTCTCTCGGTCTCCCAGGAAGTAGTTGCTTACCTATACCGGTCTAGATCCGTGGTTTTCAATTAAAAAATGTACAACTTATAATAATTGGCATTACCTAATAATTAACCGTTAGTTATTTAATTATTGTATGTAACCTGACACCTAGCAGGTTATAATAATATGCATTTAAATGTATGCATAATCACACTACAATCTTGCTCTCTATCCCACTCTATCTATCTAGTCTCTATACCCATATACATCTACTTACTATGCACTTGTTAGGCGGGCGTGTACGAAACTGTGCCAAGTAGTTAAATAAGCTGTCAATATAATAAGGCACTAATTTATTGCTGGATACGGTTGTTTGTTTTTAACAAGATGTGAACATGTGTGTAGCCGAAACTGAATGGATGTGACTTTCGGCGGGACTTACACATGTGTGTATATTCGCTCTCAGTTGTCTGAAGACGGTGAATGGAACCTCACTAAAACTTTAGATAGGGTCACATCGCAAGAACACTTTGATTTTGAAAACCAGCGCTAAAATACATGTATGGTTATGAAACAATAGCTAGTAGTAATTCTAATTATTTATAATGGAATTGACGAGTAATAAACTAAAAGTAATAACCGTACTCAAATATAACTGGTGGTGATATTTTATACACTAATAGGCTACTAATCACAGTGTGAATACAGACAATATGTTCACAATTTTTTATTCGTAAATGTAATACCTTTACTACAATCCAACTCGAATATATTAAGCTGAAACTGAAATATTTCCCAAGTAAATGAACTCTGTACTACGATACTATTGCGGAAAGCACGAGAAGCACAGATTCTTTTAAAGATTTCTATTGCCACATTCTATACGAACAGGAATTCCAAGCGATTAGGCAGAATACTCATACATAGTTCCACTAGTTAGACTCGAACCCACATCTCTTAGCGGAATCTCTTCAAATAAATCTGTCAGAGGAAACATAACTTTAATCTAGATTTGCAATTATAAATAAAATAAATGTGCACATTTAACTGTCGGCTTATTTACCTTGTTGGCTCGGTTTGTCCCTAACTGACAAGTGTACAGATGTCAACCAGGTAGTAATTGCCAACTTGCAACTTGTCTCGCGTATAAAGAAAGGGTGGAGCTTCATATTGAGATTATTACAAGATTGTATAGCTAACGTAGGTAGTGGTGTAATTTCGAGACAGTGCATTCACGTGCATAATAAGGGTGTATCTCGAGTTGGTAATTTAAAGTTCAAGTGCAGCATTAAATCATAAGGACTAAAGCAACAGGATATGCTAACACGGATGAGAAGAATTTTTCTATGTGTTCAAGCGAAAATATGTTGGAGAAACGTATGATATTTAAGCTTCTTGCTTCATATTTTGGCAACGATGCTCTTCAAGTGAAAGAAAATGAAACTCAACATGATAACAAAGACAACTAGGATTCGAGCCTAAAAGCAGGATAGCTCAGTTTATATCAACCACAATCACCAAGTAAGACTTCATCCTATGCACAGGCTATGCACTTCCGTAGACCTGTAACTGCCTTTGTACGAATTCAAACGCAAAATAATATGAAAAAAGGCTGTTCGCAAAAGTATTCTACTCTTAATGAAACCTTGGCTTAATGACGGTGACACTTTGATAAATATTGGTGACTAAATTTCCAGTGAGAATTGTTGCCAATATTTATCAGAATATCGTCAATGCAGTCACCTAATTGTAAACCTGTTTCGGAGATTGTCAATCGTGTAAGCCAAGAGATGGAATGTTAAATTATAGCTTAGTGGAAACACGTATACAAAATATCATTTACTGCAATGCAATTCTACGAAAAGTAACGCTCATTAGGATTTAATTATAACGTTACGTAAAAGTGCATGAAAGTCAGAAATGCATCTTTTCACTTTTGCAAGGTATTTTTAATAATTTCCAACATGAATTTGTTAATAACATCACACATTAGAGTGAAATTCTTCCTTGTGTGTTAACCGCAGCTAATTATACTCTGTGGTGGAATCAATCTACGTTTGGTACGACCGATGGGTGGCTTCTCTCCCTCTCTTCCTCTCTCTGCCTCTCTCTGCCTGTGGCGTACCCACAAATTGATTATATATTGAGGGGGGGGGGGGGGGGGGGCGGGAGGGCGTCGCACAAAAATACTCTGGAAAAAATACACTAAAACCACATTTCAAAAAAAGATAATAATACCAAAAATACGAACACTTAATTGTTTTTGTCTTTATACTTTTCGAAATGCCGTCATTAGAAAAACTGAAGTAATTTTTCTCTAGCGTGTTGACTCTTAAATGGATGAGAACTGAATTTCTTATGTACATGTATAATGTGTTTTACTTCATCGTTATTCTACAGTGAAATGAAACATTGCTTACCTAAAATTTTTTTTTTTTTTTTTTTATGTTTGTGCATATTCCCAGAATGGGGATTTGTTGGCACCATATTCACAATACCAACGAAGTTCCCTCCTTTTTAGTGTCGCATTCGTAGGAGTATCATTTTTCTGATAAACGTATATTATTCGTTACCTCATTCTTATCCTACCATGAAACGAAACAATGTTTACCTATATTTGTATATATTCTTAGAACATGTTTTTATTAGCATCATCTTCTAAACTGTGACGTTATTTCCCTTCTTTTTAGAATCACATTCGTAGGAGTATCATTTTTCTGATAAACGTATATTGTTTGTTGTTGTTGTTACTCTTTGTTATACTGCTATGAAATGAAGCAATGTTTACCTATATTTGTATATATTCTTAGAACATTTATTTATTGGCAGCAGCTTATTATTTCTCTTCTTTTTAGCATCACATTCGTAGGAGTATCATTTTTCAGATACGCTCATTATTATGCGTTCTACCCATCGTGTGAAACGAAACAAAGCTTGCCTATATTTGTGCATATTCCTAGAACAGTGATTTGTTGGCAACACATTGAAAACTCTGACGCAAGTTCCCCTTTTCAGCGTCGCATTGTGAAGGGATATGATTTTTATGATACATTAATGATGTTATTATGATGTTACCTTGAAATGCACCTATATGTTTACGCGCGTAATTCATGTTCCATATCGTGGCAGATTCCTAGAACAGTCACTTGTTGGCACCACACTGCATGACATGACACCTCGGTTATGTTTCTATTCACACAAGAGTGCCGGCCGAGGACATTCAGTTTATGGTACTTTCATGAGTCACAAGCTGTCGCGATCCTCGTACTACTTATGTAATATTTTGTATATTTTTTTGTTTACATTTTTAATATAAGTATTTTTCTGTTCAGTAGGGGATAGGAAAAGTGAAAAAAGTGGCATGTAGTTTCGTAAATAAATTTTGCAATCACTTGTAATTATATTGTAATTATGATATTTCTCCATTCATAATTTAAATACTTTGTGATTATAATATTTCTTATGAAATCACAGCTTCAATTATTTTAAACATACTCAATGTTGTACAAGATAACACGTTTTATATATAATTGTGGTTTAATATTCTAACTGCTATCATCAATCGGGAATTGAACCAATCTCTCCAACTTCGTAGCAATAGAAATGAGTAATTTACGATTCGATTTTAGTATATTATAACATCTGAGTTGAAACAGTACAGGTACAGTACACAAGCGATTCTCACTGCATTTGACGTAACGCTCCATCATAATCTCATTACTTTACTCAGGTTTTTATTTCTAATTTGTGAATTCCATTAAAATGTTTCCACCTAAGCGAGTGTTTCTTTAAAAATTTCATATTTCGAATTTCAATTTCAATCCTTTTTCTCGTTGCGTTTTCTCGCAATGTCTACTCACAATGAAGCTCTTCTGGAAGCCTCATTGTGTTAGTACGCGTAATACCCGCCTGAGCGCTGTCCTCACCCTTCACCCGTCAATCCCCAGCTGTCAGCAGCACCAAAGACGCGCATAAAATATCGCATCATAGATCGAGTGTGAAGGATCGATTATAAAACGAGATCGAGTGTGAAAGATCGATCGATCGATTATACAACGAACGGATCCGTATAGTGAAGTAATCGCCATGCAACCAACCAGATGAGGAATCTTGTCTCACCATATTTGAACTACGTTGGGTGGAGTGGAGTGGCGGTTGGCGATATGTATCGACGGGCCCATGGAAGAATGGTAATAAATCGGAATGAGCTATCAATAGACGAAATGTATATATATACATATACGCGGTAATTAATTCAGTCGTGGTCTTCACTGGTCGAATAAAGTCGTTGTTGTTGGAATAGTTCCTTCTTTCCTCGTCTGTCGTGATGAAGATGAACTCGAGAGCCGGTGTGGATATACACGTGGAGAAGTTTATTATCTTGACCAATGATGTGCGCTAGCTACATGAGTTTGAAACGGCTTTATATGCCCCTCACGTTGCTGACAACGAATAAAGTGTTCCCAACTAAACTATATATAGTATCATGCTTACAAAATAGAGTCCGTACTACTTTAGTTGAAACAAGGTCACAACAAATTCGTCTCATGCATAATGCTTACGAAATAGCATAGTTCATAGTATAAGCCTACTCTACTTCTTACCATCTACTTGAAACAGGTCGATTAAAGTTTAACTTGTCTCATAGGCCTACTGACAAAATAGTCAGTCCAATAGTAGGCATACCAACTTAACTTTCTTCTGCTCTATTTAGTTCCTACCATCTATTTGAAAGATGCATAAGTGATAATTACGACCGTATATTGGCTTGGCTATCTGGCAATTCCAAACACAGCGAGCGGAAGCTTTGAGGCGTATGCACTCTACTAAACGAAAGACTGCCTTTACGAAGGTGAACGAAAGCGATGAATCTGTTGGTTTCAGTTGAAACAGCGTGCAGAAAGATAAGCGTTCATGTAGATAAGGATCTGAGGACGGCATGAGACTATACACGTCGGGATTATAGTATAGTATTTGCGTGTGTTGCACTTGCACACATCTTTCTCGTTTCTCATTGTCTTTAATGCAAGAAACGAAAGATTTGAATATTGTTAGTGTGTGTGTGTGGCGTGATGAGCTCATTGGCCATTCATAACCGCGTTGTTTACACTCGGTGACGCGTATATTAAATATAATGTGCAGTCTCTGTAACCATCGCGAGATCGCAGAACGCAGATTGGCTTATTGGTGATAAATAAAATATGTAAATGAAATAATGCATGGCTTCGTTATTTATTTGTTACAGTGAAAAACACGTTATGTTTAGCATACTTGCACTTGAAGTGCACAAAGCAGAATCGAGGAAGACGGTGATGCGGGGAGTGGGGGGGGGGGGGGAGATAATTTGATTTTAAAGGTTGAAGGGTTTAAATTCTGCATAAGGTGTGATTATAATGAATGATAGTATTATGTTTCCTTAATTCTTATTTTATGAATAGGCAGTCACAAAATAAACACATCTCCGAAATACAATTTCATCACCAACTCTTGTTCCCACTAACCATGTCTGATTTCTGATCGAGAAAGATACAATGTTCCGCCTTTGGGATGTACCAGTCAACCTATACATCGTACGCGTGCACTAGTTAGCTCGCGTTATTTCCCAAGTCTTTTGACCTCCGTCGTCAGAGTTATACATCCCCTGCAAGGGTCAATAATCGGCTCTTTCTTCGTTCCCTAATAGGCAACGCGTATGACAGTAAAATTGACTTGCAACATAAATCAGCATCCATTCTGCCCGTGGCTGATGTTGTCTTGTTCGTAATAGCACGCGTGCAGATCAATGGGCTCTAGCCCGGGGCGCCACGCGGACGCGTTCATTATTACGAGTGTTAATTTGAAAATAGAACTGATTTATTGACTTGTTGGGTCACAATGACCAACGCAGAGAAGTATAAGTATAGACCTGTCTGAAGAACAGTTCTCAAGTTTATGTTATTCACTAAGTAGAGATCCGTGATTTCGCTATTGACAATAACACCGAAAATTACAAAATTGAATCACAGCTGAACTGCGAACAACATTTGTACATTTTTACTATCGGGCAATGTTTGTTTTTATTTGACATGTGTATAGACCCATTGCTATAAATGATTCAGTTTTAATTCTGAAATATTTTGTTTAATATTTTGTTCAAACTTTTCACATGTACTGTCCCCGTCTTAATCTTGTACTGTTATAGGAAACTAGGATAATTCTTTGATGAGTAAAACCGAGATTTATAAATTCAAAAAAGAGATTCCCTGTAAAATAAAACTATTTTCACATATCTGCCAATAAGATGTTGGTGACGATCAAGAATGAAAAACTTAATTGCAATAATATTTGCAAACTCCAAAACTTCGTTCTCTACAGTTACTCCTTCCATGTCACTTCCTATCTGTGGACATTGTTGGTCGTGAGACCCAATCTTCCGTATGGAGAGTAAAAAAGTTTGCATATATAGCTATGCAGTGACTTGTCACTTTATAACCAATGCATGCATGTAGCACACACGGATCTGATACAAAAACAAAATACCTTGACGATTTCCCTCTTTTGCAATTTGACAGTTTTTCATCGTCAACCTAGTGCCAAGGACTATTTTGGAGGTAAACAATTTGCATACGTATAGAATTGATTAATTTGGTCCCCGCTTCTTTTTGTCGTTGTTGTTGTTGCGGAATTGATGACTGCATTCAAGTGTCAACGTACCATTAACAAGAATGTCTCATTGTATCTTCCGTCGTGTGAATTAATTATCACGCTACGCAACTCAAAACGTAACAATGTCGAAGAAAATCTTCACGACATGTGTCCCGTTAGTCAACTCATGAACAACGCACCTCCATAGACACTGACTTGCATTCATATATGCATGGTGTCATCATACTTGTACACACCTTTCCTTCGAGGGACACCCCCGTCTAACCATTTCCACTCTGATGCAGATTTGTGTAACAGCTGTAGGTGTATTTATATAATGCTCATAATGGCC
This sequence comes from Isoperla grammatica, assembly GCA_945910005.1. Classification (NCBI taxonomy): domain Eukaryota; kingdom Metazoa; phylum Arthropoda; class Insecta; order Plecoptera; family Perlodidae; genus Isoperla; species Isoperla grammatica. Next base: position 50,919,097 of record OX246740.1, read on the forward strand.
AAACGATGTGCCAAAATGACGTGATATAGTATTTAGTTATTGGTTGAATTTCAACTGTTTCCTAACTTTGGTTTGCTATACAGAGTCAATAAATAAGTTTCCCCCTTTTTTCTTCATCGACTCTGGTTTGGTATCAATATAAATAAACTCCCTTGTCTCGTAGGCCTACACTCTTTTTGTGGTTTACAATGGCATACACAATCATTTTCGTAAACTTTATCCGAGGATACACATGTTTAAACTCTCATATTTCGTAGTAGGTATTCGCTTTCTATGGACCTGAAATGTAATTACACAATGTGGCCTCTAATTTGGCCGTCACGTGGATACTCCCTATACCTAGATTGAATCATCTAATAGTCCGATGTAGTTAGCCCAAGCTTGTAATTTACGAATATTGCTAATGTCCAACCGAATGTGTTCTGTATCACATGACATAACTCTGAATCCCACGACATGCGAGAACGGGTCCGATAGGGAACCGTCCTGCCCAGCATTCAACTCTCCACCCATGTAATGTCAGACCGCGCCGAGCGGGAGCTGGCCCGCTCTATAAATAAACCAGTGTCCACTCTTATATGGAGGGCCCGGTTTAGTTAGATACGCACGTCCCAGGGCCCACGTGTTCGATGCCTCCCCACGTCACACACACACACACCCGTTGCATTGTGGGACAGCTGGTGGTGTCGCAATTACCGTCTGGCGGAGAGACAGACCTGGGCCCGGATTCACAAGAGGTCCTAAGTCTTTTTTTGGTCTTATCTCTAAGACCGGCCTAACTTTGAACATCTTATAAAATCAGACTCAGGTCACATAAAAAGTTACTAATTCCTGGTGAAAACAAGGACATCATGACCTTTCCAATATTGAGTTTTAAAATCTGTTCTAAAGATATTTTCCTGGGTTTTATAAGACGTTCAAAGTTATAGGCCGGTCTTAGAGATAAGCCCCAAAAAACCCTTAGAAGAACCTCTTGTGAATCCAGTCCCTGAAGTCTATAGGTTCCCTGGTGGGGGTTAGTCGGACTCTCAAGGGTTTACCGAAGCTCCTGAACCTAAGAGGAATGCGCCACATAAGTAAAGATCATATATGAAGTCCCTAATGGTCGCTTCTCATTCTATATCATATTGTTTTGATTCACGCGCATTAGTTTGATTTAGATTTACTATATATTACATTATAGGGCTATATTACACAACATGCATCCTCATCATTATAATACTATTTATATTAATATCAATTTAAAAAAGTATTAATTGATTCATAAATAACCCTACATTATACACATAATATATGTATAACGAAAATCTATTTTATACTCTTGAAACATTTCGAAAAATTAATGTGCATTTAATGTTTGTACCTGTCAACTACTCTGTCTTCAGTTTCGACTATCTAAACATTGACTACGTTATTCTAAGATTGGTAAACGCAAAATCTCGTCTCGATTAGCCATCGTTGCATAAATATGAGACGTTAAGCCCCATTAATCAATCAATCTCCAATATTATGTATTTAAGAATATACAGGCAACATTTAGGGGGCGAAATGTTCTTGGGATGATAACGAAGCGACTGAGAGAAAAATATCATCTATCGACTGCATTAATCCCCACTAGGGTATGGATGGGAAGATGGATTGACCGAAGTGTCGGATACTCTTAAATGCGTTTAAACTGGGACCGCATTGATCCTCTGAAGCTAACGAAGAACATTTAGAAGTGATGATTAATGATGAAGAGGAAGATCGGAGAAATCTTCGGATGGACCTGTCGACATTATTTTGGGGATCACCGTAGCTTTGACTGATTGTTTGGTTCCTCCACAAACCTACGGAAACACGGAAACAAAACTCTCTGGAAGAGAAGTGCAAGTATTTAATTACCTCACTCTTGACTTAAGATTTTTCCAAGGTAGCTGCATCAAATATGCGAAGAAAACTATTATGGTTGTTTCTGGTAAGCAATGGGTACAAAGAGCCCTATAGGTCGGCTCGTCGAACTCCCAGAATCTCCACCAGGGGATTTACAGACCTTGACAAGATCAGTCACATTTAGCTCCACTAAACGTTTGTAAATTCACATTCGCCAATTACACACATTCGTGAAATTTCAATAACACTGTCTACATCCAATTAATAAAATTAGATAAATATCCTTGAGGGCCACCTCCGATCCGCGAATTGTTATTTTTTTAATGACAGTGGTAGAATGTTTTTCCCATAGGAAGCCATGACATGTTTGTTTCGCATATTTCAAATTCCTGAAAAAGTTAAAATCGACTAAACTTTGGACATAGCTTTGCTTGAGTCGTACTCGTATGTACGTAGCGTGAATTAGACAAAGTTCGTTGTAGATAGACGACTTCATACGAATTGTGCAGGTTCAAATATCGCAGTAACTTGGGGGTAAACTTGGCTTTAATGATTTTATTCCAAATTTGATCTGTTTCTTTATAAGAAATGTATTTTTTCTTTCGGTTAGAACTGGGTATCGGCGTTTCAAAGAAGCTCTCGCATGCGTATTGACGAAACGTCGAACAACACGACGATGACACGTGAATTAAATCTAAAGCACTTTATTTATTCATAACAATACTTATTATCAAACAGTTTCCTATAAACTATCTAAAATGTAGACAAGTGTTCGTGTTGAACTTGACCTACAAATCTAAGCATGTTCAAGATGGAATTTTCGTACACAAAAATTATTAGTGTCAAGTTTAAAGCAATATTATCATAGATGCAAATATGCGAACATGTGTTTATAGTTTTTGCGCACTGATCGTATCTAAACAGGAATGGCTCAGTATTCACACGTCGGATGGCGCCACATTCGTTCCGACCGCGCGCGGAGAGAGTGATAGCAATGAACTACAATAACCAATTAACGTTTTGATTATTGATCCTTGAAATACATAGCGTAGCGAGCTGGCTAGGAAGGGTGCCTGCGAACTGTTGTTTAACTCGACCTTGCCTTATATGGCGCTCGTCCTCCACCCGGCCCGACTAGATTGAAAGCCAACTGTTGCGCCGCTCGGAGTTCGTATGTTCGCTCGTTCGCTCTCCAACCATCCTCCCATCCCGACACCTTCACGCGTCTTATGCAACACCTCTCATCTTTCTGCGAGGATCTGCGGCGGGAGAATGGACATCTTGTCAGTGTAGAAGGACAATTACGGTTTTATCTTTTTTACTACTAAACCGATATTAATATGTTGTACGGACATAAACTTTAAGTACTTTCACGTGTTGACCTTATTAAACTATACTTAAAAACGTAATCATTGTTTATATTTTCTAAAAATCGAGCTTTATATTTGGTTTACGTAACGTACGGTCATGGCCGATTTGTTATAGCCATCTTAGCAATCATTCATTCAAAAGTTCACCGTTTGTGGGTTGGTTGTATTCAACACACAAAGTATATAAATCTCACTGCAGTAGAGGTTTGGTATTCGTTCGACGGGCCACCGCCAGGGGGATTCATAAACCTTTGGCCACTCATACTCGACTAGATGTATTCTGGTGGTAAGAAACTATTATGAGGAGGCAAGATTTGCACTCAATTCTTTATTGTTAAATTAGATAAGGAGGTTGTTTATCAGCGCTATCTATTTGTCACCTTGGGTTACTAATAGTCTCCCTGTGCTCAACACATTGAAACAAGAAGTTAGCTGTGCCTCATATTTACCTGCAAAGTATCTATCTGTTGCACTAATGTGTATTTAAACCTATACCCCTGGGACCTGGAGCAGTGTTTATTATTTGGGCGTTTAAGACCGTAGATACCAAAGACTTTAACAAAGCAGTCTGAAAGGTGAATGATCACTGATGATGCGTTGTTAAACATTGTCTTTCGTAAGTCGTGATCTCTTGTGCGGTTTGATGTGTTCATTGTTTGTGTGGTAAACGCTATGTAAACACAGCGTTGTAATTTACTGGGGTGGGCAACATTATAGCAGAGCCTAGGGCGGCAAAGTGGCATAAGGTTGGCGTTCTATTACAGGTACAATATCAAGACATTCTCAAATAAACATTAATGTATGATCTTTTTGTGGTTTATAGTATCAGGCTATTTCTATTTTTTGAACTTTTAATTATGATGTAATATTTGTTTAAATTTATAGAAAAATGTTTTTATTTATATTTTATCTATGAAGTTTTATTCGTCCAGGTGGATAACAAGTAATATTTCATAGAAAGTCACTTACGGTAGAGCCCTAGCTCACTGAGTGAGAAACAACGCGATTTGTTCCACAAGTTCCGGATATGTCCTTAGGAAAGGCATAAACCGGATCCTTGGGAAAGTTGTAAAATATATAAATAAAATAATATATTTGCACTTAGAAAATGATTGCATATGATGTTATTACTACTACTAAAACCGTTACAATAATGACTTTACGTGAGAGCTTCTGAGATAGCGGAGCTGTCCCCCCCCCCCCCCCCATACGGGTGCGCCACTCACTTCAGAAGGTTGAAGATCCACTATACTGTTGCAACACATGACCGGGATGCCTCACATTGCACAATAATGCACAAGTATCACTTCTCTTCCGCGCCCACTCAACAAGGGTTGCATTATTCTCAATCGGTCGAGGCGAGCATTAATTTCATTACACCACGTTCTCTTCTCAACTCATTCGTTTACGTCGAGTTGTGTTTGTTTTTACTGTGAGGAATGCGTGTTTGCGACACGGCTGTGCATCTCTTTGGCCGTGGATATGTACTGTGGAGTCTCGTGGGTGGTGGTAGGAGCTACGCCCACCGATGTTTGTTCTTCTTATGCTATGCTACTTTTACGCACTAGCAGTGCTCAGAGCTGGGCACTTTCGAAATTCTAAAATACAATTGTTTTTTGCATCGAAAATATCAAGTTTAGAGTATCGAAAATATATATGTCGAAGTGTTTGATATTTTACAAATTAAATTATTAATTGTTTATGTAAATACTTTTGTCAATCTTACTATAACCCAATTTGCGATATAATTACCAGCTGAAAGCAGTTACCGTTCAAAAAGATGCTGGCACAGCATACCGACGACAAAGTAAACCTAAGTTTGGAGGTTTACCCATGGAAAAAAATTAAAAAATTCCATCGTAAGCTCTTTTCATATTTCGTGTTTGGGCAAATCTACTTTATTTTGTATCTCAAATGTATCATGTATCTAATGCAATCATACAGTTACGTCGGTGTCGGGGACCTATCCAAGCCCGGGCTCTGACAGGGAGTATCAAATCAGTAGGGATCAAACGTCAACCTAGTATGCGAGTGAACTAGAATTGAACCCGATTACAACATGTGTATGTATAGGTACGCAAGTTGTGGGACATGTTACATCTCGATCTCAACGCGTGGCTAACAGAGGACCCGCCCTGCCAAAACGTATCCATACATAATATTACGACCACTGTTGCCTAATAACAGTCATTAACCATCATTGGCAACGTTGTAAAGTCGAAGACACGTGCGTCAGTCAACGATAAAACATCCCAAATTGGTGTAATCTTCGAATCAAACCGACATTTAAGACAATCCGTTTTGTTTTGCTTTAATTATCGTATTCGCACCGTTAGTTCCATAAGCGTAAACTAGAGCGTGACACCATTGACTGTTTCGAGAAGTGAATCTCGCAATGACAGGGTTTATCCATCTCTCCCTAATAATGGCCCTAATCGATGGTTGGTTGGATGTGAAGTGGCCTGGGGCGGGAAGATGTTGGAGTAGCCCCAGGTATGAAAGTGCTCGCGTACACTTCCGTCCTGTGTGCATGGGGAGTGGCTGTGGTCATTTGGTAAGACAATGTGTGAAACTATATGAAATACGAGAAAGTTAATATGTTGGAGATAATGAGTATCGTACGGTGTTCATGTGTAGATATTATTTCGCATTGAAAAGTTGGTTCCTTTGTAATTATTTGCGGTGTGCTAGTTAGGTATAGTGATTGAAATATCATTAAAATGTATAGATTTCGATATAATAAAAGCTATTTTGGTTGGTAATACGATAAAGATTTTGTAAAAAGGATCTGGTTCTCCACATTACTGAATATACTTTAAAAGTAATTGAAAATCTACCTACAAGTATTTAGGACATTTATTACCAAAAACTGTGTGCCGTTCTATTTGGAAATGGTGTGTATACACGTGGGATGATTAGAGGTATCTTTTAGAGAACACATTCAATTCAATTGTTTTATTCAGTTACCACATATTACAAATCTATATAAATTACATTACATTTTTTAATGTTGATCAATACCTACTGACAGAAATGTACTGTGATTGGTATAGATTTGTAATATAAAAGATAATCTAGTATATGAGCTGGTAGATATGGATGAGGATTCATTATTATAACAATCATCGTTTTGCCTCCCATGGACTACATGTGTTTCTTAGTACGGTGGTATTTAGAAGTAAATGTCCAAGGGCTATATATATTAGATTCCAATCCCATCACTTGCCTTTTGACCGAAGCAATCCTTCGCTCAGTATTTCCATTGGCCGGTATCGAACCGACATCCACCGAATTAGACTCTCGCATGTTACCGCGTCGTACCACTTCTATCAGTGATGAGCACTAAAGTATAAACTTGTATTCTTAATCCGAAATGAAAGACAGTTGAAAGATTTCAGAGATGTTTACGAAGAGGTTTTTTTTGGCGACCCATCACGTCTAGTCTTCCGTAGAGTGACTTAATGTTTGACATTGAGATATACGCTGGGGAATCCATCACAATTATTTAAATCCTGCCTAGCCTAACATCCGCCTCAGTGGGAGCTCGTCGGCAAAACAGAAACCTTCAACTATGACCAAATAGAAAATCTTGCCATGTCTTTTTTCGGTAGTCGTTTAACTAATCGTTTACATTTATTTTCTCCGTTTTAACATATCCTTCTCCTGTCAAATAAGGCTGCGTTTGGACGAAGTTCTCTCCTAGAATGACTAAGCTGTGTAATTATGTGTTCCTTGAAAGGATCCAACTGCCTTTATGAGCTGTTAAGTCTAGTTACTCATTGCTCCGAGGTTGGTATAGAAAAATAGTGTTTTTGAGCGGGAGAGTTAGCGTGGATGGTGCAGGAGAGGATAAGGTGGGAAGCGCGACTCTTGCTTGACTAATATTAATTACCCAGAGTCGTTAGTTTGTGTTGTCATACATACACAAGTGTGAATAGATACGTGTTGATGCAGTTAAGTGAGTAGGAGTTGATATATGAGCCCCTCTAGGCAAGGGTGTTTGTAATTATAAATAACTTAATAAACGTAAACCATAGCATTTTAAACAGTGTGGGTTGTGCCTTTATTATTTGAAGTATAATTTCTCCTAGAGATCTTAAAGAAAGTTTAATGACTTTATTTTGTGAATGCCCTTTGGGTCACGAATACAATATATACACTTTTAAATGGACCGAACACAGTGTACTCGTATACACGTTACTACCATAACACCATGCACACTATTGCATTTATTTATTTATTTTATTGTAATTAAGGCCAGTGTAGGGCACAATGCCTTCTTTAGCCTGATGAGTGGTGATTGATGAATTATAATGAGGAAGGGAGGAGGGGAAGCCTGGTATCGGCACGTAGCCTACTCCTGTCAAAAAGTACCAAGGGGACCATCGGCTTTACGTCCCATCCGAAAGGACGGTGTAACTTTGACCAGTCAATGAATAATAGCTAGCATCCTCGTGGTTTTGAAAGAACTAAATGCAGTATATGAAAAACATTAAATCGAAAGTGTATCCCTATACTCATTAGTCATTACAATACAATAGAAGTAAATCAATGTTATTCATAATGTCCCCTGTTCTAGCACACCGGCTGGGAACCACTGGTATGAAGTGATTTGCTATAAAGTTAAAATTCTGCATCCGGGTCTCCTCTAGAACTCTAAGCTTCAGGGTAGAGGGATGTGGGCGATAAAGTTCCTTGCGTTTTGTCAGTGTATCTCCTCTCTTTGCGTCCATTAATTACAGCCGTATCCTCTCCCCTCTAAACCATATCGAAGATGTTAAGTATATGAGGAGATAATCACTCAGACAAAGCACAAAGGTTTTCCTAATTTGGAGGCCCTACCTCGTTCTGTAGCCCAGCCAAGCCTGTGGTGTGGTTGGTTTCCTAACCGGCTAAGAGATGCACCGTAGATAATATCACGTCGTGTTAATAACCTTAAACTAAACACACCTTTTAACTGTTATAATAGTGTCGAAACGTGTGCACGGTAGTTTGGCGACGACGTTACAACACTCGGCTTGGCTCGGTTGCGTTAAGAGCTTTCTTTGATACCACGTAGGTAGATTCAGAGAGGCAAAACCATAAAATTAGCGAGTTGACAGTTAAAACACGTTTATGGGTTGTTTTATCGGAGTAAATTGCTAATTTTTTTTGTTTTCTAGTTCTACCTCAGAAACATTGCGTGAAGAGTTTGCAGTCAGTGTTTTATAACTGCTTAAGAGTATTTGCCAGGCCACTTAGGAACATGACTCGACAAGTGTTTTCTTTCGAGCTGTTGCATGCAATAAAGACAGAGGTCCGAATTAGATGATTATGGCACACATGCACATGAAGTCATGAACGAACAGAAAAATACATAATGCACGATATAAACACAATGAGTGACATATATATATATATATATATATATATATATATATATATATATATATATATATATATATCCTTTCTTTACACTTGTGTGTATTTTTTCTATGTAAATGTATTAGTTCATTTACATTTTCGAACTTTAATTGATTTATATATATTTTTTTTAGTTTTTTATGTTCAATGTTCTGTATTTAGGGTTCACTTTTCTTCTTCTATTAACATAACTGATCTTTACTTTAATTGTATTCTCTTCATTCTCGAAATAACGAATAACTTAGGGAGGGGACATATTGGAAAACAGGCGTTTCCTAACGATCCAGTTTTCTTCCCTTTCTACCTTTTTCAATCTCCCCAGTAATCTCGGCAAGTGAATCTTGTCGAGACATCTCCGCAGCATTACACGTCATTATTTGTACGTATAGAGCTTTCAATTTTCTACAACGAAATCAGTTTAGCGTGATCGATTGCGATGTCTTAGGTGTCTGGTAGTGTATATTATATATAGGCTCGCTAGTGTCTGGAAGCGATAACCAATGAGAAATGGTTGAGATAGGGTACGACAGGAAGGCAACATGCATAATTATTATTATCATAAAATCCCGTCATAGGTCTGGCATGGAAACATGTATTTACCATGGCAGGTGGCTAGATTATGAGAAAACATGTTTTCTTTAGAGATGACTACAAAGCTACTTAAAAATTCCATAAATATAAAAAAAAACAGAAGTCTTTTATAAGCGTAAGCTTGCAAATTTGATTTATGATGTAAAATTGAATGCATTTATAAAACGATTTACAACTTCATTCCAAAGTAATTGATAATAACAATTCTCCTACTTACACAACTAGAAACTGTCTACGAATTGAAGAAGGTATGAACGACATTTATCATATTGTAAACAGTATGGTTGTTGTTGTTGTTTCGTAAATATTTAATTCCAAAGTAATTACAAACAATACCAATACTACTGATCTTAATATTAGTCACATCAATCGTACAGTATGTAGTTCTTATTATAGAAATCACATGGTGATATGTTCTTACATTTTCGATGTTGTGCGTTCTTGAGGTTCGTTCTTGAGGGAGTGTTCTTGAGGGAGCGTTCTTGAGGTTCGTTCTTGAGGGAGTGTTCTTGAGGGAGTCTTCTCGAGGGAGCGTTCTTGAGGGAGCGTTCTTGAGGGAGCGTTCTTGAGGGAGTGTTCTTGAGGGAGTGTTCTCGAGGGAGCGTTCTTGAGGTTCGTTCTTGAGGGAGTGTTCTTGAGGGAGTGTTCTTGAGGGAGCGTTCTTGAAAAAGACTATTACTCAAAATCGGCTTTTCACTCGGTTCTTATACTGGGACTCCCCATTTACAATAATGTATTCAACAGTCGATGTCGCGAGCACGGGTCGAGTCAACAACCTTGACTCTTTAAAACACTAATTACCAGCTTAGCTTACGTTCTTCAGTGACTCGATCGTAAACGCGTAAAAACGTTGTATATAAACTTGTTTTAGCCGCGAATACCGAAGCTATAGGGGGGTCGTTCACGTTGCTGTTACGTTTCACATATATAAAAGAACACACATAAGAGACGGCGCGGTTTATCGTTGCACAAGTATTCATTATACTGTGTTGGTATAATGTTGAGATGGGCACATTTATAACAGCCTCAACTCGTACTCGCCGCTCATAGAGTCATTAACCACTACACGATATGGGGGGTATTAACTTTACGACTACTCGTTTGAAACAATGATGGTGATGCGTAATGAAATGTACACTCGCCCACATATAAAAATCTATAGTCGCATCAAATTAACTTACGAGGTGTTGTCGTCACGGATTATGTATAGTTGTCCCAAGACTACCTTACACTAGTGCTTTCGTCACAGGCGACTGGTTCGTAGCCAATCAGCGATCGGCATTGGCGCAGGTGTGTATCGGGCGGTTCGCTGGTTGGCTACGACTGCTCCGGATGTGACGAAAGCAGGTGTAAAGTAATCTTGGGTCCACTATAATAGTGAAGTGACGCGTTTGACAACTATCACCATAAATCTAGTTGCATCCCGTTGTATTGCCTCAGGTGTTGTAGTGATAATATCTTCCGTCTGTTTTGACAGACGTGGTGGGGTTGCATTCCATTCACGGTCGGTGCAGTCAATGGGATGGACAATAACAATACAGGTATCGGGAAATCTCGCAGTGAATACCGTTGAAATAGACCGTGAGGAGCGACCGTCTCTTTTTAGAATTTTAGGGGTCACCTCGCTTCTTACGGCGTGGCGAGTATAGGTTCGTACTCTCGTCAAGCAATGTGGTGTTGTCGTCACAGCAGTAAAATTCTCAGAAGCGGTTAATTTAAATGGAATTCGCACCGGGATTTCTCTGTCCACTGCTTGAAGTAAAGTATAGTCTTGCTTGTAATGCGCCGTGAAAACGCCTGCCAACAAACGCGCTGAATACCACTACAATACCAGAACGAAATGCAACTAGATTTAGGTTGGTATTTGTCACCTACGTCACTTGACTATTGCATAATCTATGACACGTTACGTCGACACCACTATAGATAGACATCTTCTTTATTGATACCTCCTCCGGTTAGATCGGGGTATTATACGTTTGATTTGTAAGTCAGTTTCAAGAAATCGTTGCATAAACTGTAGCGGTGATCTGGATGTGTAATAATCACGTCCCATTATAATGATCAGGCTCTGATCCGATCAAATAAACATAATCAACCGATGACGTCAATTAATGTCGATGTCATTTAGATTCATTTAGATAGATAACCAATTAATAGGCAAAGATATCGATAGTGTGGCCTAGATTATCGACTTCTGTGCATATTTTCACATATTCATTATGTTCTAATATAGTCGCCAATCTCAAGGATTCGCATCATTTCGAGGACGTTGTAAATAACAACATGGCGTACGTTGTTGTGGTATAGTTCTGGCAATCGGGTAGCTCGCAAAACCACGCAAAAAACTCATCTTTACCCTTATACTCTATAGTCAGCTGACTTTAAAACAACACCCTAACAAGTTTCCGCTATTAGAAAATAATATTAATTCTTCATAAGCGAACAATGTATTTTTTTTATGGAGGATCCATTTTATCACAGTGAGATTTAAAAAACAGTTTACACATGTGCTTGGCTGTAATAACTAATAATAACTAGTCTGTAAGTGCCAGGGCTAATAGAAGGCTATAGTAGGTCAAATCAATAACTATAATTCAGATCTTTTTCTCGATCTGCACAGGATATAATTATAGTATAATAACTGTAAATGGAGATAACAATATTGACACTGAATTTACTGCAACGTTGAGCAGCACCACAACATACTACGTGTTATATAAAAGGTACTTGAAGCTTATAACCATGCCAAGTTATGTTATAATATGTGATAATGCGCACATACAACGTATTGGTAAATGTCAAGGAAATCTTCACTAAAAACCAGGCCTATATAAAAACACTAGAATCGCTTCCGGAATCTTAATTCGTTTAGTATTGAACGCACGTTTTTGCTATTCGTAATTGACATCGCTTTATTTTCATCGTCGTGTGTAGTAAATTTAATAACTACACGGGTGTTAGCATCATCGGATATACTAGCGGACAGACCGAACGGGTTTCGAAGCAAACAAACTGGACACGAATCGAATTAGAATTCCGTTATCAGTTCATTTGGCCAATGTTAATTAATGAACCTGTCAGATAAATCGATGATTGAAAAAAAAACGTTAATGAGTGATGAAAAGATTCACCAGATGTTATAAAGAAGGCCTCACTATTTATTTCGTTCTGGAATCTTTTAACTTTGGATTTTATCTGTATGATACTAGGGTACATGTAAATTGTGACTTTGGAGCCGTCAAAGCAATGAAGAACATAACAAATTGTGTAATTCCCCACTGTTAATCAGTAAACGTATTTATTTTGAATCTTGAAATAGTTTGAGCTCTCAAACCACCCTGAATAAGAGCATACCAAATTGTTATCAGATAAGCCAGATATGATGTAACACACGTAAACATAAAAGAAAATATGGATAAAATCACTAAAATTCGGTTTTTACTCAAAACAATCGAAATGTTCAAATTCAAACACGATACCTACTCTAAAGTAAACCCATTTTCATAAACCTCTACGGCCATATACATCGTTACCCTACTTACTCTACGAATGTAGTCTAGTGATCGTGATGTACAACAAAACACTTTGATTTCTCATGTGAGTGTGCAGTGACCGGTTACTAATAATTCCTTTTGACTCGGCCGCATTTCGTCTCTCTTCGATTCGTAGCTACACAATTCCAGACGATTACTCAGCACTTTTACGAGTTTTACGCATTCCGTACGCATTCTCCGGTTAATTCACCCCTCTAATCATCAATCATCCCTTTGAGTGGTTGTTAATTTACGTTTGACAATAATCACCAATAATTCCTCTCATCGCGGTAATTAACATGGGGAGGGGTGCTTAATGTAATGGGACCGACTGCATGCGGGACAAATTAGCACTAAGGACAGACGAGTAGACATGACTGAGGGCAATTAGTCAATTAGTTGTATAGACCGTCTTAATTAGTCAATTAGTTGTATAGACTGCCTAAATTGATACCATTCAAGAATAAAAATCATTGAGTAGATCAAAAGAAGTTTCTAGCTTTATGTATGCCAGTGTTTTTGGGTTTCTAGATCTAATGTCATTGTCAAGGCATGATATAACGAGGGCTATTTGTTTTTTAGCCTTTGTACACTCCTTTCCGATTGTCTAAACACCATAATATTCCTAGTTATTTACCTGAAAAAGAGCACATCAGGCGCCCTACAGCAGAGAGAGATTCGTATAGGAAAGATTATTATTCTATAGCAGTCAACAACGTACATTGTACATGTCAGTTACGTGTTTGGTAGTTTAGCCTTCCTACTCTTTAACTTTCTGATATACAAATTACATTCATTATGTACTCGATAGCATTTAGCTAACAGTAATCCAATCTAAGGTGTTGCATGTAGGTGAGAAATGTTCTCTTGCAAAGGCACACTCAACCTCTATTCGCAGTGACATTAATGACTGTACCTTTATGCCGCGGCCCACAACATATATGCCCACCTCGAAACCTTAACTGTGTCCGTCAGATTGTTGTTCTTTCTGGGCACTTGAGACGAAGGTACTTGAAGGAACTGTAGGAGTCTTGAGACACCGACCAAGTAACGTCAAGTCCCATCACTAACCCACTTGAACTTGAACTTTTAGTAACTGAGTGGGCAGAATATAATTAATACATGTATTTATTTATTTCGTTCCTTCTTTCTTTCATTCTTTCTCCAATCGAGGGAGGCCCTCCTCGTGGTGGCCGGTGCCCGCAAAGAGGGCTCTCGTGCATATCTTTTATAATTTCTGTTTTCATCTCATATGCCTTCATCACCTTTCCTCTTCCAACTTTCACATTCTTCTTCTACTTCTTCTTCTTCTCTTCTTTTATACGTACTTGCCTGTCCTCTTTGCGGCCTAAACGCCTCCTACCCCTAAAATCCCTAACTGGATTCCCCTCATGACAACCCGTGAGATTTGTGATGGATCAATACGGCCGACGTCATATGACCCAGCTAACGAGTACGTCGTTAAACACAAGATAATAAAATAAACTAGATAGGTTATTGGTACAGTTGCTCAAATGTGTAGTATACCGAACCTTAGTTCAGTAACCTCAAGACTGCCCTCGGAAATAACCTAAACACAATTAATATGGGAGTGTGGCGTAGACAACGCATGCACTGAAACAAGATTTCTCTCCTAACCTTACAATTAAAACAAACAAACAACTAGAGATGAATATATCTACCACGTCGAATATTCTATGAATACCAATAAATACAGAATGGGCGTAAATCTGAAAGCATAAGTTATTTATATTCATAATATGATAAATTGTCAGTCTGACAATAAACCGTGAACGATGTTTGTTGAGTAGGAAGTGTTGCAGCCATGTAGGCAGCCACGCGTGCATGGCTCGTACATGGCTGCAGGTGCATCGTCGCATGATTGACATACAACTGATTGATTGATTGATTGATTGATAATTAGCGTGGATGTATATTATAATGCATGCACACACAATGCGCAGGGGAGAACTAGATGTTATGTGAGGTTAATGTGCCGGTGATGTTGCTGAGGTCTGCAAGACGGAAGGTCATGGGTTCGGTACCGCCTTGGAGTGATTTGGATATCGTTCTTGTGTCATATCAAGCGCGAGTTGGGTATGGGACTGTGCGGCATGGATAGGGATGATCTCTTTACTCCATACCCCATTTCCGGGAATATGGAGTACAATTTTGTAATATACAATCAATGACAACAGAACAAATCTTCAAATTGTGTTTAACAGGATGATTTTGGGAAGGGCTGAGTTTTTTTTTTGTATATATTTGTTGCTATTGTAAAATACGGAGATTGGCATCAAGTGGTGACAGATTGTGATTATCGCATTGATAAGCGTAATCGCACATAAGTGTGATGTTAGTTTATTCCTGCATCCAATGGAGAAGGATACATGTTAGTTCGACTCCCGGTTCGGACTTTTTAACTTGTATAGTAATCCATCAACACGATAATATACTAGACTAGATAGTAGACTTGGAGTCGACTGATTTACTATCCAGCCACATAACGAATAGCGCTACTGAAAATCATTTGTTATA
Organism: Isoperla grammatica; assembly: GCA_945910005.1. Taxonomy (NCBI): domain Eukaryota; kingdom Metazoa; phylum Arthropoda; class Insecta; order Plecoptera; family Perlodidae; genus Isoperla; species Isoperla grammatica. Next base: position 50,934,407 of record OX246740.1, read on the forward strand.
ACCGAGTGGGTAGAAAATAATTACACACGTGTATTTATTTATCCACAATATCAATCAGTAGCCCATAAATTCGTTTGTTACGTCATAGAAGGCGATAGCATTGCATCTGATAGCTCTCTTGCTATCGCCCAATATACTCCCATACACCCACGAGCGCCCTATTATCATTATTTCTAGTTTAATAATTTTCACCATGACTAGCATTATATATTCTTAGACCGTAATGCAACGCAATCCTGCTGAGAAAAACCAGGAACTATTTATCGGCTCTATGAATAATTCTAGTTGGCCAACGCTTATGGGAAAAGTGGGTAAGATGAGATGTGAAGATCAGGCACGCAGGCTCATCAGGAGATATTGTTATAATTGTTGGCTCTGAGAGAGTAGAAGACTATGGTTGCGTGGTAAGATGTGATGTGAGGATCAGGCACGCAGGCTCATCAGGAGATATTGTTATAATTGTTGGCTCTGAGAGAGTAGAAGACTATGGTTGCGTCATGGGCGGTGATGGTATGTGGTGATAGGTAGACCACAACTTGTATCAATCATTCCCGCGATGCTGTTGTTTCACACGGAGACTGATTTAGAATGTTGTTCTTATGGACATTACGAAATCACGACAGTGACCGCGAGATAAATTCATTTTTATTTCTTATTTAGAAAATATTACACAATGTGTACAGATTAATCTTGTGGGAATTATACTTCCTATTCACTGATATGTCTCAATATTGTAGGCCTTGTGTGATGTGGTTAGATAGGAGTATGCTACGTGTTGTTTATCATTGCGATTATACATCGTATCGATGAATCTCGCTGTGTGTTTGAAAGATGTATGTCTCCAAGAAAAAATGCCAAACTGAGATGAAAATACTTGATTCGATTTCGATCCAAACTACAAACATTTTTCTAGTGTAACTCTTCAATCAGAGATCAGGAATTTTAAATTTTGAATCATTTGTGCTTCGTCATTATTATTTTTATCAAAATATGGTCTAAGATTTTAGCATACAAATCTCAATTTTGATACCCAAATGTATAATGGTTTCCCCGACTATATTTGCGCGTTTGCCTGAACAAAATTCCGTCGCGAAAAGTGTGGGAAACCATTAATTGTTTTGTTATGACAAGACATGTTCAAATTAAACACTTATTATAATGCTCATTGTTTTTCCAGCATTATTTTTGGTTTATTAAATAATGACGCAAGATAGGACAAAGCAATCAGTACATAGTCTCTTTGCATTGCCCGTACATCCAGTTGTTTGATCATACTCGAACATGACATTGCGATGTGTTATTGGTCCGGCCATGTTATGTATATTGTGCCTTATACTTGGATTAGCCAACACACTTGACTGGAAGCACTTTAGGTATTTACAAGTCTGAGCTCAAATCTCGAACACATACTTCATGGCATCGGCTGAGTGCATAGCTATTATTACTCTATTATCTTCTCTCTGTTTTATTGTTAGAATCGCATTTTACGGCCCTCTTTGCGACTAGAAATCTCACTGTTATCTCTTCGTTTTTGTTTCGAGTTTTGTTTGATCTCATTTCGATTAAGACAAGAATGATATGACATAAAATCAGTTTTATAGTCTCAACCAAGTGTTCTAAATCACTCTTTTTTAGAATTGGAAAACGTTTTGGAAAACTGTTGGGCTTTTGTTTTATAACGAGCGTTAATAGGTATAAAATAAACTATAAAGACACAATGGTATGTATCGAAGTCTTCAAAATTTCTTTGAAATATGTATATGTTATTTACGTTTTAGTATGAATTATTTGAAATATTTCTTATGCCAGTTGTCAATTTGTAATAAATCCTTTGAAGAGTGTCTCCGCCTATAACCTTTTTCCTCTTTGCAGATCCATATACGACTTGAAGTGGGCGATCTATATATCATTGCGACATCAACACGAGCAGACCTGAAAGGGGTAAGTTCACAGAATCTTAAAAGAGCACATGATTGTGCGCAGTTGTACATGATTCACGCACTATTCAAGGTTATACCACCGTATGTAAATCCATCTGTCTCAGTCGCAGTTGAAACGTAGGTTGCCTTAGTACGCAAATCACCATTTTAGTTCACATTTAAACGACAATAAGACACTAAAATATGGTAATAAATGTCCACATAGTAACTCTATAACTCTTCTGGATTGTGGGTAGAAGAGACGTTTCTTTTAATCTACTTCCGTGTGTATATCTACTACGGTACCAAGCCACAACCATTATATTTGCCAATGAACTTAACCAATCAATCAAACAAATTTCTCCAATAGTCGCCTGACATTTCATGGATGGTTGCCAAGATGGTTCGCGTTTCAGGCCAGGGCCGCCGTATTGGCATGTCCGACTGGGAATTGGCAACAAACAGAATCCACAGTGTGACATTACTAGGCTGTTTATGAAATAAACTAATAAATAATGGGTTTATTTACATATTTGGTTTTAGTGACCTCCGTTGTGGGCGGCACATGCGACCTTAGTGCTAGACCACATGACCCTATGCACGCTATTGCATGGCACCAGACACATTATGTTATTCAGATCGAGAAACAAGACAATCTGGACGATTAATTTATCTTTATTACTGTTATTTTAAGTAAGAAATCGTGCTGGATCATAGTTTCGCCTTCTTCGTTTGCAAATGTTGTCAAATTTAGTGTGTTTGTGTATTTTCCGGTCAAGTTAGAAGGGAAATGGAAAACAGCAGTTTCGGATGTTAAAAGTTCAAGAGCAATCTCATACAATAGAGTAAAAGCGATAAATCGTGATGTTATTATATTCTTTCTATTGCGATATTGCGATTAGTAGTTCAATGCCAGCGTCCGGGCCTGTGATTTAGTTAGTGTATGTTGTGGCTATACTGTTCCGTTTTCTGTCCTGGAACGGGATATAACTTCTCTTTTCCAGGCTTCTTCCCATTACTCCACCACGCGTTGTTAGCTTCAACAGGAGGCTCACTATATCTACCCTGCATCTTCCAAGTTAGATCTGCATCGGTACTATAGATTTTGGTCATAGAAAGTCACAGTGGATGTTGATATAAATGACAACGTTTTGCATGTTATTGTTAAGTAATTTAATTTGATATAGATTTTAACATTTAAAACTTGTACATCTTTATCTCTACAGCAATTTGATGCTTTGAGAGTTAACTTTATTAAATGGTAACATGAAACCCCCTGAACGTGATTACAAAACTTACTAATGCGGATCTGGATTCTGGTTCTGTAAAAATATGAGACAAAATCCTGAGGTGAATACTCCGTGTTTTGCATTATTGCAACAATCCAAAATCGACTTAGTTTGATCGTTTTGGTTTATGTGTCACCCTGTGCTGATTTGTTATGTAAAGCTAAATTTATCATAATTTTATTATCTACGCTCACGTTTACTAGAATTGTAGTTTCTTTGTGAAACACCTTCATATTAATTTTCTGCGATAACTCACCGTCTTAAAATTTCATTTTTTTAATCCGTCTGGAAGAGTTCTGGTCATGAACTGAACTACTTAAAGAAGCCCGTAACAATAAGTAGCCTATCAATACTTCTCGCACTACATTACCTCACCGTATCCTAGAGGCAGGCAGCGCTCTCTATACACTTGCTGTTCCGTGCGTATACGGAGTCAATAAACCAGATAGAGTGAATGGAGATGGAGACGGGGAGACGCCCAAACATAACATCTGCGACCAGTATAGACACCCACTAGCGAATGTCGTTCATGTGATGTTATGTGGCTGGATCTCTGCGGGACTCTTTTCACGCTGCCTACCTACCTACGTTACATTTACATTTACATTACCTGTAGCTGTGGCGATCACAGACGGGGCCCGCGTGTAGACGAGGCTGTGGGGGCGTTATGGAGCTTTTATTGTTGAATCAACATAAACTATAAGCCAATCATCGCTAATAGGGAGACAAATGCAGAGTTTAATATATCACAAATAAAAAATAAAATTGTATTTATTGTATACCCACTCAATTTCAGGGACTGAGTTTCAATGGAGAACATTTGTACCAATTATATGTGTTCTATATATAATTCTGCATTTCTGCGTTAGTCGTTTTGGTTTGTGATACGTGCATATGTGAAATAGCATGTTTATGGATAAACATGAACCTATAACACGAAATAATATATACCGTAAAATAATCACAGATCAACAATTGTTCAAGGTTGCAGGACACAAATCAATGTGGATGGAATAGACTTTTGCTTCCTTCATTCGTTCTTTAATAGAAACCCAATATGTAGACAGAGTTTATAAAAGGTAATTATGATAGAAGTTGAACGTGTACAGATATGTATATGTTTGGACAAATTGCTGCATAATTATTGCATTCATTTAAACTACGTAATATTGGGATATTTATTAAACATGTAGCTTGTTTTAAAAATTTGATTTGAAATAACTCTTCAAAAAATTATATTAATTACACCATATTGAGTATATTGAAAAGTGTGTGTGCGATTGCCCATTAAGTGTGTCACCTGTGTTATTTTAACTAGGGCCCTAAAAGGACCGTTAGTACACCGTCCATAACGGTCTTTGCCCACCCCTTCACTCGATCTGTTCCAGTTGAAGCCAATACAACGCGAGTAGGTGGTGTAACTCGGTGTAGAAGTGTTAAGTCATAGACACGTTGCTCTACGGACGAACAAGTAGGTGTTAATAACATGCGAGACTGTCAGCACGAAGGCGTCTCATTGACGGTTAACAAATAATTTCGATGGGCAGTGATTATACGAACATTAATTATTGTAATCATTTCCAAGGACATGTTCCCTGTAGTTCAACGGACGTATAACTATAAAGGTGCGTCTATCTATTTATAACCTAATCGGGCCAAAGTAAGTTTATAACTATATAACTTGACAACTTAATCACCGTTTTAGAGGCGAGAGCACAAATAAAGTCCGAATAAGGATGTTCAGCCTGCAGAGGAAATCTTGAAAGATACCGAATCATTTTCCATTATAGATAAGTTCGAATTTGTGCGCTGTAATGAGTTTCCTTTACCTTTAAGAATTAGCAAAAGAAATAACCAATACCACCATTCGTTTGTTTTCCAAACATTTCGTTGAGTTCATTGACACAAACCCCATGCATCAAAAATGTTATGCGTTTATATTTAATTAGTTAGCTGTTTTATCGAGTCTTTTGATAATTCCAAAGACACGCGCTTTGCCAAGCAGATAACCGATAGGAAATCATTAATCATGTCATCATTATGTCTTCAGGGGAAGAAGACATTCAACATTATGACTAAATTAACATATTCAGTTTCTTAATTTGAAGAAAAAACTCCAATCAAAACCTGGAATGATATAGGTTATGAGAGGCAATCATGTGGCATCATCAATCATCATAGGCGGTGACTCGTGACCAACCAGAGCTCGGTTTTTGAAATTAGGCTCGCTGATTGGCCAAGAATCATTCGTATCTCTATGACGAATGCATCTGAACTGGAAGGATGATTCGGGACAACTTTATAGTCTATCTAGACTAATAACGGGACAGTTTAGTGAGGTTGTTGTAAGCCTTCTACAGATAAGAGGATGTTTGAATTGTGGCAATGTGGATCTTGCTAATCGGGACGATACGATGGAACCAGTGTGACTGATAACGAAGTCCAGGAATTTACGGTACCAACTGAACTGAGAAAAACGTGTGGTGGTTGGACCCAGCCGCAGACCAACTTGGTGTGGCGACAAAACACGTGACTGCAGAAAACGATTTGTAAAAAAATGTCCGAGCTTTCTTGCGTATAACGGTCACCACATTCACTGTAAGTTAAACATAAAAAACATCCCGTTTTAAAAGATACAATTTTTTTAATAATTTTGAAATCGTTTCTATTCTTCTCATAAGATAAATTAAATTAAAAACTCGTGTCTGTAACCGTAAAACGGTTTGAAAAGTGATGACCACAATCCGTATCTCACCTCGCTATTATGTAGCCGTGCAGGCGTTGGCCACACGCCAGCAGCATGTGCTATGTGTTTTGACAAGCAATTTGTCTATTGTATATGGCATTGATGACATGTCGAAGGTCAGTTACACGAAGCCATGCGTGTTCTTATCTGTACCATCTTGGCGACCTAAATAGCGGCACGACGCGTTGCCATAGCAAGGGTGGGTGGGTGGGTGACGACACATCCTCGTTTGTCGTAAAGCAGCGTTGCCATAGCAAGGGTGGGTGGGTGGGTGACGACACATCCTCGTTTGTCGTAAAGCAGCGTTGCCATAGCAAGGGTGGGTGGGTGGGTGACGACACATCCTCGTTTGTCGTAAAGCAGCGTTGCCATAGCAAGGGTGGGTGGGTGGGTGACGACATACGGCTGAGCATTCCTCTTTTGTCGTAAAGCAGCGTTGCCAAATGTAAATATTCAAGTTCCAAGTGGTGAGGGGTAATTTTTTATCAAATTTTATCCTATTGGCACCAAGACAAAGTCGCACGAAACCTTAATAATTTACTGTTTTGTGTGTATCTTTGAAATTACTTTCAGTTCTAAAATGTTTTGATTATGATGTGGTGGCTGGATATTATCAAAAGCTAAATATGTTATCAAGAATAGGATTGAACATGTATCATATGTTTGGATCAAATTTGACATCTTGAGATGTTATTGAAATTGTTTAAATTTTATCCACTTAATGTTTGTATCACTTTTTAAAGCATATCACTAAATTGTAGATGTTGATAATACATAGCACAACGTATCATTAAAAGAATTGGACATTAAATGCCATTTTTAGGGCGTTTCAAGCTATTTTATGTCTAAATGCACTAGTCATAATACGTTTCGTTTGTCACTGCAGTGGACCATTGTGTGACGAACCATCTCACATATGACCACCTACATATATTTAGCAATGTGTTCAACTGTATATCGATGGGTGAATCAATTAACCCATTTAAAATCATTTTAAACGCGTTTTTAATGGTTGGGTATCGTAATATAGTGAACCTCCCTCAATGAGCCATACAGTTACGGTAGTTACACAAGTTCGCTAAAGTGGTTTAAAATGCCTTCTGGATCGGCTAAAGAACTGACAGTGTTCAGTGTAATAAATCATAGCATTACATGATAATCATAGCTGTTGATACTATAATCTTAGTTATGGAATATGTTTGACGTACAAATTAGCTTTTAATTGATTGTGGGGTTTTGAATAGTAATTTTATTAACATTATCTAGAGCTCCGTTCTTGTTTCTTATCGCTGTCCTCCTTCAAAACGAACACACAGAATTTAAAAATGTCAAATCAAGGTTAATATAATATATGGGTCTTGTACTCAGAATTATTGAACCTTCATGCATAACGTGAAAACTTATTTTAATTGTTCTACGTTGTTTTCCTTGAGGAATTAGGAAACCGTTTGAGATACAAGAATCGTTACATGTATAATTTATAGAATGTCCTTTATGAATTATGTGTCACATTTCTTTTAAGAAAATTGTAAACATCCTTTTGGAAATTTTAAATCATTTCGTACTCTTGATGCTTTACTCTTTTGACGAAACTGTTTTCGTTTTATTTCTGCAGAGATCAATTTTATTTCAAAACTAAATTGCCTTAATTTATGAGAGATTGGTAGGTAAATGACAAATTTATTGGAGAATCAAGCTGACAAATAGATAGCACCTTTCTTAAACGACGATTCAACAATAAAGGTATTTAACAAAGAGCTAAACTCCTATTCGCGATAATTTTTTTAATCATCTGAATGCATCAACTCTATTTTTTGGAAGTCAATACGTTCGAATATTTTTTTTAATTTTACCCATTTTGGTTCTCTGCGATGACGCACTTTGTTTCCAATTCGTCCTTCGTATAAGTTACCCATTTGGGCTTTTTCAGTCCAGCCGTTGCCAGAAAAGGGTCTGTTACATACTTGGGCCTAGCGACCACCGGAGCCCTCGTGCAATCGTTCCCTCCCGCGACGTTCCGCCATATTTAGCCGCGTCTCCGGTTTACAGTTACCGTCGACGCCGGGTACGACCAAATATCCGCTGCCGTGTCTGACTCACGCCAACTTGCGCACGCGCACCTCAAGGCCTCGCGGGCCATGACTTCTGAATGCCACGCGCTTGCCCTTGGCTTTTCATATAAGAATAAAGGGTTAAGAGTCAAGATCATCAGTGAGCTCGATCTAGGACAAATTCTAATAAATTTTGACCAAATCGGGAATGATATTTATATTATTAAATCCTTGACTTAGATATTTTAATTTTTTTCCCGTTTCGTTTCCAAGTGTAATTTGTCATTTTTCTGTGTTGTTGTTAAGGCTGTGTTGGCAAAGTGTTAGGGTGACTCATGTGTTTTTTTTATTTCCAGCCCCTTTGTTCCTCCCGTCAAGTGTTTGCGTTAGCTTACTGGGAGTGGAAAGCGGTTCATTAATTTGAAATTGTGTTCTCGACACAAAAAATGTAACGTTTATTTTATCTACGTCAACTAAAACTATTAAACCGTTTAAAAAAGATTAATGTTTTTTTATGCCTGTTTATAATTATATATTATTATGTTATATAAGTATATACGAAAAAAATGCATTTACATAGAACTACTACTGTGGTAAAATTTGACGTTCACTGTGTATCTTCGGATATTATTATTGTTATTATTTCCGTCTGAAAAAGAAATATACGACCTTAATGATACTTGCGTGCATGCATCGATGTGTTATTAAGCACGTGATAAATATTTAACGGTGTTGACAAAAAAGATTATACATATTATTGAATAATAAAACATAAAATTACAATAATTATTTTTAGAGTACAAGAGAATGAGTGTAATAAACACCACAAATAGAAGGGACAACAAAAAAGTAAGATTCCTAGATAAACGTTATATGGTGCACTGTGGCACACAAGTGGCGTGTACTATATATGGAGTATTCCCATAATGCGTGTAGCGGCCATGTTTTGTGGCAAAACGGTAAGTTTGTTTACTTTCGACTGACAATCTATTTTTGTAATGTTTCTAATGGCGTTTGGTTGAAGTTCTACTGTTCTCCAACATTTGTTTGCTACTTAAAAATGCACTTGTCTCACCCACCCTTTTTTGTGATTTACAATGGCAACAATCGTTTTCGTAGACTTTATTGAGAGATATACGTGTTAGAGCGCTAATATTTCGTAGTAAGCATATTCATTTTATATTAAAAGCTCCAATGTCAGCAAAGCACACATTTTGGCCGTTATCACGTCACAAACCTCAACTGCTGACAGTCGTCATGTTTGTAAATTTGTTCCTCACATATCAGCAACATAATTTCGTTGCTAACCTGCGGCTTGTCCACCAGTTTGTTTCATTGTTATTGGCACAGTAGTTATGGGAGACCGTATGACAGCAGCGCTGTGAGCGTTCCTGTTCACACAAATGTAAGTATGCCCCTCATTTGACGCATGCAATTATGATGTCAACCATTGTAACAGGTTTCACTTGTTTTCTGGATTCTTCAGCTGATTTTTATTTTAATTACATAAAACTTAATAATAATTAAGTTTTAAGTGCTTAAGTATGTCTATAATCAAAATTACTGTAAACAATGTATTAGGCAATGAAGATTTAGAGCACATAACCGAAGTTTAGCTAGATATAATAGGTAAACTGAACGTCATCGCTCACAGCGCACTCTACCTGTCATACGGTCTCCCATGGGCACGTTGGCGGTGTCAGTGACTTGAAGGGGGCAGTGCATCTTTGATATCACATAACGTTGGCGGTGTCGGTGACTTGAAGGGGGCAGTGCATCTCTGATATGACACAACGTTGGCGGTGGGTAAATACAGTGGCTTCGCCCCCGTGGTGAGCTACTCAGCGGGTGCAGACAATTGAAATGTGCCGTTACGATGAAAGTAACAGTTCTGGTTGTGAGAACGCTGCCGATCACAATGCGTGTCACGTGGGCTGACTTCCAAACCACATGCAAATATTGTTGCCTTTATAAACACAACACCGTACAACGAACAAAAGGCTAATTATGAATTTACTTTATGGTTAAAATAACAATTGGTTGACGGGACTTTCGCAGCTCGTTACGTGGCAACACATTACGGTATATCTATATTTATAGCTACTGGGATTTTATGCTAAATCCACCATGGAGGTATACGGAGGTATTGTAATAAAAATTTGCCCCGACTGAGAGGCATATCCCTAATACCAAATACACTGGCGAAAATGTACACTAAAGTTGCTCCAACTTATTTTTCTTTAGTTCAGTTCAATAATTTAGTATCTAAAAATATATATTTCTGGCATTTAATGTTTCCGCCATCGTCTGTAAACATTTGTATCTAAAAATTTGCAAAGTTCGACGTTTGTAAAGAACGCGATCTTCGTTCCATTCACAACTACAAAGTGTAAATGAGATATATTACTATTATGGTTTCATTCACTGTTGTAGGGAAAGAATTCATATAGCTGGAAAGAAAACATTAGAAACTATTAAATTTACATAATATACGACAATCCCGTTTGTCACGTAAGTGCCTCCGTAACGCGGTTACAGGTGTACTCATATTACTCTACACGCTGCCAAGAGCATTAACAGTAGCGTCGATGCGTCTACAAATCAACGTTTCACTGACAAAGTTAACCACTCTAATATTATGCGTATTTCTGATTCACGGAATCGTGCGCGGGAGTCATTCACTGCTTGTCCGCGCGTTGAGATCTCCGGCCCGCTGTTGTTCCTATGCGCGGTGGCTTTACGCGCACAAATTAGCGCCGACGCGATGCATTAGCACCTGTGCAGTATTGTGCAATACCACACACTCACACACAGACGTCCGTGCATTGGAATGACAAAGATTACCACGATTACGAAACACTCAAACACGGAAGCTATGAAGGAGCAAATAGAGCTTTATTAACAACTATTTGAATCCTAAATTATGCAGCGTTTTGAAAAGGACACGTGCTGTATGGATCAGATCAGTGTGCGCTTCACGTAACTGTATAGGTATATTTTAATATATAACTGTCTCGAAGCAAGCTACTGATGCTTCCGTCATAGACGAGTGACTCGTGACCAATCAGAGATCGGTATTTGATATTGGGGTTCGCTACTTGTCCACGAATCACATGACACAATCATCTGCATGGTTGTTCCTGGGCGACTTTACTCGGAGAGTTGTGCAGGAATACTAATGGCATAAGAATGTAAATTAATTTATAACTTTTGATATTTATGATTGAGAAAAACTGTATACAAAACATTTTTAGACTGTTGTGGGTATCGAATCCACTACCTCCAAAATGAGAGTCCGTGTGTTGTCATTGAGCCAATGTAGTCGTTTGTCTTGGTACATCGCAGGTAGAGTTTATAACAAGTGTAGTGAGAATACTGTTTGAGAAGCTTAGCTTAGCTAATCCAATCTTCATGCTAGCGGTGTACTAGCTCTTTGCTATTACCCATGCATGAACGCAATGTGCACCTACCCGACAACCGTGTAGGCATTCCTCCTCCCCTCTCCATACATTCTATAACTTGTGGTTGATGACCTCTTAGAAGGGGTGTCTATGTTGCCAAATGTTTTAATCACAGTGTCTGGAATAAAATGTTACTCCACGTGTGACATATGAGATACAGAAAGTATTTTTTTTATTATTTTGTGTGTCGCTCGTTGGTCATGTGGGTTTATTCCTGCTTCTAATGCAGAAGGTCCAGAGTCGATTCCTGGTTCGGGCTTGGGTTTTTTAATTTTGGAATTCGACTCAAGTATATATTTGTGGAACTGGTGTAAATATAAACGGTGACTTTGGAATCGTCATTGTATAATGCCCTCAACAGAAAACCACTTTTTGTAACTAAAGAACTAACCAATACAAAAATATATTGTTTTATATTTATTTGAACTTAGACAAAATCGGCCGTTGTACACCTTTTTGGGAGATAAATATTTGTTCTTATTGCACAAGGAAACATCCTTCTGTAAAATAAATGGAGTATAATGTTAAGACGAAGCTTACATTGGTTTCAATTCAACCACTGCAGGTGCAATTGTTATGTGTGTAGCAAACCTGGCATTTTCTCGCTGTGCTTGTTGAACCAATTACGGTGCACTGCTTTATTGCAAAGTGCATCCCACATGACTACAAGTTACAACCATGGTACACTAGAACGATAAGAAGAAGTGACTACACAGCATGTATTTGACAAAACATATGTTAATTTGTTTCTGTCGTTGTACGTCCTTAGAAAGGAATGTGGCACGAGGTAATTCCCCAGCGTATCGCAAGACGTATTTTACTGATAAGAAACATACAACAATGTTTTTATTATTCGTTTTTATATTTGATAATTAGTCTTATTGATGCAATGCTATTCGTTATTTATTATTCTCCTCGTGGTGGCGTGATGAATAAATACATCTTGAACAATGGCTAATTTCAAGCATGACAATGATTAACACTATGCAAAAGATTTTTAAGTTTTGTCATTTTAAATCTGCTTTGATAATTTTTAGCAGGTACATTGCAAAAGCGTTGGTTTGTTTTTCTAGTCGTTTAGTTCAAAAAATATTTTGAGAACGAGAAAGTCATCGATCTCATAACTTAGTCATCAATCATTGGATTGGAATCGATTGTGCAATGGATGGTACATCAGCTTGCAAGTCACATTCTGTCGCTGTTTTGTGTCCATCAACGAACGGCTAATAATTGGACGGAACGCAATGTGAAGTGTTTTGCAATCAAGTGACATTTTTTCGGATGACAATTCTCATTCGTCGTCAGCCCATGATTCAACTTTTTCCAACCTGCTCTTCCTTTCTGAAGACGGCGACAATACAATTAATTAGCATCATCCGATAATGTGTGACACATCCTTATTTTTTTTTTAGTTTGACACCATTATAGACAGTGACTTTGTAGTGATAATGAAACTAGGCAATTGTTCGATGTACTTACTCTACCAACAATAACCGTCTTGAAAGTTACTTCATACATTATTCATATAAACCTTTTATTGAATTTGTTTTCGTTTCTTTTGAAGAGTTCGGTGCACTTGTGTGTAAATATGTTGTAATTAATAACAAGATAGGATCTTGGGTGTCCCAACATGTGAGGCGAGCTTTGAGCGGTCACGTATGTCTTATATCTATACTCTATACCGCCGGGCTAAGCCGAGTTGTCAACATCACCACTCGTTGACAACTTTCTTCAGTTCTCTGACAAGCCCATGGAACGATTACGAAATAGACTTGTAAATGGAATTCTCGTATCCGTTTAGGTGGTCGGATAATTCAAATATTAGAAACGCGTGGAATTCTACATCGTGCACGAAATGGTGATGGTTCAAGAAAATATCCACAGTCACATGGGTTTGCCCTTGAAGAACGTTGCATGGATTACAAAAATACGCCTAAATCCAGTTCAAATGGCTGTGTATTGTATCTCGACATATTTTTACATGAAATTGAAGTATATTTATTTAGCTACTGGAATTAATCATTTTGCGAAGCTACAAAAATGGCTCTAGTATTGTAAGTTAGAATGATAACGTGGATTTTTATACAGACAAAAAAATACAAGCATCGACGACGTTGAGATTTGAGCATTTTAAACAATATTTATAGAAAAGGAGAAATGGCAGAGTCACTGAATACTTTGAATTCATCAAAGCGTTCGCGTACTTAAAAAAAAGGAGTCATAGCGGTAGAGGTTGTAGTTTATCTTCTCCGAATGTTGTTGCAGTGGCATTGAAAGTCGCCGTTGGCTCATCCCTCTATATTAAACGGAAGGAATTAAAAATGTCCTCTGATTACCATAAAACACGTTGCACGATTTCCTGAGTCAGTCATCCCGGCCAAATCGTGCGTCATACATAAGGCAAAGCACTCCACCTTGGGAAGATAAAAACACACGCGGCAACCGTGTCACTGTCACAGGTGCACGGTAGTCTGATCTGACGGGCCGTGTTTTGTTTTCCATCTGCCTGTCAATGAGAGCAATGTCTGAAGACAACTGCAGCTTCAAATCACAACCTTTTGAATTTTGGACATTTTATTTGGAATATTTCTTTTGGCAAATATTAGTTTGTGAGGTCACCCGCCAATAACGTTTAATGCGAAGATTAATGTGGTTATAGTAGGACCAAGGTCACACTTGGAACGCATATGGTCAAATATTTGAAGGCTCTCGTCTTCACATCATGTTCATTGCAACAGGTTTGACGAAGACGGAATACTTTTACGTAAGACATAGTTTTGCGTTGCGGATGTAAATTGGTTTTATTCAATACCGCAATCCATATGCTTTTGTTTTTTTATGAACGAACTTGAAATACCTACAACTTAATTTTTGTGTCAAGACCAATATAATAGAACCCCAACATTTAATACCTAACGGTAATATTATGCATTTATATTGTGGCAAGTTAAGGTAATTTCAATGTATCTAATTATTTTTGATAATATATGTTTAGCAATTTCGGAATTAAAATATCTCCTTGAAGTGATACTGCGAGTTTCGATCAGAGCATGGATTTATAATAGTATCAGAGAGACTATCTCCCGAATTTGTCGGTGTTTATTCAAACACATGAATGTTAATGGTGAAAGAATTGCATCTTAGTTCTGTTGGAACATCATTCAGCTTCTTGTCTTGATAAGAAATATTCTTTCTTATTCGAGCTGCAATAATTTCCGAATGTTATATTAGTATAAAAATATTTTGTCTAACTTATACGTTTAAACTTAAAGTATGATATTTATTATTATTAATTATTAATACATTAGTTAAATTATTATGTTTCATTGATACATTTGTATTAAAAGGATTATGAGCGACACTATTTTCAATCTTGACGTTATTCCATGTAAAACCAACGTTTATTACATCAGTGGCGTGTCTCAAGAGTCGGTGGTTACACCCTTGCTATTCTTGGTGTATGTGGGTATATAAATAGACTGTTTATACTTAGACAGACAAGATAGACAATGCAGGAAATCTCCGCTGAATAAGGAAAACAGTCCCCATACAACGTGTGTTATATTTTTAACTTGGCCATTTCGTTACAAACAAACAAAAAAAACTAAAAAAGGATAAATGATTGTGTTGCTCCTGTGACATTAACCTTGTAAGTAAGTAAGTAAGATGGTGTGTTCTCATTTAGCGGCAAGGCACGTATTGCGAAGCCGGCCCTGAAGATGTGGCCACATATGGGCATGGAGTGTACAAGGAGAATGACTCGTTTCTACCGCCGCGCGAGGCTCCGATGAAAACACCACCGCAGATGAAGTCAAGTGAAAGAAAATATTATACGGACGATTTGCGGCTGTCTATATTAATGCGATGTGATTAGTGGATGTTTGTGACGAAGATTCGTGGGGGATTCGAAAACATGTCCCTTGGTGCCGTTCGTCTCGGGACCAAGGTTATCTAACCGCCTGTTTCACACACGCTATTTGAACGAAAATTTATAGATTTCAAACATGCCGACGGTATTCCACTAAGTAGTGTGAACTAGTCTCGTAAGTGTTTGGTGGTTTTTCTAATACCTAATACACGGGAGAAAATAAACACTAAATTACCCCAACTTAATTAGTCTCAAAATAAATAGCCGATTCCAATTGTAGCAAATTCATTTTCTATTTCTCTAGTTGAAAGGACGTCAGAAATCTGTACGTGTTTGTTGAAACAGTGTGCAGGATCTGAGGAAGTATAAGACTAGTTGCGTTGGTACTGGAGTTGTTAGGGACGTTGAAATGTTGAGAACTGATGAGTGATGACGTAGAAAGTGATGTGGGTATTTTAGACTCGGCTACTTTGTAGGCATGAGAATCAATATCAGCATACTTCATTCGCAAGATGCGTGTAATCGCATTGGGTATACGTGAACTCGTCACGCATCAACGCATCTATTGCCACTCGTAATTCACGACGCATCACATCACACGGCCAATGTGGACAATGCAACAATGTAATGTCCGTTGCATCACGTGATAAGTGATCTTCACAATGGGTGTTACCATGCAACAATGCAACGTAATGTCCGTTGCATCACGTGATGTACTGGCGACGCCGTAGAAGCAAGGTATCACCTAAAATTCTGAGAAGAGACGGTCGCTCCACACGGTCTATTTCAACGGTATTCAACTCGAGATTGCCCGATCGATCGCTGCATTGTTATTGCCCACTGTATTGACTGCACCGACCGTGAATGGAATGCGACACCACCACGTCTGACAACATGCTGGCGATATTATCACTACCATACCTGAGGCAGGAGAACGGGATGCAACTAGATTTAGGTTGGTATAGTTGTCACACGCGTCACTTCACTACTACATAATCTGTGACGACAACACCTTGCAAGTAAACGCGGCGCGACTATACGTGATCTTCACAATGGGTAATACCATTGTGACGTCACTGTCCCGTAGACTCTCAGCTCAATATGCTGAGCAGGTCAAGATGGCTATTCAAGTTCATTGATTGTAGATGCTGATTGACGTCAATGCTCCTATGTAAGATTGTTTCAAAAGAAGTGTTATATGTGTCTCGTACGGATGCTTTCGTCATACTTACTGAGGATCTAGTGAGTGGCCAATCGAGTTACTATCTTCAAATACGGATCACTGATTGGCCACGAGTACCTCGTCTGTGACGAAAGCATCTGTAAGATTGTCTCTGGACATGTATATAGCTACGACGAATTTACCATTATTTTTATTAAATTCAGACTGATAACGAATAGTGTTGTTAATATAAACTGCATTAAGATCGAAATCGAGATTTGTTTCTCCGTTGATATGGACAGATTTAAATTAGTACACATAATGTAATTAATAGTTTATGATTAAAAGAGTGAAAATCGAACACTTTCTTCGATCTAAGTCAACAGGTATATAGGGATATGTTGTTATGCATGGTTAATTATAGCACACCATAAATTCTATTAGACATCGTTTCACGCATACTTATTTAAATATGTAAGTAAGTTGGATTTCCCAGTTTAATTTCATAGATGAATGGACGTTTTCATTTGTACGTATGCCTTATGGTGTACCATGTGGGGTTTCCATTTTATGTTACTTTTCATACGTTAATTTTGGACTCTATTATTTTGTAACACGACATTAGACAAAATGAGTACATTTTGTCTATCCTTTGTTAATATGGATTCTATAATTGTATGACAAATTTTCTTTTGAATGATTTTTTAAAATGTAAACATCAGGATAATCAAAACATTTCTTTTGGAAATGGTTACATTACAGATCTTAAACTTGTTTACGAGTGTTGAACGGTCAAATAAATGCATCGTAACAATCTTTCTTTACCGGAATGTCGATACGGCAGACGCTCACATTCGGCGACATTGTTGCGTCGTATTGACGGAAAACCTTGATCCAATGTTATACTTTTATTTTCGTTACGGCACCGCATACAATGAAACGAGCTTAGGCCGTCGCTCGCCGGGCACAGACCGACGCATCTAGGACGAAGCAAAAACAACTAAACATCGGAAACGAAAGGGAATCTGTACACAAGCTAGTGAACTTCCGTTTGACACCTGTTGCGCGTGTTGTCGTTTTTTTCTTCTTCGACCAATTGAAAGTTTAGTAACCTTTCTCATTGACAAGAGCGCTTTTTCTTCTTCTTTTATGAGCTTGATTTTATCTCGAATGCGACTATCGATGGTGATCTCACTGATCGATCAAACTTCGACTAGTTTGAATATCGTAGTGACGTCTATATTATTATTTGGAGAATTTATTCCTCACTAGTTTGAAAAATATCAATAAATCAATCTAAATTTTTTGTATATTGAATAGACAGTTCTATTATTAGAGAACAGTTTTGAAAATGGCCCGTGTGCACAACAAGGTCGTAATGTCGGTCGGTCTAGACACAATTGATTTCTTCGCTGTCGCAACGACGCGAAAGCTGCAGCCACAAAAAGATCGCCCTACCTCTATAAAATAACAATGAGACATTTAACGATTGTTTTATATTCGAGTGTCTCTTGTCTTTGATCTGACTACGCATCAGACATAATGTCCGATGTCAAGTTGTTTTGATTCGCGTGCTCTGGTCCATTTATCATACTCACGACTGCTCTCCTTGAGTTTATACCTTCAAAACACGGCGATTATGAATGTTTTAGTTGTCAGCTACACTGACAGATCGGGGTTTACTATGTAAACATCGGCGATCTAAAACAGTTTAGAAGGCAAAAGGAGTGAGAGAACGTGTAGGTCTACATTGAACAATACATTCTAAATAGTGTCAACATCATTATCGTTTTCATAAATGTATAAATATATGACAAATAGAAACAATTATAATATAATTTTCGACAATCTTTTCGCATCCGACAAAAATTAATTTAATTTGATGTTTGAGCTAGTTTTTACATATCGCTTCTTCGAGCACTCTTATGTATCAAGAGATGACTTTTCATGATGACATAATATTAGCATATAACTTATACTTCAGTCGAAAATGTCAAGGCACATTGAATGTTGTCGTACCTCTATGTTCCTCCTACAACCAACACTTGAAATTTAAATACAAGTTTAGTTTATAAAGGTAATTGTTATTATTGCAAGTAATACGTGATTTACACGTTAGCGGCCATGGGCCTATAAAATAGTAAATTTTGAATTAAGTTACAAAATACAAGTATCATTAACTAGATTTACCGAAATTCTTTTTTATATTAATATTTCGTAAGAAACCTAACTCAGGGACAATTCACGGAACATTTGGAAACTAATCTTCGAGGGGTGTTATCATGACTCAATCTTAGAAAATCTTAGAAACTTCGGGTAAAACCTTCAGTGAGGATTATCGGTAGCGGGTACCGAACTGGCGACCTCCCGAATTAGATCCTCGTGTGCAAGAACTGAGCTATCTCTAACGTGTGTTATACTGGGATTTCACCTGTGTTGGTATGTTTTGCGTAGCCGATTCGGAAGTGTGGCATTTACAACATTCAAGGTCCCTTTAAATAGCAATCAAACTAAAGTAATTAGTGGTTAAGGTCTCGCCGGTTAAGAGTTGCACACTCATGACATCATAGCGATGGTAATTTACATGTTGCGTCTAGCCAAACACTCAACACAATGAAACACATGTATTTATACCATTGTCCATCTCTCGCTAACAATCCTCACATTCACTTTATTGTTTTGAAATATTTCTTCTATTTTGAGAGTATAACTTTTTACTACCGTAAAAATCAATAATTTAAAAATTAAAACGTGTCACCGGTTTAATTTAGAGATACTCTTTTAATATAACAACAAGTGCTTGTGATAGGTGGATTCAATTTGATGTAATAAATAAATTCGGTGACAGATGTTCGGACATTGATAGGTAGTAAAATTAACTATATACAAACGGAGGTTATAAATTTCACGATTCAAGGATCTATAAAAGCCGAGAGAAAAGTGTTGTGGCGAACTGAGGTCTTGGTGAGGTCTACTGCTCGAGTGAGCAGACACTCCAACTCTAAGCCAACAAACACTACACAACGGAGTGGCAATTATTAACGTCCATATTTAGCTACTGACTTATTAATTATTAATGTCGTTTTGAAGTGTTCTTATGGGTATACTACATTGAAACTCAAGGTTATACTCGTATTTTTTTTTTTTTTTTTTTTAAGTAATTAAGGAAGCATGTGTCATGTGTGTCTATATCTAAGAGGCGTTGTTTAATAACAAGAACACATTTTGTCTGTGTGTATCTTTTGTCAGCTGCTATTAATAGATCATGTAAAACATCACTTGGTATTGTTAATTAAAATGTTTATCAGTCTGCGAAAAAACAATGTAGAAATAAACCACGAAGAAAATATCATTAAGTATGAACGCTAAATATGGGGTTGTAATTTGTGGAGCGGATCTGTTTAACTTTTGAAACTTTTGTACATTCGATTGTTTTTATTTTTGGGTGTGTTCAAAAGTATCTAATTAATGTTATAATGCAGACATTTTGAGTTTATTTGTTCATTTTGATAAACGTGTGGATTTTGATTGCTGCCCAATGAAGTGCTTGAAATACACGCTAGGTTACAAATTAAAAAATCGGATAATGTACAACTGGACCGTGGTCGATTATGGGTTGGTCTGGTGAACTTCGATGTCTGGGTCCCGGTTCGAATCCTGAATTGGGCATATGGATATCATGTGCTGTACTATCTTCATTATCATCATCCACTGATCGTCTTGATAAACACCGTTTCCAAAGTATGAGACGTGAAGCCCAATTATTATTGAAACGAAACCAGTAATAGTATTTCATTTGTAATTTTTTTTTACTTTCATTGTTCATAGATAAAAAAAATAGCAATGTAGATAATAAAACAATTATTTAGACTATCAGAAATATTGAGTATAAATTAGTTGTGCGATTGATTGGAACCCAAATATCAATCAATCAACTAATTTGTACTTAATATAATTAATGTGGAAAATAAGGTAGGTTGTAAAAAAAAAAAGATTTTAAACTTGAATCTCAACAATAAATATAATTCAAGATAATCATCATCATCATTTCATATTACACATGACGTCATGCCCGTGAAGCCCGTCCGAGTCCACGGCGATGTCACGCTCGTGACGTGACCTTCGCGTCATAACCGAAACAGATATAACAATCCAGATAACTTCTGCAAATTAACGCGGCGTTTCGTTTCGGGTCCGAGTGTATCTTCTGCGCTGATCTGCTCAGAGTAAGACAGATAGACAGACAGGCGGGCACACGTTACACCACTATTTCACGTCAATTATCGCGCATAATTCGAGTCGCCACGCTTGTTGCGGATTATCACGAGATGCACAGTTTCGATTGGGCGGCTGTCGTAGATCTAGATGGCGGTAGTGGAGGGGTATGTACTGTACATGCCACATGGTATGTACAGTGTGAGGCGCAGATACATGCTAGCGAACTGCTCGATTATATATCCATTATACTGGAATATAAGGATAACATCATATTAAAAAGAATGATTTGATACATTTTTTAGTTGGCTTTAGGTAGAAAATTAAACCTTATAGGACCACGGTTAAAGAGTCTCATCAAATCACATGAAATTGCTAGAATCTTACTTAGCAAATGATTACAAATGTTGAAATAAATACGAAATATAACAGTAAATTAAAGAAATACATAATATATTGATTTTATGTTTTATATATACTGTTATAAAAGTAGAGGGAAATTAAATAAAAAAAATACATATTGTTTTACCTTTTGTTTATCAGTGTGTATTTTGTTGAGTTGTTCAGGTTCAAATTATTAAAAGTACAGCCCGTGGGCCATGATTCTCTTTATGATCATAACAAATGTCGACAAGAAGAACAATGCTGAGTAATACGACTGATTTAAACATTCGCACATACAAAGAGAGTGGAAGGAAAGAGAGAGAGTGAGAGAGAGAGAGAGAGAGAGAGAGAGAGAGAGAGAGAGAGAGAGAGAGAGAGAGAGAGAGAGAGAGAGAGAGAGAGAGAGAGAGAGAGAGAGAGATAGAGGTCTTCTACATCCAACCGCGGATTCTTGGACAATGCAAAAAACGTGTTTAAAGTTTAAACTTAAATTTTTTTAACCTGTCCAGCTCACATGGAAGGCAATTCTGATATGTGTGTAAACGTTGCAACGTGTTCAAGCGATGATTTTTACGTTTTTCACCTCCGTCCGATTCAGTGGAAGGGCAAGTGACGCACATTAACGTCCTCTCACGGACAACTCCGTCCTGGATAGATGCTTTTACTACCGACCATTAGTCCAAAAATGATAAATTATGTGAACATTCTGTAATTAATGTTACAGAGGCTACATTTTTAACCTATCGTCAAACTCTAAATGATGGTGTGTTGTGAGGGGGGGGGGGGAGGGACTGGAGGCCGTATAACTTCGGTTGTTATGATCTTGTTGTGGCTGTGTTTAGTCTACAACTTGGAGAATATTTACTTGTTGGTTGTTCTGGTTACTGGAAAGTTTGTTCGGTTCGGATCCCAACTGTCACGAAACTGTGGTCCGAGATAATGTTTCGCTTGTAAATCACCATCTGGCTCATGGATCTCATTCCCTATTCCTCACCCTCGGCTTATATTATATCTACACTGCGTAGGCGTGCTGTATGTATAAGATGTATTGGGAAGAGAACAATACATGGCATACGCAATAAAAATAAGTGCTGAAGAGTGTTAGACACAATTATAACTAAAAAAAACGTGAGAAAGTAATGTTTATTTCGTGTCTTTAAAATTACGAACGATTATCGTGTTTAATTCAATTGTAATGAATGTTTTGTATATTTGTTTTCGTTATCTGTAAATCCTGATAATGTATGTCTATCTTCCCACAATTGTGACTGTAAAAGTTGTTTTAAGGATGCAAACAGAAAACCTTAATTTTAACTATCTGCTACCGCAGAGACGACAATCCCCAATAAAGACACTAATAGTAAAATGTCTGATGATACATATTTAGTATCGTATCTGTTTTTTAATAATGAGAACATAATAATACTCCACTAACAACCTAACCCTTCTCATAAACACAGGCCACCCTGTAAGCCGCCACCGATGCAAATAAGACAGAAAACGAACATGTATAACCACTCTGATGAGCATAAACAAACAGGTTTTCTCGTAACACACGACAGGGCTTAGCTAAGATAGAAATTACAATAAAATCAATGCAAGAGATGTTCATGTATATATTATACATATTTATAAACACGACACTGATAAAGGCATAAACAGCTTGTTGTGAGCAGCCGACCACGCGCGTGCGTACAAAGCGGTATATATGCAGGTGTGACCCTGAACTTTGTAAGTAACAATCGGCACCCACACAAGTCTCCGGATATTGTAACAAGTAATTATTGACCGGCCGCGCGATCCAAGACGAATCTTTTATGATGAATAGAAAACGAATATTATAATTTAAAACCGATTTCCCTCTCGTAAGTGTGGATTTATTTTGATTTATGTTGTCATTTCATTAAGGCTTTGTATAGAGATAACGCTAACAAGGCGCATTCCGATTCTATTCTGTTTTTTCTAATAAGATTAAGGTGGATGAGTGAATGAATGCCGGTGTCGCGAGTGCAACAGGCGAATTAAGGACGGGTGTGACGTAGTCGGCTGTTTGATGTTTAGTCGTCTCGTTGGACATGTTCGAACACGTCTTCGAGACGAGACAGGTTAGCCATGGTGCAATAAGACGGTGTTGAAACTGAAACCGCAGGATATTACCGTTTTTAAATCATAGCTGAAGAATGATATACGTACACCGCATATAAAAAGTTAAAAGATAGCACCCTGTGATTTCGTATAAGTGCACTACAGACTGTGAATGCTAAATTTCTTATAATTTAATTGGTAAGGCCCGGTTTCACTATACGGTTAGTCCCTCGAAACACGTTAATCAGAGATTTGCTATAAACTCATGGTAGAAAACACCATATGGGCATTTTGAACGTAATTTTTATTGAAACTATCGTAGGCAACCCAAGATTACCTTACATATGCTTTCGTCACAGGCGAGGCACTCATAGCCAACCAGCGAACCGCCCGAAACAAGCGCACGCAGAGAACGATCGCTGATTGGCTACCGACCCCTCGCCAGTGACGAACGCATGTGTAAGGTTGTCTTGGGTTGCCTATAACCATATTGTTACAATATATTATATCTGTTCGATCAATGCCACTATACCCGCAGAAGATGGGACCGTTCCAATCTAGGTTTCGTCAGTACACTATTACCATCAAACAAGCTACCTATACTCGGCTATAAATAAGTTATAGGAGTTAGTTCATCTTCTGCACAGTGTATACAACTTAATCTTCGGACCAAAGAATGTTTGTTTCTCTTATACGGATGGTAATTTTGTAATCCTGCATTTATGTGGTCGTGAATAAAGCAGCGACTAGGGAAACGGGTAATTTGCATTCGATGGAGTTCTTAATCCGAAGACGACAGTGTTGAAAGTTGCTGCTGAAGAAACTTGTTGATGTCAGGGTAGAGAAAACAGTAACACATACATCATATCTTTCTAGACGGTGCCACGGGGTCTTAACATTCACACATCTAGCTACTTATAGAGGTGGCCCCCGTGTACACTATAATATGATCACATCAAAACAAACGTATTCCCAGTCGGGCCCGGAGTAGAATTTGGCCCAGGTTGACTCTGCCGATCGTAAGAGGCGACGAAGTGAGGTCCTCCAATTGGCCATTTCCATCCATTAAATCTATTCTTTGCTCCAATCTTCTACGTATTCATACGTAGTCGTTCCCTACCTCTAGGGGCGCCCGTTGTTGTTATGGTTTTATTTTCTTTGTGGAAAGTAACATGCACGAAACTGTTACCTACAACAACGGGCGCCCCTACGGATTGGGGACACACTCGGAATCCCAGCCTTGTCAAAGGTTGACTAATCGCAGCCCTAGCTCTTGGTGAAAATCTTTTAAATATATATTTTCTTATATATTCTTTTTTGAGTGGAGTAATTATTTTGATCTTACAAACCTATAAATTATTCCATATTAATCAAATTTTTCTATTAACTTTACATCCCCTTTGGTTAAATTTACGCCAAATAATAGATTCTCAGTCGGGATAGGTTAAAATGTAGCGACAGAAGCGCTTCTGGTGGTGTTTCTCAGAAGTATTGGCATTATCCGCGACGATACTGTCATATATAGCAAAGGACTGCCGACACATGCGTAGGATGACAGCCAAGACTCGAGCCAAACACTTGACATTACTGCCGGAGTATTTACTTTCGAATTACACAAAACATTGACTCGGCGCTGCTGAAGACACAAGACAAACAAACATCGGCCGATTAGTTTTCTTTGTCCACACTTGTGGTCATCGTATATACGCGCATTAGTTGAAGTATCAAGACTTGGCGCCAGGATGCGTGCATCGTGCCTGCTGCTGTGCTGTGGGTCCTTATTTAGTGTTTTGCGTCATCGCCTCATCTAAAGATTCCTCAATAAGTGCACCAATACGTATACATTTTTTAAAATTACTACTTTTTTAGATTCCGTTTTCAGGATGTCTTCGAATTATTATTTTTAAATTTTTTAATGCAATTAAGGAACCTTTGTACATCTTTCACTGGCAACATGCGAAATGTATATACATACTTTGTTTCTGAGTGTAGAAAACTCTTTCCCGTCTAAGCAAAACCTTTGGGCTGTTTAGTGATGAATTGAGTTATTTAAAGAGCTGGGAAGGAATTTTAATTCATACACTCGATTTGGATACAAATTTTAAAGCCTTAAGTCGGAGACGGGAATCGAACCTCAACCATCCGAATCACAGCGGTTTGTATATATCTTGCTAATATGGTGTATATTGTTTGATCAGTGCCGTAAACTTCCGAGGTCATGATATTCCATAAGACTCCGTTTTGTGTTTGTTTTCATATTTGCACGTGTTTTGTAAACAGTTCGTGCTTATTAGTTCTTTCTTAATCGATTAACATTAGTTAATCGATATCCTTTCATAATGCTTTGTATAGAATGTACACACTTGACAATAGTCTTTCCTAACATAATGTTTATAAACGTGTTTTTATTATTAGTGTAACCTATGAGTTAGTTCTACATTGGGACACATTCTTAGGTCCAATCTTACAATGTCCCAATAACTTCTTATTCGTCGAATAGTTTGTTTTCTCCATGGCAACCACCAATCAAAACCCTTGAAGCTACAAATAACTTGCTTATAAAATTAGAAGATTGTAAGACCGGGCTTAGTCTTATTCGTAAGTCGTATAGCAACGAAGCAGTCACCATTAATAAATGTTTTACATGCAGTGGCGTATCCTGGAAGTGACAATGGGGGGGGGTCGAACATTCCAAGCAGGCAGGGGTCTGGGGCGAAAGCCCCAGCCGCTGGAGGCCAATTCGCCGAAGGCGAATTTTTTTTCTTCATTTATGACGTTTTAAACGCCTGGAAACACGTTTCAGAATAATAAAATGTCATAGAATAGGTTTAAGAGAATGTAAGAATGCCTACAAAGAAAAATAAAAACCCAGTCACAGAACAACAAAATTACTGCAAAAATAAATATATCTTTCCTATATTTTTATTGTAATTGTTGGCAAGTCTCCTCGTAACTGGTAGTGTTGTATTTTGTGGTAATATCTATACATTTGTTAACACGTTTCTGACGAATGTTTTAGCACTGATTACATACAATAGATTATAGACGATAGGTCCTAGTCAGCTCTTCCTGACGACCAAGAGCCCAAAGTCGTATGATTTAACGGTTGAGTATGTTATTAAACAATAATGAAAATAGTAGTTTCCTCTTCCCTCCTCCTTTCCTTCCTTCTCTCCGCATGTAATTTTTTTTTGGGCATGGGGGGGGGTTTGAGCCCCATAACCCCCCCCCCTTGGATACGCCACTGTTTACATGTATCACACGGAAATCAATTCTTGTAACTAGGTAAACAATTAATACAAATGTATTTATTCCAATAAATCAGAATTCGAAGATAGTTTAAAACGTTTCTCTTGGCTGCTGATTCGGATTATCATGGCTCTAGCTTTGGTGAGTGCTTTGACGCTGAAGTTTCTCTGGACTCTCATAGTATTGTCGGCGGACATCATCAAACTCGCAGCTTCTACAGTCAGGGTCAAGGGCAGCAATACTGTTCACCATTTCTATCTAACGGACTTCACAGTTTCTCTTGTTTGAGTGATAAAAATAAAAATATTAAACACTGTATAACTGTGTTGATGTTACTCAAAACCACCGAGCTTAGTGCTCAGTTGTAGAATTCAGATAACCCTTTGTATCGCAAGGCTCTCATTGTATACTCGTCAAAACAATTTTCAAAATTATTTTTCTCCAAGTTCATTTTTTTACACTTTTTTGTGCCATTTGGAAAGTTACGATTTTTCTTCTTGTCCTTAACATTATCCTTATTAATAATAGCACGATCGTAACAGGCAAACAGATTAAAGAGTAGTTTGAAATATTGCTCACATTATCAGGGCTGTCGGAAACCTGTAGCGTAGAGAGACTTCTGGCCACGGTTGACAGACCATGTTATCGGGGCAACGCCCTTCTATCGCCATCATTTAATTGTTTGCGCACAGCACAGTGGATGATGACGATAGGTGTGTAAGGACCGTTGTTCTCAATACCACCTTAGAGTGTATTTTTTTTTGTTTATCCATAACGTATACTGGGTTCTTGGTATTGTCTTTACATTTTCATAATAGGTTTATGTAGTCAATGTCCACTACGTGGACAGAAATCTTGTTTTGAGTTTAGAATGTAAAAAGAATGAAGTGACGTGTATAGTATGCAACATAAGTAAATCAAGGGTAGGACACAACATGTATTTACTCCAACAACCCTTCTGCACTCATTATTTTTTAATCCAATATGGTTAGTAGGTTATACTGATCGTCATTTCTCATAAACGTATGTTGCTTATTAATTTGTAAATTAGATTGAGCCAAAAAATAGTATGGTGAGTGTAGGAGAGAGTTTACTTGATTTACTTATGACAGCAAGTGCGTAACTTATGATTAACATTATTCAAAATAGTTGTTTTTCTAATATTATTAATCCATGTACATATTTTTATAAGAAACAGTGTTTATACATCTCAAACCAGGGTATTTAGTGCATTTTAACAAAATATTCCTCCATCTTGTAATGAGCTCGACAGCACTTTGTTGTATTTCGTTCTCCAAACAGTCATCGATTCAGCATCAAGTTAATCTAACACATCTCTAATGAGACGATCTGACAGAGATAAAAGAGCTTCTGTAATATAAGAGTCTTCCCCTGTCTGTGTGTGTATGTTTGGCCATCTCGCTCTCACGATCTTGCCTGCGATAAACTTACCTCGGTGCCAAACCCACCCAGATCGCGGCTGCCATTACGTGTAGTGTAGTGTAGGCTCGCGATATGCATACAATGGTAGGTAACCAAATACTGCAGTGTGGTCAGAGCGATCAGTGGCGATAAATACTATCCACTCCACTGTGACCAACCTTGAAACAAATCGAACACACGACCGCAAAACCGCAGGATGGATATATATATATATATATATATACACAGGGATCATTAAAACAATTCACACACATGGTTTCTTTATTAATAAATTCTTTTATTTATTAATTAATTAATTAATCTTTCAGTACAACTTAAAAGTCTCTAATACGTAATATATGTAAGGCCAAAAACCACTGTTAAGTAAGTTGATTTTGCATTATTTTAGGAATATGATTTTTAGTTTGATTAATAACATTGATTAAAATGACTTACATTTTAACAAAACGCATTAAATTATACTTAATAGAATGAAATAAATATACATAAAAAATATACAAAATGATACATTATGGGTGTTTTGTTAGAATTATCTATTAATAAGTTTGTCATGTGAGAGTGTTAACATCTTAACCGAAGGTTAAAACAATATTTACTGGAGAATATCTACACATTCATTGTATGTTTTTTATTGTTTTCATTTCTTTTTTTTATAATGTTCTCACTGCTGGTCGGCATCTTGCCAAAAAGTGCTAGAAATCTCCACGGAATGGATATTTTGAGCGTTTGATATCGATAATCTACCTCCAAACTCACACATTCGTCATCAGCTATAAACATTAGAGTGGATTAACAATTCTATTTGAGATTGGCCGATCCTCATTTCGGCAAGTACATGCGTGTATGTATGTATGTATGCAGGCAGGTAGGCGCGTGTAAGTGGGTCTATTAAAATACTGCAGTCGTAGAAGCTATTTTAATTGAGTCGTGGTGTGGGTACGTAAAGCTTTAGAGAGGGGCAGCAATGTACATCGAGGGGGTGGGGGAGGGGGCACGAAGCGTGGACGTGTATTACTAATGGCTGTGAAGATAAGTATATAATAATAACGAGACATTCTCGATATCTAAAGGGAATGCCCAAGGCTGTACCTAATTCTATTTTACTATTACTACATGTTAGGCACCAATAATCAGTCAATATTATTTAGAAAATCATATCAATTCAATTAAATCCTATTCAAAGTCTTCGAAACGTCAACGATTTACAGATAAGTTCCAGACGTTATTGTTTTCTTAATTAATATATTTATAAATGTGGCCTTCAACTAATGTGCGTAGGATATTCTTTACAATCAACAAGTAATAAAGTTTCAAAACAAAGTTGATCCGACCAACTCCAAACAGGCCTGAAACATCGATAAATCTATTCTATAATCTGAATCAATCTACAAGTAACTATATAGATAATACACAAAATGACGGTAACGGTAATGGGGGGACGGCGAACTAGCTCTCTCGGCCGACGTCCAAAGAGTTTGAACGAAACGAGACGGGGGCTGGTATTTTACTTGTTGAGCTCTCTGCTTTGGAGTCTTTCCTGGGGCTCGGTACGACGGCCTCGCCTCGCGGTCCGCCATGTTGGATCCCCTGCAGGGACCCGTTGTTGTGGACCCACGTGGAGGTGAAGTCCAGCTCGGGTCCCTGGGGCAGCCTCGATGTCGCCTCGCATTGGTTCTCCTCCAACAGCCGCTCGTCAACGATGTCTTTGTACTGCCGGATGATCTCGCGCATCTTGTCGAGCACTTTGGCGTCGTCGCCCAGGTCGTTCACGTCGAGGATCTGCTTGACCAGCGGAGAGATCTCCTTGGTGGG
This sequence comes from Isoperla grammatica, assembly GCA_945910005.1. NCBI lineage: Eukaryota > Metazoa > Arthropoda > Insecta > Plecoptera > Perlodidae > Isoperla > Isoperla grammatica. Next base: position 50,964,091 of record OX246740.1, read on the forward strand.
GGACGTGGTCAAGGAAACGGACTGACCGCTGGTGCTGCGCGGTCCGCTTACCTTCCTCGTGGGTGTCGAGTGTGTGCTACCTGACCCGAGGCTGCTACGTAGATAAGAGTTCCTCGCCCCCAACCCCGGCGTCTTCGCCTGTGTGTTCGAGTACGTCGTCGGCGTCAACGCGGGTCGTGTCTTGCTTCGCGACGACCAGGTACCGTTCTGGGGCTGCCTACCGGAAGCTTTGCCCATCGAGCCGGAAGTTCCCTTCGCCGTTCGCGGATCCGAGCGGAGACTGCGGTTTATCGAGGACCTCCTCGGGGAAAGCTCCGGGGTGACGGGTTCGAACTGGTCGCCGTTGTCGATGGAGCGGCTGCGGGTTATCCTCTGTACTCCCGTCTTGCTCGTGGGGACCGGGGACTGGGACTGGCGGCGCGGGTCGGAGGGGAGAGAGGTCTTCTGCAGGATCCGTCTGGGGGAGCCGTCAGGGGAGTCCCGGCAGATGGGCGTGTTCTCCTTGCCGTACGACGAGTTCTCAACGAGCGAGCGACGCGGGGAGGTGTAGTTGTGTGTATCGTCGCCTGACGACGCGTAATGGTGACACGGCGAGTCGTCGTCGGTTACCATCGGGGTGGGAGCGTCACACGGATCGCTGATGGTGATCACAGTACCGGTCGGCAACGTGGTTATCGTGATGCTCTCGTCGGGAGTCGTAGACTGACCGTCCTCGTTCGAGAAGGTGGAACTGACGGAAGCCCGCTTTGAACACTCCGAGTCGGCCGAGTGTCGCTTCTCCAACACTCTCTCCTCGCCGTTCACGATCACCTTCCTCATGACGGGCTCCCCGTTGACGGGTGGTGACGTCACAATCACGGTCCCCAGACTGCGGTACCCCTCGTCAGAGACCTCGCTGCCCGAGTCGTTCTCCTGCTTCGCCGTCGTCGTGGTCGGGACGTGGTTGTCGAGGATCTCCGGACAGTTGTTGTCGTCATGCGGCTGGGTCGACGCTTTCCTCTTGACGAACCTCGACGGGGTGGGTGACCTTGACCGGTTCCTGTTGGGGGTTGTGCGGCCGCTGTTGGTGCCGGGGGGTTGCAGGCTGCGGCGAGGGGTGGGTGAACGGGAGCGGTTGCGATTGGGAGTGGTGCGCCCGTTGACGGGGGCCTGGAGGTTGACATTGGGCGTGGAGCGACGGGGGGTCGGGGAGCGGGAGCGGGCGCGGTTCGCAGTGTTTGAGGGGGGATGCAGGGTGGGGGTGCAGACCGTGTTGCGGCGGGGGGTAGGGGAACGGCTACGGTTGCGGCTTGTGCGCCCGGACTGGGGCGGGTTGAGGGTGTAGGGGTCCGGACGGCCGCCACTGCTGACACTGGAGGCGGAGGATCGACGGGTTCTTGGAGGTGACCTGGGGACAGAACACACAACAAGTGTTAAAACATCGATCATCTGCCATCTTGCCGAGCTCTAGAACAACAGCAATTTTAAATAATCATTCACGAATACATTAATTGTGACTGGCAACTAGTTGACCTTGTAAAAATCGCTCAAATAACTCGTATTTTAATGAATGCATGTGTTTGTATGTAAGCATCTGTACACGAGGTGTGTTCATGCATAGACTAGATGCTGAAGAACTGATGCAAATCTTTGCTCTTTCGTTCTAGTCAGTATTATTTTACGATGACGACATGTCGTTTAGTAAGTTGTTTAACGACGTACTAAAATATAGCGTCGGCTCTTTACGTCGCCTCGTATGACAGGTAGAGCTACCATGGATCTATTCCGTCCCGGGTTCAGATGGGACACGAGTATTTATGAAATAATACAAGTTAAACGTGTGCATAGTTACACCAAGCTAACTATATTCTCATGCTACAGCGCGATAGCTGAGTTCAACATTACAGCTTAATTTTCTCGTCTCTAGTTCCTAGCATCTATACTTGAAACAAGTCCACTAGCGAAAATTTTCGGCGTTTTTTTTGTAATTCTGAAAACTCTAACCACGGTGGGCGTGACTAGTTAGCTAGTTCCCTTTACTTAGCGGAAGATCACCATTTCGAATGTGTAAACGAACACCAAGCATCTGTTATGTTCGTTGCAAAAGCGTAAATGAAAACGAGGATGCAAAATCTAGGGCCGCCTACGTAGCAAGAGCTGGGTCCCTGAAAATAGATACATCACTTCGGCTATAAAATGGAAAACAACAACAATGAGTTACGAAATGACACCAGAAAGCGGAAGCTAGAGATGCGTCTTCGAGGTCTATCATTAGTGTAACGAACAGTGAATGCGTAAGTAGGGTATCCAGCGTGTGTGACTTAGGAGTGGTAGTTAGTTCCAATCTTTCATTTAATATGCATATAGACAAAATCCTTCCGAAGGCCTTCAAAATGCTAGGATTTATCAAGCGGACGTGCGGACGTGATTTCTCTGACGTCACAATTCGTAGACTGTACCTGGGTCTTGTTAGGCCGATTGTTGATTACGCTAGTGTAATCTGGTCTCCTCACCACCTAACCAAGATACACAACGTCGAACGCCTGCAGCACAGGTTAATCAAGTGGTTCTGTTTTAGAAATAATACTGCTTATCATAGAGTAAATTATATAAATCTGTGTAAGTCCAACCTGCTGCAAACATTAGAGCATAGACGAGAAACATCTGATCTTGTCTTTCTTCAAAGAATAGTGAAGAGTGAGGTAGACTGCACAGATCTATTGGAACTTATATCATTTAACACGCCTTCAAGACGCTCAAGACACACTGGACTTTTTAATGAACCGGCTGCAAGAATAGACGTTTATAAACATTCATTTCTTCCTAGAACGGTTAGACACTACAATGGAATGGAAAAGTATAGCGAGTTCAATATCGATTTATTTGGTGACAGCACACCGCTTCTCAAGAAAAAGTGCATTCTGTTCAGTCAGTCCATACACAACATCACTTAAGTTAGTTCAATGCACTGTTATTAAACCTTATCTTCTTCATAATAAATATTTATAACAATTTGCTTTGATAAAATTTGATAAAATGATATAATGTAAAATTTAATGAATTTCCGTTTCTCACCACAACCTTAATATCGCTTCTTTTCTACTCCATGTATTTGTCTTGCAGTTTTCATTGCCAGTATTATTCTACTTCATTGGTTAAAAAATTTGATACAAATTATGTTCACCGTTACAAAAATTATGTTATATGTATCTGCTTGTATATTCCGCTGAAAATACTTAGTATAAGCATTAGTATTAGCATTAGTATTAGAACTCTAGAAGTAGTCAGTCATGTCACCATGAACATTTGTCTTTCTATATGCTTACATTTAATTACTTTAGTATTGCATCCAACGTTTTCTGGAACTTCTGTATTCTGTTGTTGGGTAACGCATAAATAAATAAATAAATAAATAAATAAATAAATAAATAAATAAATAAATAAATAAATAAATAAACGTCTATATATATAATCAATAGAAAACCTGCTGATTATAGAAGATTATTATCCAATACTTTCTCGACACGTTGAAAGGAAGTAAACAAACAAAACAACCATCCGCGTGCATTTCACCTCGCGCGTTTCAAGAAAATTGAAATAATTGTAAATTATTAACTACTATATGAATAATTCATTCTGGTATAATTGACACAATAGGTTGTTGGGTGGCTCGTTTCATGGCTTACTTCGAGGCAAATAAATCTCCAGTGGCCACGACTCTTAACGCCCACGCAAGCCAGGCACAATTAAGACGAGAGAACCGGATATCAAAAACCTCTCGCGTTGAACTTTGCAGAATGTCAAGAAACCAACATAAATTAGAATGTGATTAATTATGGTCTGCGCTGTACAACACAACAGAGTTAACTAACTTTCGAAAAACAAAATGTGGATATATCACGCGCAAATGTGTGTACATGTGTGTTTCGTGACTTGCTCGTGAATGTTAGGTTGTTATTAATTGTAGGTTACAATACAAGCGATATAATACATGTTTATATACTGACGTGGTGGGGATAAAATAAAATACCATATTGCACAATTAATAATATTGCGCATTGCGTCTAGAGTGTATATATATATATTACGAATTGTTTAATTTTCCTATGATGAATTCTAAGTTTTTCTGCTAAACATTTTCAGTGAAATGTAAGTACTGTTTATATTCCTAGTATTATGATAATGGATGCAGTATTAAATCTGTTCTTTCTATTTAAAAAACTTAGGAAGAAGAGTATTATAAACCCGTTCTTTAACATTCAGCCAGGACACAGCATTAGTACATTCTTAAAACCAGCTAATAAATTTCCTCGCCAATAATGTATTCCTGACGGCAGTAAATACAGAACTTCAATGCTTGGGTAACTTTTGCTTTTTGCTTTTCTCTTTTCTTTACATATCTTGTTTTTATCATGGCAACCACTAATCAAAATCTTTCAATATTGATCTTTATTAGTTACATAGAACACAGGTTTTAAGCTAAAGTTGTGAAGCTAAAGCAATCGTCGAAAACAATTGGCTCGAAAATCACAACAAAAAATCGATATATTTCGAGTTTGCCCTATCGGCCCGATAGCTCAGATGGTGAGAGCGTTGGTAGGTAAAGCCGGAAGACCCGGGTGTGATTCCCGGGCGAGCCAAACTGTCTACAATTACTATAGCTTCACACAAATGTAATATCGATAATATTGTATGATTCAATGATGACGTAACGCTTACCTTTCGTAATGCACCTGCGCGTTGTTGAGTTCGAGTGATCCGCCTCCGTTCTTGAGGATCAGCTTTGCGGACAGCGGGGAGCGGTGCGCTGAAATCATGAACAACCATTGCTATTATTATACGAACGGAAATCAAGAAACAATTATTATAAACGATGAACAAGCCCACGCCTTAACAAATGGCTCACGAATGATTAAAAAAAACTTGTACCGTGTCGATAATAATCGTTCTGTTGTTCTAGAAGGTGAGGTCTGTGTGATGATGGACCCTAAACCGTAAAAACGTGGTTGCGGTTATAATGTTTTAAACTATTGTTTATACACTTATACAACGCAACAAAAACAGAAACTGACTCGCTATGTTATAACGTTGTTTTTATTGAAACACTGAGAACGTTGCAAGATGTTGAAAAAAGTGATTCTTAGACGGGTTTGATTTCGTATCACCTGAATAATGAATTTAACACCTGTCAAATATTGAAATTCTAATTTCAATAATTAATTATATGTATAAATCAGAAATAAAAATCGTGACAATATTACAATATTTGAAAATTTTTAAATTCATTGCTTTTAGCTGATACAAAATCTACTTCCGCTTAGGATTCACTTTCTCAATATTTTGAAGCTTTCTCAAGACGTCAATAAAATGCGGTAACATGGTCTTTTGCTAAGAATAGTTACTTGTCTGCAATACAATGCTACCTGTATACGGTCTTATTATTAGTTACAATTTACGACCAACAATAAACTCCTTATGATTCATTTATTTAACACGACTTCTATCAATGCCATCGCAAGCCACCTTGTAATGGTATTGAATCGGACTGAACCAGGAATCTGTGCTGCTCATATTTCAAAGTGTTCAATCTCAAGGTTTACAAGTTACTACTGGTATTTTGTCTGCACGTTAATTGCTCCCATGCGAGGCGAGGCGAGGCGAGGCGAAGAGAGGCATTGATAACTGAATCTATCGTATTGACTAGTGTGATGGATCGCTGTGGATAGGAGGAACACGCTTTCACGAGGCACTGGAGCTCACGGGTGGCCGTGTACTGTGCACTCGCCTCGTTCTAATGCGGGGATTCTACGGTATCTACGACTATGTTGGTCGTAGTTTGATGCTAAAAACACATTTTAGTCGTAGTAAGAAAACTTATGTATACCAGGAATAGCTCGTAAGTATTTGAGCGCGTAAAAAAAGAATATGGTATCAACGTATGTGGTGTAATTATATAAATAGATACTGAAATTTATATTCTGGTCAATTTGGTACATTTATTCCCCAAAAGCAATGATTTCGTAATTATGTAATGTAGCATGTTTTACTTATAGCAGTGTCCTACAGTTCTTTGTCTCTGGCGAAATTATTTTGTTTCTTACGACTACTCATATGCAATAATATCAAAATGACAGTTCATACAATTAATGTCATTATAGATTTACCGTTTTTTTTCCATATATATATATATATATATATATATATATATATATATATATATATGTTGAGACGTAAATTTTCGTAGACAAACTGAGATGTTGGAGAGGGGTTTTGGGTATTAGTCCACGTTTTGTGAGGAGGTTGTTTTTTTACATACCTTCTTTCACAACGTTTCGCCGACAAATGTTGCGGCATCATCAGGTGATATATATATACATATATATATATTTTTTTTTTGAAACTTATTTAGTCTAACACCAGCTATATTCTCGTCTTTGAACGATGAAGATGAGGGAGGGTTGTTAAAGCGCGTGATGATATCGCAATGATAGTAGAGTGAACTCACCGTTCTTGCACCGACATGGGTCGTGTTTGTCCAGATAATGGGAGAGAGTGTCCCACCCACCTCCCACGCGAACCATCACATGGTTACGCAGGATCTGAAAGCAGAAAGTCATAGAATGCTTCACTCGTATCATTCTCTCTGTTTGACATAAAACAAATTAATATGTCTCACAATATTATCCATAATATACTAACTAAACATACTTGTAACATGCATCAACTATAAAAAATAATGATGGCTATAAACATTTCTCGAGTAGGGGGTTATTACCAAAAAAATTAAAAATTAGGGGTGCCAGCATATTTGACCATGAAAAATGAAAAATATTCAGCCGGCTAAGCGTAGTGCATCAATACTATCAGAATAGTTAAACAGTAATTTACCACAGCAGGTAAAGTAATTATGGTACTTTAAATTACCCCTAAATAAGAGGTTGTGATTTTGTTTGAACCAGTCCTTATATTGTATCGTTTTCATTCTAATCGAATATTATAAATATGAGAAGCATCGGTTGACTCTTCTCACCCTGACAAAGATCAAGACTTTGGTGTCTCCAATGCGATATTTCCCCTCGGAAACTCTCTTCATGGGGAACTGCACGGGGCAGGTGCATCGCTCAACAAGCTCCCGAACCTAGAACAAGGAAACACAAGCGTTATTACTACAATCCTATCAACGCTTTACAAGCTTCCAAGCAAAGTTCTACAAGCTCTCGAACCTATAGACAGAACAAGGAACACAAGTGTTATTACTTCAATCCAAAACAAAGCTCGACAAGCTTCCAAGCAAAGCTCTATACAAGCTTCCAAACCTATAGATAGAACAAGGAACACAAGCGGTATTACTACAATCCAAGCAAAGCTCTACAAGCTCTCGAACCTATAGGAAAAGGAAATTCAAGCGTTATAACTACAATCCAAACAAAGCTGTACAAGCTTCCAAGCAAAGCTCTACAAGCTCCCGAACCTATAGAACAAGGAAACACAAGCGCTATTACTACAATCCTATCAACGCTCTACAAGATTACAAGCAAAGCTCTACAAGCTATTCCGAACCTAGAACAAGGAAACACAAGCGTTATAACTACAATCCAAATAAAGCTCCACTAGCTTCCGAAACTGTAAAAAAAGGAAATACAAGCGACATTTTAACAACACAAGCAAAGCTCTACAAGCTATACCCAACCTAGAACAAGAAAACACACGCGTCATCTTCAACCTTTACTTGGCAAAACATGTAATTATATATGCCGACATGTATATATTCGCGCGTGTACCTATGATAAAACCTCTCATAACATATTCACCCAAGCGTTTCGCCAAATCGTGTCCTGTCGTTCTCAGTGGCTAATGAGTGGTTCTGCCACACCCCGACCAACAGACATCTCGCAAACAGGTATCGCACGCACGCCGGGATGTGAACCAAAGACCTTTGAGTTACTTAATAACTTTCTCGCTTGACCCTTTACTATAAGTTACTATCGCTCACGCCACTGCTTCCAAAACAAGGGACTGCCCAGCTACGTGCCTGCAAGTCCAGTCTTCCTGGCTGGTCACATGCGGCCTTCATCGTTCTAACCAATTACCAGACCTCTAAAGGGCAACACAAACGTCTAGATTCTTGATTTATAGATTTAAAAGGAGAAGCGTCCAAAATATAAACTCTAAATTTTCACCAGGAGTAACTTCCATGAAAGTTATATTGGCGTGATGTTTGATAGTTCTTGAAATCAAACACTTTCAACTATGTACAGGTAGGCATACAGGTTCAAAATGTATAGATATTTTGTTTGATGTTCAACATTTGTTATTCAATATTTGAATAGTTTCAACTGGGTTGTGTGTTAATCAGACATACATACAGAAACTGAGGATTATGATGATTTATAAGTAATAATTTAAATATTTAGCAAGTTGATGCGTGGTATCCTTATTTCTATTGATGCATATTTCAAGCAATGACGTGACTTTTTAGCTCTACCATACAGGATATTTTTAATATGGCCATGTTTACAATGCTTAACATTTTTTAAAGTTCAACAAATTTAATATTGTAGTGCGATGTGGTGTTAGAAATAAAATATAATGATGCTGAATAAAAACTGAAGTATCACAATCACGAAACAACAATTTTATATACGCGACACATCAGTATATAGGATGGGAAGAAAGTGAAGAAATTCCCTCTCGATATCTTCTCCTCCGATGAGACATCAATACCATTTGGCAAATCACGTCTTTGCACTGCCCAGTCAAATCATTTATTAGTTCTGCATGCCCGGTATACCTATGTACGTGTCTATTGCGGGGACGACACTTGTGATTAAAATGAAAGTAAGTGATTTCATTGACCGGGACTCCGTGCCCGGGGAAAGCGTCAACTACGAAGAGAAGAGGGCGGTGAGTTGCCGCATGGTCGTGAGTTCCTGTTCCTGCCTGGACAACTCGCTGGGATATAACTTGTCCAATCATCTTCCGACATGGGAATATATCGGCATTCAAGATACCACAAGGCGAAGTCAATAGACCAATTACAGCGGATAAATCGATTACTCTACAACGTATCCAGCTGTGATGTACGAGACTCAATTGAAATTTGTTGCGTGTAAAAAAAATTAATGATGATGGAAAAAAGAAATCATGAAGTCTTCTGTTAGTGATATTGAATTAAATTAATATTGTAACTGAATGATTATTTACAGAAACGTACATAACAGTTTATCCTTGTCGCAATTTTATGTTTTTTTTTGTGTAAATAATAACTGGTGAGAATACGTTTAATCAATCTTAAAACTTGTTGACATGGTACGGGATAAGTAAAAGTAGCTACAAACAAGAATTCAAAACATTTAATTATGCTTTTGCATTTCTACTGGTACACGTAAAGTGTGTGAAAGATACGGGCGGATGTTGAACCAGCGGAGGTCAGAATCAATCAAGCCTGATCAAGCAGATTATGTTTTGAAAGTATTATATTTTATGAGTATTTCACATGATTTTTGAGATTATCCTTAAAGGTAACTTTCATTTGTCCTTGTAGAATGTACTAAGCACCACAGCACACCCACAAAGTAATTTCGAAGTGTTTGTAAAATCAACTCATCAATATTCTTTCATATTTTCTACCAGACTTCTTTTTTAAATATCTATCAAACGCATGTTGCAAGTGTTCCAATTTCTCAACCGAAAATTTTCTATAGGGAGTATTCACGTGACGTCACATCGGCCATATTGGAGGCCACCTAAAGTACTACTTCAAGTTTCATTTAGCTGTCTAGAAAACGAATAATATTGTTTACGGTGAAACATGACAAGTTTGAACACGCATATCCCCCGATAAAGTGTACGAAAATGATTATTGTATGCTTTTGTAACCGATTAAAAGAGTAATCGAGACAAAAGAGTTTGTTTATGTTGATTTTAAGTGATAATAGCAAACCAAAGTTAGAGAACAGTTGAATTTGCATCAAACGCCAGCTGAAACATAGTAACAATGAACTACCAATCACATGCCATTGTGGCCTCCAATGTGGCCACCATGCGCAATATGTGAATACACCCTATACTTATATTCTTTAGTACTCTTTCGTTCCTCATAATGTGGCCTTGACTAAACGATCCCTGTTTCATTAAACCGTAATCCATAATCTTTCATCGTTTGCTCCGCCAAGCACTTCCTCGTTTGTCTCACGAGATGTCCAACATTCTCACCATATATTACCACTTATGTAATTGGTGTGTGTGTAATTGACCAAGACTCGAACCACGTCCAACTGGTATGCGCGCGCACGCTGTCTGTATTTATGCTAATGATGATTGTCTCGTTATCGCATTGTTGACGTCATGACGCAACATTCCTCATGTGAGTGACGTCATGAGGCAACATTCCTCGTGCCAATCATTAGTTTGCGGCTTGTTAACACACAGGCGGGGGTCCGGGTATGACCTTGACATTAACTACTCGGTAACAGACAATCGAGTAGTAATATACCACAAGAGCGTAACTTATATAACACGCACACCGGCTTCTTTATAGCTCTTTAGCGATAAATTAGCCCGCAAGAAAATGTTTCTACGCGATATTAATTTTGTAGTCATACCTTCATTGTCTTTAAAACTATGACTTTGATTTATTGAAACTTGAAAAATGTAAAGCCGAGGCAGTTTTAAAAACATTTTTTATTTATTTTTATTTATGAGCAATTTCAGAAGGAAAAACACTTCTTCTACAGCAGAACAAGACGTGTTTCTATAATAGTATTGATGTTGTAGATATTAATAGTGTCTTTATTTTTCCTTTTTTCTTTTACATGTACAATCAGTTTAAACACACAGTTCAAACATACAAGAACAATATGATAGGAAAAATGGGCGAATTTAAGTATAAAAATACTTTTCTTCCAATTGACCCTATACTTACAAGTTAAACAATATTAAATGCGTTAAAGCAACATTATCATTACTCTAATATTATACTTAATATCTAGACAGAAAAATCTTCAGGTATACACTCTACCACTTAAGTTTACATAAATGTATATTATTAAAGTTAAACTTAACTAAATTTAAGTACTTAGGCCTAATTCAATCGGAACTAACACTGAGGAAGGCAAAAGGCAAAAGGTCACTATATATGTTCATTAATAATTGAAACTAATAGACACATGCCGTGCGGTATTGAAAGTGCAAACAGACAACAAAATAAGAACATGTTATATATCACATGAGAAACATTTTAATAACATGTTTGAATTAAAATGCCCTAGATATACGAACCAGCTTTGATGGCCAGTCTACCTACATAATTCCAGACTTGTGTAATAGGTACTTTTTTGCTTCAATTTTGAATTTTGTAATATTGTAGGAGCGAAAATTCTGGGGTAATGAATTGTATGTTTTGGATGCATTGTAAGTAAAAGTTTTTCTGAAATGATTTGTTTTGTGGTGAAACACTGCTAATTGCGATCGACTTCTGACATTGACTGAGTGCAAATTACTTCTTAGTGGGATTTTATGGAATAAATATGTTGGTTCCTTTTGAGCGATTACTTTATGAACTAAGCATGCTAAGTGTAGCTCACGTCTTTCCCGTAAACGAAGCATTTTAAGGGACATAAAAGCAGGTGAAATGTGGTCATATTTTCGTATACTTTTTATGAAACGAACACAAGCGTTTTGTCCCAATTGTAATTTGTTCTTCTGATATTGAGTAAGACACGGTCCATATACTACATCCGCATAATCTATTTTGGGTAAAATCATTGAGTTAATTAAAAGTGTCTTTATATTTGTAGTGAGGAGTGCGTTAAAACGATATAAGTGCTTGAGCATACCGAACGTTGATTGCATCAATTTAGAGATATGTGAATCAAATAGCATATTTTTGTCAAAGATAATACCAAGGTTTTTTGCTTTCTCTTCTATTGGAAGGGTCTCATTATTTATAGTTAGCTTAAGTTTCGGTACGTCATTTAAGGTAATGTTTGCCGCATAGGGGCTAAAAAAAAGTACAGTGGACTTGATGGGGTTTAAAGATAGGGCATGGTTCTCAGACTCGACATAAATGTGTTCTATAAATCCGAATTTATTTTAATTTGAGCTTCATTTATATCCTTAATATGGAATGAATAAGTGAGTTGAAAATCATCTGCATATGACTGTGGTTTGCAATGTTGAATTTTCTTTAATAGGTCGGATGTGTAAATTGAAAAGAAAAGAGGACTTAAAATTGCTCCCTGGGGTGTACCCTTGCTGACTGTTCTCGGCTGAGAAATATGTTGGGCTATTTTTACAGCTTGTGTTCTCTCTGTTAAAAAGCTTTGTATAAGTGATAATGCAATATGATCTAAACCTATATATTTGAGCTTTGCCATGAGCAGTTCGTGGCTGATGGTATCAAATGCTTTAGAATAATCAAGCATTATCATTGCTGTCGCCTTCTTTTCGTCTTTAGCTTTTAAAATATCATCAGTGATTGCTGCTAAAGAAGTTGTAGTGCTATAATGTGGCCTGAAACCAGATTGATATGGGGGAATAATATCATTCATGTAGCAATGTGTCGATAACTGATTCAATATAATTTTTTCGAGAATTTTAGACATAAATGGGAGAATGCTTATCGGCCTTAGGTCACTAAACATTTTTGGATTTGGTATTTTAGGTATGGGCGTAACTAATGATTGCTTCCATAGCATAGGATAGGTACCAGTTAAAAGACTGTTATTTATAACATGATCATATGATTTGCTCATGGGTATCTCTAATACAATAGCTAAGTGTGCTGTTCTGATCATAAATTACCTTATTGCAGGTATGCAGCCTATGTGACTTCAAGACAATAGGATTGTTTAACTATTGAATTTCACAGAATTTACATGGCAGCTTTTTTGCTCAACTAGACAGTGATTGACTGTAAAACATGCGCTCTGTACATCCATTATACAACCCAGAGTGAATACTAAATACGATGTAGTGAACATGTTCGATTCATCTTGTGTATATAGCAACTTGGTCTGCCGAGCTCCGATAGCTCAATTAGCAAGAAAACCGGTTTTTGGGTTGGACACCTTTTTAGGGGTGAACTTTTATCATATTTCATCCAGTTTCTTTTCTTTTGGTTACTTTCGAAAGACTTTCGTAAAAGTTTTAAACGGAAAATTAACGACTTCAGGATCTAGGGTGCTTGGACCTAGTTCTTTGTTCGTAGTTCTTGCTTCCAAGTCGTTCACAAACTCCAAAACGAGAATATTTGTTTTACCGTCTAGCCATTATGTTCCACAATCGAATACTCCTACAATCCACTTCCATTACTTAAAACTTCGTTTCGTATTATCGATTTCTAAGTCATCAGTCTACTCTCTGATAATAATTTATTCCATTTAGATTTGTCTCAGTCAGTAAGTTGACTTGACCAGTTTCCCTTTTCGAACTAGTCCGGGCTAGGCCGACTAGGTTAGGCCAGACTAGGTTGATTCTGATTGATGCTGTTGTTGAACATAACCATATCAATATGTGCGGTGATAGATTGCTTACAAACCGTTATGCGTGGACCCAATGTGAATAATATATTCATACATGTAGGAAGTACGTTAACATCAACCAGGAATTCTACACTGTAGAAGAATAGACCGCACCCATGTATCAAAAATTCAAATCACAATTCGCAAAGAATTTAAAATGTGTGGAGGCGGCGTTGACTGATACAGTTAAACTTCTCGTGTGGATATATTATATATATAATTATCTGTCAAAATCTCGTCACAATTCTGTTTGGTCCTGACAATTAAGTTAGCCTGGCGTTACAATAGTGCGCGGGCGAACATATATCACGGGAGGCTAATGTAATCTAGACAGAGTGTTTAGTTATACAAATTGGATGCAAAAGGAAAGGATACGCTTCGCATACGTTCCGTGGCTTGAGGTGATCTAATGACGTCACTGTATGTAAGGTAACTAAGCGTGCGGATGGATTGACAGGGTGATTATATGGTGGCGTTGGCGGGATGCGGATCCTGGTCTTGAAATGTTACTTGAGAAATGTAGTGTGTTCAATTTTGTTTCATCGCAATTTCAGGTCAGTGTAGTAGACATTGCCCTTTTCACACACACACGCAGAGCACTGTATTTGTGCTATAGTTTTATCGTTGGGGTGTGTTCAAAAGTGGACATACTATATTGGCAGAATCATGCATGTTAAACGTGATAACTACGTATAAAATAAACAAATCGCATTTGATTGCACATATTAAGTGCATAAGAAACTCCCAGATAACAAACTATTAGAACTCAAATTAATTACATTTCCTTTTTTTGTATAATAAGGTTGTATTGCCTTGTATTAAAACTTGTTCCATTAGTTTCCGAAAAAAGGCAACGTGGACCTTTGCCAATTGTCTTTTATGCGCAATATTATTGCGATAGTTGGAGATTTTGGAGACAGACACCAACAGATTGGAACGCTACCAAAACTCTGGTATTGAGTTGACTTGGTCGTGAAGAAAAACAACACAGCTATGGAAATGACAAACATGAACGCGCGGCCTTGTTTTTGCATTTCGTTATACAAAGCGTTACGTGGTTCGTGTTGTTGTACGCTTGGGTGCGCTGCTGACGGCGGTAGCAAACGGACTGACTGAGTGAGTGACTGGCGCAGAGCACGGAAAACCGATTTATTCATGCAAACATTGATTGTGTCACTCACTGTTTTTGAATGTTTACAGGAAACAAAGGGGAGTCGTTTGGAATGTACTTTTTATGAAATTATGTAAAATTCATTCTTCTAGAGGGCGTAACACCGTATTGTATTCAATTGTAGGTGGTTACATTGTATTCCATTACAATGACAACAATTTAAAAACGACAAACTTAATCTTAATTGACGGCACACATTTGAATAAAACGGTTGTTACCATTGTTCTCTCCTATATTTTCAATGCTATATTGTTTCATTATCCTTGTGGCAATTGTCCTTCAGTTAAATTCATATTGCATTCATTGTTGTAATCAAGTTTTGATAATAGCCAATAAAACATTTAGTTTCTGGGTCGAATATCAACTGGCAATTAATACTATTACTTTATCATTGTTCATTGTTATACATTTTTATGATATTCGTCATTATTCACGGTAATGAAGGTGTTCATGACACATATTAATTTAATTCTACTGTTTTCGGTGTATTATAGCACGTTATATTGGTCTATAGTGATAGATATTGCACCATGTGGTATAGGAAGTAACACGTCGAGAGTTTACAAGACAAGGTCGTGCGGGCCTGATCTACGGTGTCAACACTCAATGCCTTTAGTTCTTATCACCGAATGTAGGGGCGACCTTCGCACGGTTCTATTCAAATTAGTTCCTATCGATGAAAGTATCCGAAGCGGGTAAGCTAGGGCCAGAGCCAGCAGATCACGAGCTGTGTGTTCTGAATGCCAACACGAGCCCTTCACCTAAAGTACGTTGACATTAGCAACGAGTTCAGTTCACTATATGGAACAATATCTATAACGTTTATGTTAAAATATCAAACTTACTACACACATATGAGGATTTATGTAAATTCTACAGTGTCCACAAATTTTAATAATTCATAGTAAATAACAGTAATTAATGGAGCTCGTTTTAATGTTAATACAAATAAATACGTTTTGAGTTATTTTTTGTATTATTTATTATTTGACATAGTGGATCAACCTGATAGGTGTTTAGTTATATTAACATGCTATATGTTTTACTTTTATCAGTCATAACAGAAGCTGAGGTGATTGTTTTATGAAATTATCGCCAGCTGAGTTTTGATTCAGAATGGTATCTGTGTTTTATTACGGGGCTGGTTTGTAATTGGCTAAAATAAAAATTACTGTTGGAAAAGTTGCGTTATGGTAAAGTTGTTTTGTGTGGCGTACAGTATTGAGACACGCACGGAGAGTACCCACCTCATTACGCTAGGTAATTACACAAGTGCAGCGATTTAGTGTTGGAATAAAGTAAGGTATGATTCACTCGCGGACCATCAATCACGAAAATGTAAGTTTCTAACAAAGTTTGGAAACGCAATTATAGCATATACTTTTCTCTCTGCCCCTCCTCTTCTCTCTCTCTTTAACTCTCTCTCTTTCTCTTTCGGTCTCGCCTTTTCAAGAAGTCATAAAATCTAATTTGTGGGTAGGTTTAAAAATATCCAAAGCACTTAGTGGATGCATGAATACTTTCAGGCTTCAAAAATATCCCAAAGCACTTAGAAATAGCGCGTTCCACCATAAAAGGAATCATTCGGTTGGGTAATATTACGCTAACGACTCAGTTTCACGCCGCGGTGAGTATTTTGAATCTGTTGTTGAGTTTGACTATAAAACTCTACCTAACTACGACCATTAAGCGGTTTTACTACATCCAAGAGGTTTAACCTTGTTTCGTGCATCGTTAGAAAGGGAGAATTCATCAACAAACTCCCAGACCGTTTACGAAAAGTTTTCTGTTTTTAATTCACTTCAGAGTTTATTGGGCACTAATTTGAATTCAGACGGGTTAATTTAAAAAGCCCAGAACGGTGAAATATGCAACAGAGGGTTAACATGAGAGAAGCTTGAAATTAAAAAAGTTGATAATTGAAAATATGTTTGACGTAAAATGTATTAATATTCATGAAAATTACCGAATCTTTTTATAGACATTCTTATGGGGTAATATACGAGAAGATCTCAGTGGGAGAAATTGCGTTGAAGGTCATTTACATGCATTGAGGTAATTAACATTTAGGGTGGACTTGCTCGAGAGATTATCTAGGTTATTTGCGCAATGCGGAGGGTGAGAAGTTGTTTGTTGTTGGGAAGTTAGTGCAGGTAGAACACACAGAGTTATAAACACGGGATACTAAAACTGTGATATAGGGGTTGCGATATACCAAGGCAACGGTTTGTACACGATGTGATGCGATGCAAGGAAAATGATGAGCATAATATGAAAATTTACAGCTACAATATTAAATACATGTTGGTGAAACTAGGGGTTGTTTACGCTGGTTTAATGATAAGCATGTATACCTCATAGTTAAGCGCTGTTCTGTGAAGTGCTGTGAGGAGATTGATAAGCATATGAATATCTACAACCAGAATATTAAATACAGTGTGGTGAAGCTAGGTGTTGTTTATGCAAGGTTAATGATACCGTGCAGCTCAAGGCTAATAGTTAAGGGTTGTATTGTGAAGTGCTGTGCTGTGCTTAGAGTGATAAGCATATGACACGGTTCGTTGCAGAGAAACAATGCAGTCAGGAAGCCATTAGGCTGGAAGGAAGCCAAGCAGGTCGTGCCAGGGACAATGCAGCTTGGGGGATGAATGGAAGGGGTGAGATACTAACTAGCAGAGACAGTTCACACTTAACGTGCGGTATTTGACTCGGAGGATGAAATGTGGTACATACACCGAAAATCGAAGACTATACTTAAAATTCACGACTTTTCCGGAAAGTTTTTCACAGTTGTTGTAAAAAGTGTCGTCGGGAAGTTTCAAGTTCCCTTCGGTAGATACACCGGCTTTACCCCCCAAAACAATTTTCATTCGGTAGAATTTTCGTTTCAGTATCACTATTATGTTTCAGTATTTGTATTGCCCTAGTTCATGCACTTGTTAATTGAAACGGTTTTCGTATGTATATGAATGTTCTGTAATATATGTTAACAGAAAACATTGTTTAGTAGTGTTGTATTTTGTTACACACATAAGTCAGAGGACTTAGGCGTGCGCGCAATGTTTGGCCTATCACTACAAACTATAAGTATGATACAATTACGTGATATCATAACATTATATTTAATCATAAGTACACCAATTACTTGATTCACAATGTATCTAGTACATATTATATTGTTAGCATTGTTCCGTCTTTCCTTCACCATAAAAGTTCATGAGTGGTACCGATTACACGGCGAGCCATAACGAGCAATCAGTACACTAGCCTCGAACCCCAAAGCCCGTGAACCCACATCGCCCGTGGACATAATTAGCGGGTCCGGCCGTTGACTGTGTGACTGTGAATGATACATCAGTTCATCATACCTATAGCTGTGATTGTGACACTCTTAATGGGATCATTACTTGAGACATAGAAGGCAATCTAGGGTTGATATCGTAGTGAGAGCAAAGCCGAAGGTGTTAGCTCCTAATTACCCAACTGGTGTCGAAACTGTGATGGAATTTTATCGTGTCATTCCAAGTGCTTTGCAATGTTTCTTCCTTCACAGTCGGTTGAGGGCTTTGCCATTTCCTTTCACACGACTATCGAAAGTTAACGTACGAGCGCCCACTCTGTGCGTTGTTACTGTCGTTACTGTTGATGGTGTGTGAGCCGAACGTCGCAAATTTATGCAACTAGGCTAATTGAGATGACTGACGGTGATGGAGAGAAATGTGTTTAGCCTCGTTCATTTGTTTTGTACTGTTTGTTTTTGTTTGTGTTGGCGCAATGTTTCTTAATGACAGCTGTAATTTTAAATTAATGTATTTGATATATTTTGCAATGTCTTGTTCTTGATATCCAAATATATAATTATAAATGTAAGGTTTTTAAAAATAAACTCGTAAATTATATTTTTATTTGTTTTCGTATTGATTATTATTTAGGAATCGATGTGTACAGAGCTATAGGTACGAGGGAATACAGGTAGAATACTATTATCTGGAATTACAAAGAGATACAGAGTTCTTTGGGCCACGCAGCTTCGACTTGTAGTAGTTATATGTACAATAAGTATATCATGTACAAGTAACAGTGACCGATATACCGGTGGTTACCCGCTCATCGTGTGTCCCAATCAAGTTCAACTTAACTTCCGTGTTGATATTGTAGCCCGAACATTGCTACCAATCTTGTGTTGTAAGAGAATATATTACAACAAATTCTATTGAGCAATGATAGTTTGCTCATTGCAATATGTTATACTGCAGATCTGTTCTGTGAATATTATTATTATTTGTCTCTTGGCGACAATTCAAAGCATCGCAACACGAAATGCAATAAAGCGATAACCGTTTAAAATAAATGTGCCGTCAAGTTTGTTTTGAGTTTCAAACATGAACATAATAGAAGTTGTATATCGCTGTTACCATTCGCTGTATAGGATTGGTTTGTTAGTTTTATGTACTTGACTGTATGGCGCATTGCGTCATGGGAGTCAATCATAGATATATACTGTACGACTTTGGACGACCCTTATCTATCGTTGGAGTGCTAGAGGCCTTCCGGCTAAGAGCTCTTGAAAATTTTAGTTTCTTCAAAACATTTCCCTTTCCAAAATAGAGAGAACGAGAGGAAATAGAAGAAGTTTGAGAAGTCTTTTCGAGTTTTAGATACTTTTTGTGTTGTTTTGTCAGAAGAGATATTTTATTTCTTGACTAGAGTCACGGCTGTAGATCTCTCTGGGACTTAACAATGTGTGACAACGGTTTTTCTGTAAAGATGATCTTGTTTCAAGTTTACGTTGGTATGAATAGTTAATGTCCTTTAAGTCTATAACAGACTTTTGGAATACTTCATTTTTGGTATCGCCTCCGATTATTGAATAAAATTTGCGTTTATTATAATGCTCACGTTACGTAACTTCATGTGGGTAATTTATTACAATCTCTAAAAATAAATTACGACATAAAAACGTTTACAACTGAATATTATATAAGAGTTTCGTCAATTATCGATAAAGATGAGCGGTTCTGTTAAATAATTTAGCTATAGCTATCAATACATTAAATTTCAATTCAAAACCTTGAATTGTAGTGTTTTTGTTAGCAGTGTCTAAAAAAATAAAACCTATAAAGAAAACGAGAATGTATTAAAATAGTTTGCATTGATTACTAGAAATATTTACAGAATTGCAAGTGTGCAATCAAAGCGACTAGAAGGCTGTAAATTTTAAATTAAACGTTTTACGGTTTTACGCTTTCTCATTACGAATTGCCAAAGAGACAATTTCACAGTTTCTCTATACTAAAACGAGAAATCCTTTACTCTTTCATCACTATTTGACGCAATTGATCCCACTTTTCTCTAGTCCAGACTGTCCGGGACTAGTGACGTCACCAACCTGTGTTTTCTGTCATGTTCCTCTGTTACACTGACCATCACACATGAATATTTAATGCTTGAAAAAAACAAAAAAACACTAAAATAGTCCGCAACAACAAGTTTACTCTCAATTTAAATAAGTTTTGCTGCTTTATTTCGTGTATGCACCCATGTTGCAATTACCCAACACTAAGAACGACCAAGCGATCATAAACTGTCCGGGTGAATGATAATTATTCTGAAACTTGTTGAGTTCTTTGCATGGAATGCCCAGAGGTCGTCGCCATTATAGGCGGGTATATTTGGCCACCCAACCCCGAATTCAGCCGATTATAACCCGCACGCTCGGGTTCATTCCAGACAACCCTATTAAAACTTGACGAAAGCCTGTTGGCGTGTTTAATGGGCATAATATTTAAAATTCATAGCAACTTCCCTTGGTAAACCACATGTTTTAGCTATAGCCCAGTGTACAGTCGTCGTCAAAAGTATACCGTTGGTTGAACACTGTTTTTCAATAATACATGAAATAAGTTCTGGACTCAGGTAGTTATATAATATGATAATACCAACCTAATAATCCTGTCTTCACCATTTTTATGATTTGAGTCAAATTTAATTGTTACTCGGCTTGATAACGACTGAAAATTCATTGATACAAACTCAACTTGCTAAATTATTATAAATAAATCAATGCGTACAATGCAGTGCAATGTTGGATTAGCATTACCCTATTTAACGACCCGTAAATTTCAACCATCGATGAAATCCCGGGCTTGAATGTATTATAGAACGATTATGGGGATATACTCTTGATGTAAAAGAACGAATAGAGCTATGCACGGTTTAAATATGATGCAACCCCAGTTTCCATGACATGTGAGTATTTATAATCCCTGGTTTATGGGTGTTGTGTCTACTGTATACATGCTATAGAAAGGGGTTATGCAATAAAGTGCTTAAATAATTTTCAAATCCATATACAATAAGCATGCCTGCACGTTTCACACACTGCAGGGACCATATGTTTGACCGGTTGTGTTTGAAACAATAACCCTTGAATGAACGAAAGTACATACGGCCAAAAACACAATGGCAAAAAAAAACATCTACGAACGTGAATCGAAGTTTGGCTAGACGCAATGTGATCTTTTAATTTCGACACCATACGTGCTCTATGCAAAACAAAGCTTTGGACCAGGTGTGAAGAAAAACACATAAGCAAGCGCTATAAATAGATATTGAAATTTGAGTGGTTCCTAAAGGCTGGTCCACACAGATATTTAAGACAAACGATTTAAATAAAATAAATAAATTCACATTTAAAAGTCTACCCACTCAGTAACTAAACTGATTTGCAGTGGGGGACTTTAATTGAAAGTGACTAAACCAACCCTGTAGGCTTCGAACACCATCGACGAGTGAGCGATAACCAATCAAAGATCGATATTTCAAATACGAAACATATGAATCAGTGATTGGACAGTGCGAACACCTGCGGACAAATGCCAGAATCAACAAGGCCGATTCAGAACAACTTTGAATTTATTGAGTGCTTCGTTGCTAGGACGGCTCCAAAGTCACCGTTTACTTATTCCTAGTCGTAAAGTTGGATCATAGGAAACACTTACTGGCGTTCACACAAAGTTTTAGTTTTAAGACGTTGTTTTCATTGTTGTTTTTAAAACAACGTCTTGAAACCTTATGCATTATGTCTTCAAAATCTGTGTGGACCAGCCTTTACAAGTAGATTTCTCAAACACGATTGAGATAAAATTCATGAACCACAGCCTTGTAGAACTCGCCAAAACGTTCGTTTCACGGCCATGTTGCACGGAGTGACTATACACGAGCCGAAATTGATCACAGATTTGAATAATTACAGGGTTCTAGGTAGGTATACTAAATTCCGGTACTGATAATATGTTCACAAGTTCCAGGTATCGAATCAACTTCAAGCGAGGCGACCAAAAAAAAAAAAAAAAACTTTCGTTATTGAATAATTTAACACGGTTTTCTCAATGAATTCGTTCAGGTTATATAAAATGTGTGTGTGTATATATAGATACACGAATGGCCACATGTGGTGAGTCTCCATATTAGATCGGTATCGAGCTACCACGATGTTGCGTGTCGTGGATCGATCCGGCTCATTCGAAACTCGAATTTTGACCCCACTTGGTTGAGCGGGGCAGGGGGTCCCCTAAAGATCAATTACCCGGAGATATCGCATGGCGAAAGTTGTGTGTGGAGTTACCCTGGTTGTCGTGTAGTGAAGGCGGGTGGTATCCATTGGAATTGTCACGTGTGAGTTATAGACTTGTCCGAACACGTCGTTATAATATGTACAAAGGAAATCATGATATTATTGCATAGCGATGGTGAGTTGTGTGGACAAATTCCAAGGCGGAAGGCGATTGCATGAGTTTGATATACCCAATTAGAGCATTATACGTCTGAATACTTCCATGCGATGTTATACATTGACAGCACAATTTGTAGTCGGCAATATAGAAGCGAAACATGCTGCGTTACAAATAAGGAATATTATTTTTTTTGGAGGTATGGAACATGAAGTTTTACCCTTTGATATTTAGCGTACATCGATAAGATAATTTTCTGTTGAAATTGATAGTTTATGTACACCGTTAATCAAAGCCACGTTTAAATACACTACAGGTTGTGGAAATTATATACTAGTTTTGTTATTTGCTGTTTTCTTTGAAAATCGATACTAGTACTAGAGTATGAACACGGAAATAGAACGTCTTCATTATTTTATGCTTTCATAAACTCAATCCACAGGACATTTCAGTAAATCAAATCCAAAATGGAGCAGCAAACCAAAAGAAACTCTCGTAACTATTTCCAGTTATTCACCTTGAGTCACTTTTCTTCGTGCTTCATTTCCTATTGGCTCACTCTATTGATTGATTAGGTACACAACACATACACGACACGGCATAAATTACCACCTTATCGCGACACCTGAGCCATTCAAGCGAACAAATCAGTTGTGAGTGTAAAAAACCGAGAATCCTGCAGTTTACCAGAGTGTAACCGCCAGTCAGGTGTTCTGGACCGGTGCCAGTGTTGTAAACTCAGGTGTGAGATATCGTTGCACTTCATCAGTACACCAACAGATAGCGCCACCGTGCGCGGGGCGAACAAGTAGTGACCTTCAGATCAAGCGGGGAATCCACCTTTACTATCTGACCTTAGATCGGCATCAAAATGGACGTAAAAGAAGCTTTAATGGCGCAACTCTTGAAAGTCATGAGTCTAGATAAAAATAAATGATTTACACAGCCTTTTAAATTTACGCGTGACGTAAGATTTAAGTGACATTCAAAAGAAAGAGAATGCTCGCGCTTATGTCTTTTCAACTGACATTTATGATCTTTTATGTGGGTTTAATTTGACCCACTCGCACATTTGTTGGGTTTGTGAGTCTAGCTAAAATAAATATTGCATTTATTAACTTGATCAAGTTGTGTTCGGTTTATAATTTGTGAATTTTTATCTCTAATGATAAAAACAGAAAGGATGATGTAAAGTACACAATCTGGTTGTTTTTCACTGATTTTTTTTTTTATTTCAAGGTGTGCCAATTAGAATTAATACTTAGTATTGCGGATGTAAAACGTCATATGCAGAAATGCATTTAACGCCAGTCATAAAGTAAGCTAATAACATTCTCGGTACTCAAGAAAAGAAAGGTGTGACGTAAGAATTCAACGAATGCGACGAACGGGAAAAGCCGAGCGAGCCGATTGATTGACGTGACGTCACGGCGTCGTATTCTCGCGATCGTCAGGTGTTTTCCTGGAAACGTTTTATTGTATCTGTGTGGCGGTGGGTGCTTCGTAGCACGCAGCCCGTGCACGGTTCAATGTCAGTCACCGCCGCCTTGATTCTCTAGGTCGGGCTAGCCTGGCACGCAGACTCGACTATAACCTCGCCCAGTCCCTGTTTGAAACATTGCGCTGGTACACGTTCACGGAAAAAACGGAAATTATAAAATGAGTTATAAATCGTTATCGAATGTCATCAAATTAAATGGAAAGCGGTTTCAAAACGAGCGCAAAGATTGATTGCATGAAAAGAAATAAAGAAAACATAAAAAAATAGTTTTCATCAGAATAAATACACGAGAAACATTCTTGTTACTGACAACCTAACTATTAAGAAAATGTCATAGTCATTGACAAAGGGTTAATAAGGGCTGATTTTATGAAACTCTGCTAAATATTTAGTAGATTGTTGAAGCTGTTGTTTTTACCATGGTAAAGACAATGTGAAAACAAGTTAGAGCTTACTAAATATTTCACAATACCGGACCTATAACAACTTCCCTGATTATAGTGGTAGAAATGGAAAACAGCCCTAATGTTTGCATTGGACTTTTTACATACGTACCCACAAGCTTTATTTTGCCGTATGAAAATATACTTTTAAAATAATGTTGTTTCTGTTCCGTTGACGAGAAATCTCTCTAGCCCTCTATGCCCTGGTAATACGTCACTATTCAGCGGCTAACGTAAGACCACAAGGGCTCAGTGCGGCAATGAATATTCAGGTGTTATGCCGCATCATCATGCTGGCACGAGCGGCCGCCACGCCCACACAACAAGGCCCCATGTATGTTGCGAAACTATGTAATAACAGTCGGCGTGCGTCTCTCACTGTCAGATGCCGGGATCAATTATGCTAATCGTCCGTTAAGATTTAACCGTGTCTAACCAAACAATCAGCGAATATCTCTTTGTTGTTGGCTTGTTATGCAGGGAGATCCGTGTATGTCATATATCTATTCCTGGCTTATACTTGTAACAATGCAATTCAAATGTAGGATCATGATGCATGTTTTCGAATCATCACTGGTTGAATGAATAGATTGCTTAACCCCTATAGGCCCGTGTTTATAGTTGATCCACATAAGTCGATTGGAAATTCAAGGTATTGCTAACCCATTGTTTTTTTATGCATGTGTTTTTCACATAAGACAAAATCCATAACTACCATGGGTGCTGGTAGCTATTTTTGTTTCAATCAGTCGTCTATAAAATATGAATTATACCTTGGTGAATTATTGATAAGAAGAGATATAGATACTCTTGATGGAATATTATATGACATGAAATGTTATTGCTTTCTGACAAGTCTTATTCCTATTGAGCATTTTCTCCAATAAAATTTGATCCACATTTCAGCTTCCTAAACTTTGCCCTTTATAAAACATGTGTCCATTGACTCCATTCAAGCTGTCATAAAGGCCTGCTAAATGTGTATAACACGTGATATGAAATCCCAAGTGTTTCCCCGACTGGGACTCGAACCCAGATCCGCCACATTAAAGTACGGAACGTCCAGTCAATATGTCAAACAATCCTCCCCGTTCGCAAATTCCCACGCACGCCCTCGCAACTGCACTAACCACACCTGCCGAGTAGCTTCTCGTGATCATTGTATATAGGTTACGGTGCCTTACCGGCCAAGCGTGATGGCATCAAGCCACATATTATAAATTACTACCAATAAGATAAAATCACCGCCCATAAAGTAGACGAAACAACGAAATTAATTTCCACTAATTGTCATGTGCGTCGTGCCTCTACATAGCGCGGGAACCAGACATTGCTTTCACTCGATGCACCCTATTCGAGCACGTCCGTAGCTCGCGCCCGCACCCTGGCGGCGAAAGCATGGCACTAAAGAAAGCGATCGTGCATTGCGGATCGTGCGATCTTTGTCGTCCGCCGATCGACTGACTCACGATCGATTGTTCTGTGCGGTTGTTTTGTGTGCCGTAAGAATCGTTTTGCGATTTTTAAATTGTTGTATAATCGTGTTATTTGTTTATAATATGTCAGAGTCGGAGGTAAGGTTGTAGATCAATGTGTGATGAATGAGTGAGAGTTGATCTATAGTCGGTACAGGTGGGACGAGGTAGGGTGGGTTCGAAGCAATGCACTGGTACTTTGCGGCTCGGTTCCTAGACACAATTATGTGTTTACTTGTGATATATTTTTGAATTCAAGATCTTGTATGTATAACGTTTTCGCACAAAATAATAATGGGTTGTGATCTTCTTGTAAAAAGGGAAGCCAATTTAGAAACATTGATGAGGTGTCAACTGTCATGTATGATTAAAGAATTGAGGCTGGAGTTCGAACTTTTGAAGAAGCACTGCTTGGAGACTCATGTATCTATAATACTAATAGGTATAGCGCTGCTAAGCAGCCCATCCTTATCTGCGCAATTGAGGATTTAACAATAACACAACAATAAACGATTGACAGCTAAACACCTCCTTATAATAGTTTATTTTCTTGCCACCTGAATGCATAATATAGTCTATTTTGAGTGGCCACCATCCTAAACGCAGTAAATGCACGTTACAATGCTTACACAGTCTGGATCTTGAGTGTGTAAAGTGAGATGTAGCAGGGAGTAGCAGTAACAACACGTGCTAGCCATAAGAATCAATCGGCCGCAGCCATAACATGCCACTAAACCACGGCTTTATGGTTTAAAACTGCAGCTGTACGTTATAACACATGCTTTTGTTGCTGCTTACATCAGACATAAGCGTGTGTTAGTGTTTTATTCCATATTCATTTATGATGCCTGCTTCATGTTGTGTAATAATTCAAAACTTGAAAACACATTACTAATTTGTTTGAATATTGTTGCTGCATATTATGGTACTTGCGTCATTGATTTAAACCAACACTTATTTGTCTCCTATATTCAGCTATAAAATTGATTTACAAAGGAGGATATAAATTTTGAGTACACATTACTAATGTATCTACAAATATATTGTTTTTGTAAATTAACCTTGTGTATAACTATCTTCTTACTAACTCATGTCATGGATTCAAGAGATGAATAAAACAGTTTATGACTGCAAACGTAATAACCGTATATTTACATAATTGCGCATTTAGAATTCTTTCTCTATGACAAAGATGTTTACTAAGAAAGTCCCGTTACATCTATTTCCACAAGAAAAATGAGATAATATAATGATGCTTATGAAGACAGACTTATTTACATTATTGCGCATTGATGGCATAATGAAGGTACAAGATATGAAGACAGACGTGATTTGAGTTTGTTAGGAAGTTATGTTACTTATCCGGATTTCCTTTATTCTATATTTGCAACAGGACTGAGCTCATGAACAAGTGCACATTTAATATACGTTGATTGATGGGTGATGAAGAGAGGAGGGAATACCTTGTACCGGCACACAGTCTACTCCTGTCGAAACGTACCATGGGAACCATCAGATCAGTTTAGTGTTCTATCCGCAAAAACAGTGACATTTTAACGATCTTTCGAAACTGCTCTGTCCAACGGTAATTCGTGTTTGGGAAAAGAGCGGTCAGCCTCTCTCCTCCTGACCTAGCCCTATGTTGCTTAACTTCAGTGTTCCTATGGGAACCGTCTAAGTTACCCCATCTAAACCGTATAAACCCAAATGCCGTGTCCTCACCAACAGCGCAATGCATCAGACCTTCAACAAATCTTAGTTTGAAATTGAACGAAATATTATGGCTTTTCAACCAACGATATCGTCCATCCATCGTCTCGATTATCCACAAGCATATCTTATAAATACCGACCAATAACGAACCACGATGAATGACCTCACTTCGAACGAGCCGCGGGCAACCTACGATAAGTTATCGTAGTCGCACAAAGATCGAGTTTTTCAGATCACCTGAACTGAATCGTGACGACAGTAAAATCGACCAGATTATCTATCAGTCATGGCCAATTCCGCATTGATTAATGGTTTTATGGGCCGATCAAGTCGTCAAAGCATTGTTACCGTTGCGTCACGTTACACACGGACGCCTTCACTCACAGAACGGAGTGCCGCAAGGGTCCGTGCTTGACCGCTTCTGTTTATACTTAACCACCCAGGTTTAAATCCGGTACCGTTGATTGAAACTGTTTTTAATTTTTAATTTAATTTGAACGTCACTCTGTACATGTATTATCCGATATCGTAAACGAGCGTAATTACATAATCGTGTACCTACCCACGTAACTAAAACTGATCGTAATCGTGAATTGCGTTTATTAAGCTAATGGAGCAAAACAATACTCGGAGATTTTTCTAAAATGTTTCGATTACAATTCTTTCGTGACATAAGTCTCAATTATGATCGATATGATCTTAAGTATGAACATGGTCTGTGATCATAAGGATAATAGCGTACACACGGTTGTTATAATGGTGAAGTAACGAAGAAAGGTAAGGCACATGCACACAATGAACCAAAGTGACCTCTATAATTATTATGCTGTGGCAATTTTTAGTGTTAAATGAGGAAAAGAACTGAAATCTACTCTGTCAACAAGAAGTTGTATGTTGTATAGTTCTGCACACAACTCCAGGTGAGAAAAGCACGATAATCATAATGATGCTAATCTAACCTGAGTACAATTTTAGAATAATATTTCTCGGATTTTCCCGTGTTAATTAACTGTAGCATTTTTGAGATATCTTTCCTTGAGCATAGAAACTAATTTTACAAACTGTTAGATCTAATAATGTACAATCTGGAAACCTAAATATTCCCGAATTAACTAGGTTAACTCAATCGAAGAAGGTGGACGTTTTGACGTTTGAACTCTAATTTGCCCTTTAGGTTTATCTCTATACGATTTCGCAAAGTAATTTAATTTGTTCAACGAAATAATGATGTCTAGTACATGCACGTAATCCTTGCTAATAATTTGAAGCCCTGGGTTCGTAGTCACCTTCTCGCTAAGCAGAGAGACTCACGGCAATGTCTAGGTCAATACCACAAACAAAACAAAACTGTTTTTTAATCCTCCATCCAGCTAAGCGTAATGAACTCATTTAGTTACTCAACGCAGAATACAGTGAGTAACACATGATAATTATAGTCATTTATCCAATTAGTACAACCTACATGCTAACTGGAAACAGGTTTGCAATAAAGATAAGGGGAATAATTCGTCAAAACCAACATCTCTATCTCTCTCTACCGCCCGCCCGCACACATCTATGTACACAAGACGGATGATATTTGCCCGCGGGCCAGGATATACACGTGCGTGATTATTCACATGTGTCATACATAGACGTCTCTGTTCACTGGAACTCCCTGTGATTCCGTTAAGCGAGTAATGTGTCTCGTGTTATGTGGTGAGTAGGCGATGATGAGACGAGTGACTTATTTCTGTACTTAGTTGCAATTGCAGCTGCGTATGTGTGGTGTGTGAGCCCATGCAGGGACCCACGAAGGAGGTACACTGTTTGAATGTATGACAGTCTCGCGGGGGGAAGGAATACAATATAGAGCTAGCCCCGGCCGGGACTCGAGCCCGGGTCTGGCGACAAACGCACTAAACCAGGGAGTATATTCCGAGCGCATAAGGTGTACCCAAACCCACCCTCAGAAGTTCAGAAGCAGTTACAGCAGTAGCATTTAATTGCAATTTGTTTGTGAGATTTGATGTTGATTATCTAAAACTATAAGTTGCTCATAGAAAATTCAGTTAGCAACGCTTTCCTCAGAAAATAACTGAATTGCTCAGATAGTTCGGCAGGATTATTCGAAGTCTGATAACAGTGTTTGGCTATAGAAAAACTCAGAGAAAACACATCAGTAAGGATTGCCTGTGGCCAGAATCGAACCGGCGACGTCCCGAATTAAAGTCCCACTCGTTACCGTGACAGTATAGACAGTATAAGCAGCAGTAAAACAGCTTAGTAGCCAAGAGAACTTGAAGCATCGTATTCCCGCTTTCAAGTGGCAGAATCGTCTCCATCTATTATCGGATATCCATTACTACACTCGCGTGCTACCAGTGTTGCAAGAAAGCGCCGTCAACACGCAGTTTTAGCGCCACTGTACAGTGTTTGTAACGACGCTCGCATGAGTCTACAGGAAGTCGTTAGCGGAAGTTAAAAGCCACAATTTAACCAAAGTTAACAACAAAAAATTGCACAAACGATCATAATAGAGATATCTAGATAATGTTATGCATTTTATTACAACATAAATTCGTTTGTTAATGTTGCTTTTTCCACATTTGCGAGAAATTACAAATTCGCAACTGGATGAGACGATAACGAAACGGAGGTTGTCCGCAGTTTCCAAAACAACATCGTGCCCTAATGTCATTATTATACATAACGCGGTGAAAACCATCCAATGTCGTAGGATGCGCTTGCAAAACTCAGAGCAAAAGAAAAATACAAAACATCTTTACTACCTTGAAAAGATTTAAAATGATGTAGAAAAAATGCATCCTCAATTAATTTCCAAGGTGGCAAATCACTTACAAATTACGACTTTCTTTGATCCTTGATTTAATTTAACGTGGAATTTATTTATCGAGTGGTTTCAGACACATAACACGCCCAAGAAGTTATATAGTACATTCCTAAAATATCTGATAACCACTGAAGCAAGTCGCGTAGTTTTTCTTATTTTCTTGAGTTATTATTTCGCCATTACCATCGTGATTATTCATATTCGAGGCCAAACTTCACAGCTATCTATGTGGGAACTTCTACGGTCGCACCTAACCAAATATTACGGTGGTGTAACGAAACGAACTGAAACTGGTGTAAATATTTGCGATAGAATCTTCATTCCACGTGTTAATAACACAATAGGAAGACGTGTTTGTACTTGTCCAGCAATGGGAATCATTGTTGGCGATAGGTTGCCAATAGCAGCTGGTGTATTTGCATTGGATCGTCGTTAGCATGTTGTCCTAAGCAACAACTTCGGTCTATTGACGTTTCAATTTAAAGAAACCTGTTCTAGAATGGCTGATTGGACTTTTTGTGTGGGAAACGCATGTTTAATTATAGTATGCTCAGGTTTTAGGACTCACTACTTATCTATACTACAGTGCATGGTTACATAACTCAAGCATGATAAGACTTTGTCTGTTTGTGGGTAGCCATACCCTTCTTCATACAGTTATGGGCCATACAGTGGTTACATTTCATTGGATAAGTTAGCATATCACACAAATTCTAATACAAATTATTTCTGTACCGATTAGCTCTGGGCCAAAAAAATTGAAAATGGTTCGTTTATTATTGGACTATTAAAATGCAGAGCGTCCCGATTATTAGTTCCAATATTATTCTCTCCATTAGTCAGTTGCTATCAACAGCATTGTTTTTTAAAATCCTAATAAGGAGTTAAAACTACATTCGCCATCCTTTTTCGTTTTGTTTTCGTATTTTCTACCCACATCCAAACAGCATTAAGGTAGGAAGATTAACTGGTATCGTGGTTTGTGTATTTTGGTACCCAAGGACGTCCTTATAAGGTTTTCACCTTAGCGAAAAAAAAATGTTTATTTTTCGACCAAACACTACACAATAATTCTATTATAGTCGGCAACAACACTGGTTTGATGAGATAGTTTTGGTGAGTCTGAACAAAAACAAAACAAAAGAACAATTTTCCAAATAGGGTATCGCCACCTTAAATTCGTGTGTGATTTCCCAAAAGGACTTGGGATTTCTTTAGTTGATGTCACTATCCACTTGACTACTCCAAAATGTATCCATATATAGCACAAGACTAAAAATAGATTTGCGAATTTGGTGGCGCCCCTTCTACGCACAGAACTTCCAGTAACGCGGACAAACAAATGCGGTCAATCGTATCCTGTTCTATCGATATAATACTATGTAACAACGAGTTATGACGTATAGTTGTATGTTTGTCAGCATTCTGAATATTAAAAACCTACAAGAATCTGTACCTGGTTGTACGCGTGAAGGACTAGGTGGACGGTGGAGATGAAATCATACGTAAATGGAGACAGGAATAAGTTTTGAAACTGTGAACTGTTGATTTGTAATGATTATAATATGACAAACTGTGTCTGCTAGATCAGTAAAGTCGTCGTACAACAACTTTGGTAATTGTTTAGTGTCATCAATCAATGACGTGTTTACGGTCTCGGCCAATCCGAGCAGGTATTTGAATTAGCCACGGCCGCTGGTTGGCTGCCGCTCACCCACCCGTGATGGAAGTATTACCGAAGATGTTCTACGGCGACTATAAACACCAACATGAAGGGAACGTCCAAAGTTTTTTCTTACTAACACATTACGATTCAGGTAAACCCCAGAAACGCTTCAGCCTGGGTTGTGGGCGGCTGGGATCGATCCTAGGACCCCCCGACGGGAGCACCACGTGGTATAGACTGAGCTGCTTATATCCCTGACGCTCGTAGTGACGAGCTAGTCAGTGCAACAGTCGGGCTCGCTCGCATCAGAAATCCCTCAATGGCCACTTTCTTACTATCCCACTTCTGTTTTCTTCTCATAAATAAGACGTAGTCCACCTTGCGTCCTACAGCATCCAGTTTATTATGTGCACGTTTTCAATCCGAAGGAAATGAGACCGAAAACTCATCTATTTACACAGTTAGGTCTGCGGTGGACGTGTTTCCTGCGATAAGCCCCGCCCCTCGTCTTTTCACTCCACGACCCGTAGAAGGGTGAAAACGACTACCTACCCCCAGACCGAGACTTAGTAAATGTAAACGTAATAAAAGTGATTTAAAGGCGTCGGAGTAAAATATCCGCTTTAAGGTGGTTGGCAAGACCCCAGACGCTTATTGATTTCTCTCTGGTAGACCTGAGCGAGCGTCGCGACTCGAGACGTGGTGTATACTACGCCTGCCGGGCGCCGACCCGCAGCCCGCCACACACAGGACTAGCTCAATGAATGAGGGTACCAGCACGACGGACCGCAATACTAATTTACTCTCAGAGATTAATTAACCAATTCTATGCAACTTAAATTGGAATCAATTTAACTTGTCTGAATATATTATTAAACAACAAAGATTCCAATACAACTTATTTAAAATAGTAAAAGTAATTGAAAAAAGACTATCGTGTGATAAAGAAGCCTCCATAAACTATTATGCAGGGCTACCGAAATTATCTGACTGGATAAAATAAAACGCCGGTTATTCCTTTATTATATTGTTTTATTTATGTCTAGGGCAGTCTGTATAGCTTATGCAAATGTTAGAAATTTTTCTTGTTGCGATAATCCTAAGTTCTTAGATATGAGTAAAACTTACAATAAAGTGTTATTCCCCATCGTTACAATGAAATCCCTATAGTATTGTTTTAATTAGTTTTATTGTCGTTGAGGGAGTGTGTTTCAATGAATAGTAAAGCCATACGAACAATGATTAAAAGTTTAATGTACGAGGCTATAGAGGAAATGTTTTGGAGACCTATGTCGAGATAATTGCATAACACCACAGATTATGCATTAGAGGGGTGAGAGGGACATACTTGAGGGCGTTTAATGAAACTCATGCATGAGCCACCCTTGAAGTTTAACGGAGCGGAAAATAACAATCAACCACTTCGGTACCAATCACTTCTACCCCTTTATGTTCCCCATTGTCACATTACCCCGCTTATGTATAATGGGATTATACGTCTATTATGATTTGTATAGTAATTTTAGTACAGATGGGGAAGACACTGTAGGGCTGGCTAATCTTACCCTTTTCAGTCTAATAGGGTAGTGGGATAATTGGAAAGGAGTGTCCGAGGGCAGTTTGAAGGATTCGCTTCACAAGAGGATTTTGACCTTTAGGGGTCAGTGTTTTTTTGCTCTCATGAACAATTTGACACATATAACATTTTGCATGATAGTAGCTGAAATACAAACTATAAGGCTTCAATGTGTGTGGATTTCGATTAAATGGTTGCAAAATAATTTAAAAGAAATCATGAAAATACTGGTTTTTGGCAGACACCAAAATGGTAAAAATGACCGTCATTTGCAGAAAACCTTTAGTCAGAATTGTCGCTGACCGGAATTGAACCCGCGTCCTTCCGAATAAAGTCTCGCGTGTTAACGCCGAGCCTTACGTCTTGGTTGATTGATTGATTGATTGGTTGATTTGCCCGTGGACGGGTCAAGACTGGCCGAGCTACCAAGGGCGACATTACAACGTTTTTGCTGTACACAAACGCACGCTAGTCGACGAACGAACTCGCAGACATTTTAGCACGAGATCTGCAACTATACCTATACACAAACGCACGGTGCAATTCATGAAATTAATTCTCACATAATTATTTAACAATTTACATTTAAGTATTCGATATTTTGTTTATTACATAAACTTCGTATTGATGTAGCTATTCGGTATTTTGTTTATTACATAAACTTCGTATAATCAAATTGGTAGCTATACATACTCGTGATGTGCTAGGATCGAGCAAGTAAAGTTCAACATAAAAAATTCAGCACTTTTGATCGGAAATCAATTGCCCCGTAAACATCCAACTGGCACCCGTTTAAAAACTAGAGCATGTAAATGCTGGTATCATTCATCTGATCGCGAACACAACAAACCTCACTCGATATTGTGTTTTCTATGAAAACCATTTCCACCTAAACGATTACGATAAAAACTATACATGTATATTCATGTTCCTACGCACATGTGCGAGCACGCATGGAAAGTAAGATATTATATTGTAAAGGGGTTATAAGCTGCTAATACCGTGATTTATATAGACAGTATAATGTGTATTTAGCAATGCAGCCCCTTTGGGTACGTACGTACGTGTCTCCGTGCTGTATTAGTGGGTGTAAAGTAAAGTAAGCGCATGCCCGAATTAACACCACAAAGGTTATGTCAATACTCCTTCCTATAGAACAGCGCGTTCAAATTCATTCGTAGACAACTTTCAAGAGTTGACACGTGTTCCTACACGCACGTTTGATACTTCTGTGCAAACATAACATAATTTATAGCTTTCAACTTTCAGATTTACCCACGGCGATGTTATACTAAAGAGCATAAGCGTGTAAATTAAATTAACACCTTACGACATTTTTATGAAAGTATCTGGGACACCTCGTTTTGTGTGACCGTATTGGAATAAGAATTTTATGACGCCAAAGAAGTTAAAATAAAAATGAGTAGAGGTTATTAAAACATGCATTCATTTATTTATATGAGTGGCGTGAACTTTAACGTGGCTGATATAATCATTCTTTCTGAGAGATGTAGGTTTTCGACACCTCAACTTCCTTCCTCAGACTATATTAATAACCACAGTAAGCATGAAGTGTCCTTGTTACATCTAGTTGCCTCGATTCTAAAAACAAACATTTACACTGAGAAGAGTGTATTCAAGTCTTATTACATTGTTGTTGGTATAACAACCAATGGCTGTATCATCTTATATGTGTGTTGCGTCTGAATGGTTTGTAAGTTCAAGTGGTTCAACACTTACAGGTTGTAGTATTATTTACAATGCTCTCATTACGAGTGCACTCACATTAGAAACGATTGTATGTACGATAAGGTCGATAAGAAGTCGATCACTCTTACCGACTGAGCCACCGGATACCACAATCTTACCACAGAGTCGGTGTAATGCTAAGAACTTGCATGAGTATTCATGAACACCACATTATCTTGAAATATGATTATTAATAGTATTATTATGCATCGGCCATATTCAATTATTTAAATTGTTATGCACGGTTACTTTAGGGGTATTGCGGCAACCAGGTAGGTTTGATAATAAATGGGTGGAAGAAAAACAACGTATTGTTAAAAATATAATTTACGACTCAAGAAAAATGCGCGCACGAGTTAAATCTTTATAACCATAAAATTGAAAACAAGTCAAAATTCGAATTTTATGTGTTTTTAAGCCGCCGGGCAATAGATTTCGACGCACAATCGTTAGAATTAATTAACTATAAATCATACTTAGCTTTTACACGCTTCTTAAAAGTCACAGCCCTCTAATATAAAATGCTTCCGCTTTCTTGGTGCAGATGACGAAATTTATTACCGAGCAAAGCGCAGAAGAAAAAACCAGATTCACGTGAATCGATTCAATCGATCTATCGATTGGGTGGAGCAGAGTTCGATTATTAGATACGAGAACTACGCGGGGAAATTATCCTGGTATAGCCTGGGGTGACGACGCTTTGTACCAAGAAGCATTATGTCATTATACAGTAAGAAAAACACATCGAGCAAGATTATGTAGCCGGCCGGTATCTGCATATTACGGAGACAAACAGAAAAATGAGATAATTCGCGTGGATTAACATATGATTAGACCATCGCAGACAAAGACGCTGCTGCGTGTGACGTAATAGGGCCCGAGAAACGTGTCTTATGGGACGTTACCTTGGCAACGGATGGAGCATTGTGCTAATCTATTCGCGAATCAAATTATTATTATTATATTTGTTGTTTTACGACCTACTCGTCAGTAAACAGACGAATCAGATCTATCATACATCGTCGGGGTCGTTTTAAGGAGAAACAATCGTTTTAGGGGGGAAAAGTAAATGGGCACATGGGGGGTTGATGAACATTTAGGCTCCAAAGAAGGCTGGCACGAATGAGAATCATTAGAGAGACAGAAAGAGACGAAACTATTGAAAAGTTAAGCAGGATCATGATGAATGAGCAAAGAGATGATTAAAGATATGCACGAGAGCCCTCTTTGCCGGTCACCACGAGGAGTCACCCACCTCGACCGGTACACGAATCAAATAAACTACACTAGCACTACCAGCGGACAGTGCTAGAAGCATGGATTCGTGGACATTTACTTGATACGCGAAGCAACACGACTACTTGTTGTGTTGTGTATTGATTGATTTTTAACGCCCTCGACTTTTAATGCCGTGTTGACATTGTGTGCGCTATCTACCGGATTCTCTTTGCATCTCGAATCTGTGTTTCCAAAGGGCTTCATCCACTCTACTCCCCCACATCTATGAATATTAATGCGTTTTGCGGTTTAATAGACACACAGTATGTTGCCGGCGTCTGTGAGGGGCAGCACGGTGCATATTGAGGGTGCTAAGGTGAAGTGGACCTATCTAATAATATCGGATCAAGATTATTAATTGGCCGTTGGTATACGGCCCGAGCAGTATGGTACCTTCTCCTTCTGTCGCCCAACTTCTACTGCCTCGGTGGTATAGCACGCGGGACTGAAGCTCAGAGTTATATTCCCGCCACCGGCAATGCTGATCGGAGGGGTTGTTTCCATCTGTCACTGTTTAGTTTTAAATGAGGGCCTGATTCCTAATCCAAATGTTGGAACCGAGTTCTGAAAACGGGCCTCGAGCATTTCTTCCCTACCACCTAAACTCTTATCTGCATCTAATCTTACCATCAAAGACAGGTAAAATAGACAGGACGCATTCTGGTGGGCAGAGTATAAATTATATCAATTAGCTACGTTTCGCTCTCAATTTTTTAGTACTATCATCAATTTTACTTATCTATTTCTTAGCGTACTCCTCAGTATTAAATGCACGGACGATCCACTCGATGGATAGTCATGGGATGACAAACAATACAATAATGATACGTGGTTTCTGTATTTCTTTCCATAGTCACATGTGGGAACGATTTAATTAATGCTTAAACCATAACATGTTTATAATAATATGGTATGAAACCAATGAACTCGTGATGATAACGGTGGTCATTAAGATTTACTTAAGTTAAGATGTTGAGATTCTTCCTAGTTAAGGAACGCTCTCGTTGCTATGGAGTGGTTTTATACATGCATTTTTCAATTAGAAAAAACAAAATAGGGGCTTCCCAAATACAGCATATCTATGCAAAATTTATAGCAGAGTTTCGGCAAACTCTAGCACCTTGTTGGTGATATGTCATCAAAGGAAACAGATGTGCTACAGTGTGGTAACTGTGAAGAAGGGCGCATACGAAATGCCCCTCCTTGCGATCCACCCCTGCTCCACCCCTTGCAACATGCCAGAGTTGTCGTGGTCGCGCCCAACATTGTACGCGACCAGGCGGCTGACTATCCATCGCCATCGGTTATGCAAATTGATAATTGTAAACTGTCGCATCACATCCCAAACAACTTTCTTGTGCCCCGGGTCTGTCTCGCGTTATTGCAAGCGACTAACGGATTAACATTTTTATTAGAAAACAAGATAACAGATTGGTTTTCAAAATCGTTTGACGGAGTCGCGGGAACCGTTTAGGTTTCGAGACTTTGTTGTTCCACTCTCGCTCTCGTTTAAAAACTTGTCGTGTTTGTTGTTGCCTTGTTGGAGGTTGATGCGATGGAAGGGAGATACGAGATGTGTTGACTACGAGGGATGAATTCAAACGCTATAGAAGAGTGTTCGTGTTTTGGGGCAAGGTTTTTTCAATCTTCGTAAGATAAGTCGTTAGCTTACATCCCTTGTACAATGCGTTTGTTTAGATAGTCAAAATTGATTAGTTCAGTGTTACCAAGTGTTATATATGTTGGTTGATCAAATATTACAAGTTTAAAAGCAATGTGTACATGAGATTGATTTTTAATTCTCATTATTGCTTTGTCGAAATGTCATAATCGAAATCTCTTACCACTAAATCCTAATCTTGAACAAATTATATGAAAGTCGTGTGTCTACATATCCAATATTCTATATATTGTCCCGAAAACAACCCTACTCATGCGTTCATCATAGACGAATGACTCGTGACCAATCAGCGATCAGGTTTTGAAAATACAGCTCACTGATTGGCCACGGATCACTCGTCCATGACGAATCACTCGTAAGGTTGTATCAGGGCGACTTTTAGATTGTCGAAAATCCACCCTTACCACATGAAACTCAAGGCTAGACCACTTCAGCTTTGTGCAGTAAGCTGTATCATCTATACACACATGGAAGACAGCCGTGGTAGAAAGCTGGTAGGTCCCTAAAGTGAAAGAGACAAACGGAAGTAGAAAGAATCGCTTTTCTGTCGATGTGTCCTCTCTCGGGTTAGGGGAGAGAGGGGAATCCTTTGTCTTTGTCGAGCAGAACCAATCACCTTTGTGCCAACAAGCGCCTCTCCATCTGAGAGGATCGTTATGGGGTATGTTGGAATCAAGAAATAGTCAAGGAAAGAGAAGTAAACACGATTCGAGTCATTTCTAAAATCACGACTATAGTGAAAATGTATGCATGGGCTATTTACGCGTTTTCTCCTGCTATCAATGCAAGTAGTATACAGTTGGGATGATGAAACGTATGAATAAAGGTAAATTAATTCCTTCCTCCCATCATTTCACTAGAATTGGTGGAGCCAATAGATCAACGCTATTCAAACTTTTTGTAGACACTGACTGTTTATTTATTTATAGAGTACACATTATTTATGAAACACGTATTTATAATAAATATCTATATGACAAACTGCTTGCTGAGGTTCTAAAAGGTCCTTATACATGGATAAATGTAAAACTAAAATTCTGGTTACAATTCATCATTTGATTTGATTCTGTATAAATTATTTAATCAACAAGACACCAGCAAAGAGTTAATGAGTAATAAATTGTGCGAAGCCCCGAGTCGGCCGACAATAACTACACGGTATTTATTAGCTTGAACCCAGAAGGCAAGACCGACTATAGTAAGTTCATCCACCGACAGCGAAACACGTATATTAATGAAGCGGCTTTGCGATAATAATTGCCGTAATAAGCAATAACACGACTCGTTACACAAGATGGTTAAGAACTCAGTCAAACATAATCACATAAATCAACCAATTAACTCTAAACCCGAGTAATTAATCAACATCAGTCTAAATAACTAAATCCATGAGGTTGTTTGCGTTATGCCTTGAAACATGTCTGGCAAATATATGCGCGGAGATCAAATGTCGGCTGTATCTTAATTCGTGATCGAATCTGGCTAAATGGCGACGCGAATTACCAACACCTTTCACATGGTAATTACTTCTTTGTTTTAACACTTAACTATAACGAAACCGGCAAGTTAATGTGCAGCAACGAAAAGGTTATCGAAACCGGAATCTTGTGCATAATAAAAACGTTCACAATTCTTACACAATTATGAAATATTACATCTCGTTAACTATAAATCTGATGTTTTAATTATAGACACCTGTTTGCCTCGCGTGCTATTGTCTTATATAATTCGTTTTATTTCGCACAAGGATACTCGCAACCTTTTTAGTCCAGGTAGCTGAGTTTTGAGGGGGTTTCGCTCGTATGTTAGAAATACGGATGGAAATGAGAATTCTGTGAAATGATAGCTGTGGGTATAGGTGTTAATTATTGCTTTAGAAAGTGGAACGAAGTATTTAAATTTTTTGCTTAGATTGGATTGGTTGACATTGTCTAATTTCATTCAAACCCATTACATTTCGCATCGTTTGTGAACTGACAACGTGTAGCCCTCATCGTACCGAAATTTTGGTTTTAAAAATGTGAACAAAACACTTTAATTCTCATATGTTTTTAAGTTGTTTATAAATGATTAATCAAACTAAAAATCCAATTCTATACTTTAAAAAATCCCGATTCCATAACATCTTTGCCGCCCTCTGCTACAAGTGGTGTTGAGTACTTTTACTTTTACTTTCGATTTTCACTTGTCAGCAAACATGCTTTTCCAAATGTGACACAGTGAAAAACTTAAAATAATTAATTGCATTTCTTGACAGTTGAAACAAGTAACTATTTCTCTGTTAGAATGTTCAGCTAAAATATCGAATACCAACATTTCGGCCAAAAAACAATACGCTAAGAATTCACCTAAGTTGACGAAGTCTAGCCCACGTTATTCAGACAGACAAATTGCTTTTGAATTCCTCGCGTGTTTCGTACCGGACGGTTGGTACACCACACATAGCCAGGGCATCCAACAGCGAACAATTTGGCGAATTCAAGAGAGAGAGAATGCCAACCATGTAATTTCGGCGGAACTCTCAAAGCCTCGCGTTTTATTGTTTTACGGCGGCTAAGTGGTTTAGTGCGCCGGCTATCACACATAACACCTTTCTAGGATATGACCTTGCCAAGGTCCTGTCCGACTCGGTATAACGTGGTGGCAAGATGAAAACCTAACCTACCTAACCTGTCATTACGTAGACGATAACAATTCTGCCCACTGCTTGAAATAATGTGAATTTTTTGTTAAATTTGTTACTTGCGTTTTTTAAAGTGAGATACCAAAACTGGTGGCCATCCCGTATTGTGTTGCAGATTACTGCAACTATAATCACTCGGAGGCCTTGTGGTGGTTTCTTTATTTCATCTTTATATTTCAACTGCCATACATACTTGGGTTAATTTAATTTCTTTATTGTGGGATTTAAAAGAGCAAAGCAATATAACAAATTAGAAGAAGCTCAAATTATCGATGGTTATTATAACTACTACACAGTGATGTAAATGCAATAGCCCATTCAATTTTGAGAGGGATAGCAATTGTTTTGTTTTTTAATTTCTTCACTATACGAACGCACAAACTATATTTTATCATCTACCGGTACTATTAAGTGCTTGTTCAATATTGCTTTCAACAAAATACAAAATTACACAGCATTGTATCATATCTTATTGGTAAAATATATCTAACGAATGCATTTATACTTGAAAATGGATGTCGTATAGTTTGGCCACTTCCCATTGCAAGAAACATTGGGCGTAACTACAATATCTACACATGAACATGAACTCAGCACAAACGTTCCAAAAACTGAGCGGACCCCGCCTATCATTTCAACGATAGTGTCCTTTCACTGACAGCTATTAACTAATTATTTACTTGGTTCAACCACCTTTGTCACTCACATAATGTAAGCGATCTTATCAACAATATTCCTGCATGCGAAAACCTGACAATTTTTAATTAACAACCTCTCCAGTAGAAACCAATTTGCATAAACAAATTAATAATCGTTTAAAAGAATGTGTTGTTGTCATAATTGGTTTATTAATTGTTTTATTAGTCGTAGCATGACTGGTTGATAATTTTATTTGGATGTGTTTTGACACGAACCGATATCACTGAAACGAGTTATCAAAATGAATGGGTGATGAATGACACGTGTGTACTCAGTGGATTCTGGCCTGACATATTTAAATACTTATCGCAAGATAATGTTGTTCCTAGAAGCCCAAATATTGAAGGGGATTATTTTTTATTTTGCAATGATGTAGCATTAATTTTACCAGTATATCTCCCGAAAAGTGTCTATTTATTTATGTCAACATCATAAATCGTTTGTAAGTATGATTAAGTGTTAACATTTTTATTTTTTTAGGGCTGTTAACTATATACTGTCTGCATTGTTTCAGCTCTTCGTGGCTCAATTTCGATTTTACATACTTTCGACGGAAGTAACATACACAACTAGTCGTTTGGTGCAAGTTCTTGGGCATGGAATCTAAACCGTACATCGACATAGGTATAAGCAACATCAACTTTCGTTACCTTTTCCATTTTTAAATGTTCTACATGACATTCATGTTCATTTGATGCTAACTAATACAGAACAAGTACCATTTCTCATAGAATAATAACAGGCACACAACAATACGCTTGGCATTAGCGGGTACATTGTCTTCAGGCGGTCTAGTTTCAGGTCACGTGCGAAAATGGGGGGAGATTTCGAAAATCGGCAGGTCAGCCACTTTCTTAATGTCTTGCATATTGAATGTACTATCATATCAAGCGCATATATTTCCAGCTATGGAGTTGTTAATGGCAAACTTAAATCTCATGATTGAACATAGAAACACGAAATACTGGAAATAACCGGGAAAGATACAATCATGATTATATAACGACAATCCAAAACCACACAAATATGTACAGGTTGCAAAAAACCTGTTCAACAGAATCGACAATTCAATGGACCAACCAACCTCTCGGTTGCTGTTTTCCCTACATTATCTAAAAAAAAAAAAAAAATTGAATTTAAATCGACGATATCCGATCCTAGGATAACATTAAACACGAGTTTCTTAGAAATCGAGCGCATAAATTAACCATTCGTCACTCAATTATCCAATCAGTTTCCCATTAAATCGATGGAATTATAGTTTATGGCTGAGTAGGGCGGCCTAGCACGCAACGGCAACATAACGCAAGGCACATCACCCGCTGCATGTTACAGGTTACAGGTGGTTAAGTGGTGGAGTTACCTAATGAATACACCCGGTGCATTCAATGTGTCCGGCCGTCTACATGGGTGGTCCTAGTCGTTATGCAATAGATGGCTACTGTTTGCAAGCAGCTATCAATTGAATGCATGGGTACGAACAGTATGCAAAGTGCATTCTTCTTAGAAGAGTTTCGTGTCGCCCTGGAAGAAGATTCTATTCTATGTCGTCTTAGGAGAGAAACGCCTATAGCACAATAAATACACTGTGATGTTTTTACAAAAAGCTATTTATTCCAGGCATTGCTATACTAGTACCAACGAAAGTATTCGCATACCGATTTCAGGTCATTGTCGACTGCCCCTTTCAACCGCGCCAATTGAAAGAAAATCAACAGATACCCTGCGTTCTTTCACACATTCGTAAATGCATTGGCGGTTTGGCCACACCCGCCGTTACAGGTAACCAACGGAAGGTTTTAAATTATCCCCAATGGAACTGTTTTGATTAGATGGTAGGACTTAGACTCGGCTGTGTCATAAGCATCACAATACTTTCGTTGGGACAATTATATAGACGAATGCGAAAGGTACAAATTCTTTTAATCTCGGCACCAAAACTTAAATTTTGACTCTCGCTGGTCATAGCCACTACTTCAACGTTCGTCCTTGTCGCACTTGAATGTCTGCACCTCTGACGTCACCGCAGACGTCACGTCCATAACATTGTCAAGCCGCGAACAAGACAATCAACGCAAATTCCCACGAATTGACGACCGAACGAGTAATAATTACACAGCTTTTTGCGTTCGCTTTCAAATCAAAGGAGTTATGATTGCCGCGGTCGTCG
Source organism: Isoperla grammatica (assembly GCA_945910005.1). NCBI lineage: Eukaryota > Metazoa > Arthropoda > Insecta > Plecoptera > Perlodidae > Isoperla > Isoperla grammatica. The sequence continues at coordinate 51,007,964 of OX246740.1, forward strand.
GTCATAGCTGTAATTTGGTACTGGTTGGCCATCGAGTCCTTTAATAACACGTCATCAACACTCGGGCGAGAAGTTGTCACAGATGTTCACAGCGTCATGTATTGCGTCATTGATATTCTAGTATCGCACCGAGCATATGAGAAGCTTGAGTGTTACTGTCAGTCTTGGATCGAGAAAAAACACTTCGGCAAGATGCAAACTGAAATCATGTGGTTGTGTGGCTAGTTAGTTATTCCTGCTTCCAATTCAGAGGGTCTAGGATTTAAAACCCAATAAGGGCTGGGTTTTTTAACTTTGGAAATTGACTTAAAATCTGTCTGCATGCTACTGGTATTATCTAAACGGTGACTTTTGAGCCGTCATCGCAAAAGAGATGTTATAAAATATGGTACAGTGCTCTCCACTGAATATCAGTTCTTGTATAACTGAGTTGGTAGAGAATAAATATAAATTTATTTCTTTATTTTGCATTGTTGAAGACCGTATATTTCTATCATCCCATTTCTTCTGCAAAGCACTCACGTCTCTCAAGGTACAATAAGCTCTAAACCACATATATCTTCTACGATGTCACCCTGAAAATATATGCAGCAGTGGCGTTAGCTCTTCACAAGTTTATTGAGATAACCGAGTATGTTGTTTCCCAAATGCGTTATATTATTTTTCTAAACACGTATTTGTTACTAACAATAAATCACTAAAATAACATACTATTCCAACTAACTTTAATTATTCTACTTTTTAATTTGTGCAAAAATCATTGGTGGACACTAAGCTGTGCTTGCAATTCTACCCTACATATGGTTCTGAGATTCCGGTGACAAAATCGACATTTACAACCTTATACATAAAGAGAGCGGGAAATGACTTGCTCTTTGAGAGCCTGTCTTTTTTTAAATTCGTATTTATTGTCTACGCACTCAGTTACGAGAACTGATTTCCAGTGGGTTTGTGAAGGCATTCATTTTTTATACAAGATAACATTCGTTATATCATATCCTCGTAAGTTTTATCTGCGTTACGTTTAAAATCGAAGATGATTAATGAAAATAAGTAGGCTAATAACAAACAAGATGAAAGCGTCAACAAAGATGTGTTAGTTTGTTATCCAACTGTTTCTAGGATTGTCCGTACACAAGTCGAGCACATCTTCTCGGAACGGTTTAGGTAATAACGGAATGTAACGAGAATACCGATCAATAATCGCTTTCTGTCGCACACTGATGCCAACTGTGACGTGCGCGAGACGGAAGTCACCGGTTTTATCGGCAGGATGTTGGCAACTGTTCGATAAAATACGATTGTTTGATTGCCAGACTGTGGGGTTTACGTTGTTACGTAACGGATTAGTTAAACAGTTGACATCTGTTTGATAATCTGCCGGCTAGGTACATTACATGGAAGTGTGATTCTGGATACTCCCTGTTGAAATATTTCTAATAATCACGCACTTTGTGTTTCTTTTTCTATGTTTGTTTGGCATTTTTTTATTTTTTTTCATGCCTAATGAAATTTTTATTGAATACCAATATTAAACTTGAACATCTTAAATTAGTTAATTGATGACGTTCTGGTCACAATTCGCTTACTTTATTTTATTTCAATGATTTCATGTATTGTTTTTCCAATTATTTATTTGTTATGTATATTTATATTTTCGGGTCCATAAATCGTTAAAAATTTTAAAAGCTATAACAATGGAGAACTGTAGTAAACACTTTCCAGTTTTATTGCGAGTATGGCATGGGCCATTCATCACATCTGTTGTGTTTCTTTCTCTAATATTATTGTTGTTCCGCTATAAAAAAAAAAACGTGTCAACATTCAACACATTGAATCTGTTGATAAAATAACTTTTTCTGTGACTCCATATTTCACAATAACTTAGTGTACATAAAAAGAAATGCCTGCATAGCTTCAGAATTGAATCGTCAAACATTTTATTATACTGTTATCCTGACGTGGTGGGATGGGATGGGTTGGGTAACGCAGTGAAACTTTTTGATTACTTTTTTAAGGGAGGGAAGTCGAAAAGAAATACTCGAGTACTAAAGAAGAAAAAGAAGAAGAAAGTTTCTACGACAGACATAACAGTGAGTGATATAGGGCGCGGGGGACTATAGTATACACGGAACTGACATCGTCGTCGTTGAAGGGGCGGTTAAATAAAACATGCCTGTGTGGCTCGTTGGTCACTAGTGGCTTGGTTTATTTCTGCTTCCAGTGTAGAGGGTACAGAGTTTGATTCCCAGTCGGGCTGGGGTTTTTAAACTTTGGAAATTTATTTTATATTATGATACTGTTAAACGGTGACTTTTGAACCGTTTTAGCAACGAAGCGCATAATGAATGGTGTAAATGTCCCCCACTGACTTCCGAAGAAGAGTTTTTTTTATCCGCACTGTTTTTTATTTTTAATTTTTCCCCATTCTATGCATATTATATTTGTTTTTAGCAAATAGCCGTATTCTTTATGTTTTATGTTACTTACCTATAATAAAATGTTAAGAGCTTACAATTCAGGCAAGTTTATATACACTCTTGTGTTGCTTATCATTTAAAAAACCGTTTCCCCATTGAAAATCAGTTCTTGTAACCGAGTGGTTAAACAATAAATCCAAGAACATTGTTGCCAAGTCACGTGACCGTGTAATGTAATGTAATGTATTGAAGGAATGACGTTTGTGGCCAAGTCTGTTTTTTTTACTATAAAAGCGGAGAAATTAACCGAACTGGTTTCTGTAGAGAGGACGTTGTACTTGTGTGACGTGCGACGCTATATTGTTAATTGGGTGAAGGTCGTTCGTCGTGACATCGCAACAAACACTCGGGAGAAACTCGTCGCGCAGATAAATGAAGTCATTTAGAATGTTATCGCATTGGATATTATTGTGTAAGAAACTTGACTTCTTCCCACGAGTATGGCTTGAGCATTCATGTTAGATAATGTATTTATATTAATACATTATTAGACAACTACGTTGTGTATCGGATTATTTCGGTACAGTGACGATGAAGTTTTAGAAACCGGAATGGAAAATTTATATTTTTTTAACGAATTTACAAAGGAGAACGAAAAAAATAAAAAACAAATAAAAATATTATAAAATAAAAATATCGGAATTGTGTTAATTATTATCAACTGTTCGACTTTTGTTCTCACCCCATTCTTGTTCGTATGCATCTGGCTTTCGCTAATAAATTATTCATCGACTGCATCATTATTATAATTAATATTATTATTAAAACTATTGCTATCAGTAGCATATTATCATGATTCAATCATTGTCTGCCTGAAATCTAGATGCACTTAATTTCAATGTCGCATATTATTATATTCGCAAGTCCTACTTTCAGAACTAATAAGCAGTCATTAAGTTTCACCTTTAAATTCACTGATTAAATCGTACGGTATAGCTATTGCCAAATCGGCTACACTAATATTATTACTAACCAGTGGAATTATATTCGTTATCTCAATTGGATAAATACACGTTTTTCTAATGTTGCCACTTGTTTTGATCGGGTAAGGTCGTTTTTAATGTACGTTATCTTAATTGTGGGCGTGAATCGCTTCGGTTACCGGATGAGGGTCAGTGTGTGTGGACTGCACACGTGCTGCACGTAAATATTAGCACCGCCACCTACAACGCCGTTGCATGCAGTGACTTCCTCCTCCGAAGAACGTAACGACAAGGCCGTGGAACTAGACCGCGCGTCGCCTAGTTTCTTGTCTGACGTCACAGTGGCGTGTTTGCATTGCGCTGCACCAGGTGACACTAGCGTTGTTTTGTTTTGTGTGAGATAAGGAGGCGTGAAATGGAACGGGTGCATGTGCACTTGCAACGGTTGCATATGTTTGCTCGCTGCGCACGGTTAGCTTGGTGCTATAGGAATCTCGAGGAAATGCCACAACAACTTCTAGTATAGTTGTGTGGATGTATGACAAGAATCAACCCTCTCCCGTCAAGCTGCTGTGTAAACATGTCGAACTTTGAATGGATTTAGCCAAATTTACAAACATTACCATATAGACTTCGGTATCACCTACTCAGAAGACGCAACATTTTGTTTATTTTTTAAATTAAATAATTATTTTACATCGCTCCAGAAGACCACTACAATTTTGTAATTTTTTTTTTTATTGATTGTGATATCTCGTCATAGACGGAAACTAGAAGCTTCAAATTATTATCCATTAATTCTAATTCCAAACGACATTAGCTGTCACTGCATATTATAGCGACATAAAACTGTGTTGAGCTTAAAAACACCTGTGTTCTCACTCCGTACATCATTTACAATACAATACTGTTTTCATACACTCAACAGAACGTTCAAAAACACATCGTTTGTATTCGTATATATCGTATACAAGATGTTACAAAATATGAATAGATGCCGAATAATTACATTTTAAAATAAAAAACAAATAATTTATAATCGCAAAAAATAAATTAAAATCTACAAAATATGAAAGTATTTATCTGTCGAAACGGAAAGTTTATACATAAAACACAGATAGTAGTTGGGATAACGTCTGCTAAATGGGACATGACAAACCGAACGCACGCGTTATGCATACATGCATACATGCATTGAAGTGCGCAAGCTAATCTTCTGCATCACTTGTTAGCTGTTTTTGTTATGCATTGCGGCTGTAAGTGTTTTCACTCAGTGTACACATTGACGGAGCTGTTGTGCAAGGAAGCGCTATTGTATTGATTGACAAGTGGAGGTGGGTGATGTATGCTACTATACCTACACACGTTCACACATCATATCGCAACCGTTACGAATCGGCGTTGAGTGATTTCATTCCCACCACCGTACATGGCGCAGGTTCATACAGAACATAACCCAATGAAAATTAACACCTCATAAATTAAGTTTTTGCGTTCGTCTGACGCGTTTTGACACCTCCATGATCGCAATATGTGTGATCGATATTTCATTATTTTCATCTTGCTTGTCGTAATTTGGGCGGTAAATCAAAGCAATGGGGTTTTTGCTGCGATCACTTGTAGAAGGGAGAGCAACCCCTCAACCCCTCAACCCCTCAACCCCCATATTGCAATGCTGCATTGAGGGGACCGCCCACTATAGCACAAACCGATGATGTTGGGAAACCGCAACAGAGTTAACAAAACCGCATTACCCAGGGAGGGGGGAGTGAGGTTATTTACAACACAAACATCGAATGGAGCGATCCAACAACTAACAATGATCTTTATTAAATGAATCACGTTTTGGAGTAAAATTGTTTTTTTTTTCTAATTTAAAGTGCTTCCACGTGTTTAGATAATAGTTGGGATATTATTTCATGAATTAACCTTACTAAGTTATAGAATACGACCTACGGCCACGTGTAGAAGCTTTGTTATAGAACTCGATTCCTAGGTAAAATGAAACATCAAATACGCTTTGTTTGTATAACAGCTAACCTCTGTTTATTTACAAACTTGTCAACGATTTGTCTAGACTCTAGAGTGCATTCATTACATGGGTTCATCCCTTAGAATAATTAATTACGATTTAACTCAGGGTTGTACATCGATGTGTGCGAGTATTTCCATTGCAGAACACGAATCGATTCGGATTATTGATTAATCGATTTCTAGATGTTATCTCTGATAAGTATATTGTTGGAGGGGGGAGGAGGGCGGGGGCATCATTCTGCTGACTCGCGTGACGTCACGATGATATTGAAAGAGAATCACTCACCATCTCGTCAAGGCTCTTGAGATCATTGGTGATGATCTGCGGCATCGGTCCGTACTGCACGTTGTACTCCTCCTGTTCCATCTCATCCTCCTCCTCGCTTATGTACCCCTGTCCCTCCTCGCAGCTGTTGGCCCTCTGCAGCGCCCTCTGCTCCGCCGCGATCTCCCGGTCTATCTCGCGCTCCAGCTGAACCAGCATAGGCGCCAACATACCGAACTTGGCGCCGCGACGCGCCACGTCCAACAGGCACAGAATCACGTGCTTCTCGTTCTTGCGCATTATCAGGTCGTCGGTCTCGAACAGGAGGCACTCGAACACGCCCAGACCTGGAGGACAAAACGGGAAGAAAGTTGGTTAAAGTGGTTTCTAGAGCGGTAACAACAAAGACCGTTTGTACCTCCAAGAGTCTTCATTTTCCTTTTAAAACAACCAGACTAAATCTATCAATGTGTTCCAATTTTATTCCGATCACAAAAGGGGTCAGGAGAGAGAGGGGTCAGGAGAGTTGTGGTGAGACAGAAAGAAAGAAAGGTAGAAAATGAGTGGTTAAAATAATGGAAGACTATGTGGGAGAGTTCCCTTTGTTGCCATTGGTCACTGTGTTAGAAGGTGCCCGGTGACAGGAGCAATAGAAAGGGGACTGAGGAAAGTGAAGACAAGAATAACGGGACGATACAGCGAGTGATACAGAGGATGGATAATGAAGGAGAAGAAAGTGAAGACGATGACAAGGTAGAATCATGCTGATGAGTGTTCTGTGGTGATATAACGGACAATGGACGTTGTAGAGAGTGATGAAGAAGATAGAGAAAGAAAGTGAACGAAAGTAACAAGACGACGAAGCTGGATAAAGAAGAATAAGGGAGTGAAGACGACTATGGTAGAAGCACGTTGACCTGTATTATTAATGATAGAAAGAAGGCATTGGACGTTGTGTATGTAGAGAGTGATAAAGAAGGCACATAAAGAATTAAGAAGAAAGTAAAGACGATGACGGTAAACCAAAGTCGATCGTCTCAACAACCGCAAGCCTTAGAGAGTGATAAAGAACGACGAACAAAAAATAGAAACTCCAATGGTACCCACAACAATATAAATAAATGACCGGCCAATCAAGGTGAGATAAAATAGGTTAATGACGAATAAATAAGGCACGCGAGGAACGTGGTTAGTTAATGACAGCTATCTGATGATTGATGCGTAGATAATGAAGACGTTACGTTAGGCGAAGTGCTAAGTCATCTGATTGACTCTCCTAATGGTTCCGACCGTGGCTCTACTAACGCCACCGTCTCAATAATGAATGAGAGCTGTACTCGCAAGGGACCGTTACACCCTTGCTGGGGTCAGCATGAGGTGGAATTGTTACAAGTTGGAAGAGACAGTCTTGACCCTCTGTCTGATCAGCTAAGTGTTTGTAAGAGTCAGCAAACAAGGTTCATGAGAACCATCAACTATGCTTCGTGGTGTTAAATCCAATGTGATATCATATTCTACATCGTGCTTGTCAATATGTAATGGTCGATTCAGAAAAAAAACTATTTAGTGTTTAAGATTTGGTTTTAAGATTTAAATAATATGTTCACACACTTTCCTAAGGCCAAATAACTTCGTGTAGAAGAATGTTCACTCAGGATTACTCTTTAGAATAGATTGATTGAAATCGAGACAAGACACCAGAAAGCATAATATTGAAGGAACCAATCAAGTTTCCAACTTGATTATAAGCAAATAATTAATTAGTTGTATTTACTACCGTAGTCACTGTCTCATTGGCTAGGCAAATAATGAATGGGTTTTCATTGGTATGGGACTAAGGGTTATTTATGCTTGTTTAAAATACTAAACACGTTATCTTTGCGAAACTCATTATTTATTTTTTATTATTTATTTTTATTATTCTAGTCCTGTCGTGACAAGGAAGGATTTTAACTGTTTTTAGATGGAAGTATAAAAATTGTCAGTGAATTTCTGGAATGTTGATTGAGTTTATTGACCAGTTAACTTATTTCAATTACCAGGAAGTTTCACGCTGTTTAAACGACATGATGAAACGAGAAAGAATCTGATCTAGAGATTAGTAGTAAACTGATGAAATAAAACTCGGTTTGCGACATGAAAATAAATATACGTAAACGATCGAACAATTGTCAAGGCCAGCGAGGTTGTTGCGAATCTTCGAGCCGTGGCTTCCTGGAGTTTCTTCTGGCAGATGCGTGTCAGGTTCAAGAAGAAGAAGAAGAAGAAGAAGAAGAAGAAGATAGGAAGTGTTGTTTTAATATACGCAACGTTTATGTTGGTAACCTTGGCCGTTTTTTTTTCTGGGTTGCTTTCCTTCTATCTGACTCGGGGTCGCTACTGACATACGCAACGACGCGGACTATGCAAACTAGGCAGCCTTGTGTACAACTATTCGACTTACTGGTGTGTTTTTTTTAAAATAGCACTTGCATATTTTCCATTTCACTTTGCATTAGCATCGTCGCCAAACTATGGGACTTAAAGCCCAAATATCATCAATACTTTGGTGCTTTGGTGATGATTTCTGTAAACGTACTAAAGGGAGTAGAAGTGTGAATGGCTCTTGCTGATATGATGTCTGGTGGTTGTCATACTCTGTAACTATGATGTTTAGAGTTCTGTCCTCGTTTGGTGACCAAGATGAACATGCGTATCCATGGTATTATATAGTACATTTCTAAATGGACATATTTCTCCGATGATATGAATAGCAGCTCATTATTTAAGAAGATGTTGTTTTCGAATGAACTGATTTATACGTTTTTAAAACTAAGGAGTTACGCAAAGAAATTTGACCATGGTTTGACAAAGCAAGAAAAGGATACTGGCTAAGACTGTGGAGTTGTCACCAGCCCTGCTAATCCCAGTTACTAGATCTAAACTGGTTTTCATTCAAGTTGTCCTTATTCCTATTGCAAACATCTACCAATACACATACGAAGCGAATATATTTATTTGTGTATGATCCATGTACTTAAAATGTATGTATGTATCCGTTGATCCAGTTTATAAGTCAGTATCGTGGCTATTATTAGTCAACTGTATAAATTTATTCTCCGAGTGTGAAAGTGTTAACAGCCAATAAGTAAAACACATAGAACGTATTTACATGTGATGCTGTGTGCGTCAACATGCGTGCGTATCGTGTCTATTGGGCGTGTAACTACGTTGCGGCCTTGTTCAAGCACCAGTGTTGTGACTTATCTAGATAAAATTATCTAGATAACGTATCTAGATAAAATCTGTTATCTATTATCTTTATCTAGCTAATTTTTTTGGTGTTATCTTTATCTTTTATCTAGTTAAAAATACAGATTATCTTATCTAAAATTTTAAGCTTTTAGATAAAAACAATAGATAAAATGTTTAACCATAATATAGATACAAAATAATAATAAAATATACCATTTTTCAAAATGAAAAATACTTCTACTGGGTTTCCCCTTTTTTGAAAATGGCGGCAATGTGTTATTGCCTCGTGTTAAAGGAAGTCGGTAAAGAAGATCACTATCACGCATTGAGTTACAAAACATGGTATCCCATCCTTAAAATCTATCCCATCCTTAAAAAATCCATCCACATTATGATAGATATGGAAAAAGAAAAGTAAATATTGCTTTTTAAGAAACATGTCAATATTTTCATTCATATTATGTTTTCATGTTTTTTGTTTTTTATTTTATATTTTGTATTTTGTATTATGTTCAATATTATATTTTAATTTTAGTATGGGTTGGCAGTCACTCTGGTGTTTGGAGCTGTACTCTTTTCTGCCAACCCCCATTCTATTTTGTAGTAAATGGAAATGATTAATAAATAAATAAATAACTCAATAATATCATTATTATCTTTTATCTTTTCAAAATTATCTAGATAATTATTTTAATCTTTTATCTATTATCTAGATAATTTTTTAACACTTTATCTTTTATCTTATCTAGATAATTTTTTGGGGAATTATCTTTATCTTTATCTAGATAAAAAATAAATTATCTAGTCACAACACTGTCAAGCACAGACTGATGCTCACACTGTACTCATTGCGATTATACACTTGATTGTGTTCAGTGAGACAGTCATACTTCAGAACACAAGTCTTGGTAATCAGGCGTAGTTAACTGTGTGGTGATGATTGTCGTGGGGTGGACCTCTATACACGAAATGGCTTATTTCAATTATGCAACACCTGTTACTTGTCAACAAGTAGCTTAATTCAATTTTTATTGTGATTTACCTGCTTCGCGACAGGACAAGATGGCCAGTGTAGGGTTATGGGCAATCGGCATGCCCATACCGTCTTTAGCCTAACAAATAGCTGATAAATTATTTCAAGCACTTTCTGCGGCCTGGATCATAGGCAACCCGCTTCACTTGGTAGCTTTCATGGGGTATACGAATCGCGGAGTCACGTAGTAAGCTAATAGCGTTGAGCGAGTAATATAGGGTAGAGTCGCAACGCAATCGGCAGTTTGTCTACCGCCTTATGCTGCCCAACATACTTTAGTCGGGTAGTAGAAGTTCGCCAAGCGACGCGACGACGGAGTTTTCGGCTGTCTTCGTATATCTTCGGTGAAGTAGCCGACCAATCAGGCTCCGTCATCGCGTCGCTTGGCGAACAGTAAAAGGCGGTAGACAAACTGCCGATGGCGTGGGACCTCTACCCTTTATTACTCACTCAACGCTAATAGACTCCGAACCTTTGCTCCGAGTCCGAACTAATGCGAATAGGTGTCAATAAAAGAAGGTATCTATCTTAACCATCCTTGGATTTATATATGTCTGAGAGATATATGTAATTGTTTAATTCGCTCACCTTTGCGACACCAGGAGATGAAGTTGGACACGTTGTCGCGGGCGAAGAAGGTGCCGGGTTTGGCGGCCTTGAGGAAATGGACGGCGCCGTGTTCGGTGATGGGGAGGGCGATGGTGCTGATAGTGGAGGTGCTCATCGACATTTTCCGAGCCGCCCTGCGTATCAGGTACTCCTCGGCAGACTTGCGCACGGAGTTGGCGTGCTGTAACACAGAGGGCAGAGAGTTGGCAACAATGTCATACAAGACAACAGCCTGCGTATCAGGTACTCTTCGGCAGACTTGCGCACGGAGTTGGCGTGCTGTAACAGAGAGGGCAGAGAGTTGGCAACAATGTCATACAAGACAACACCCTGCGTATCAGGTACTCTTCGGCAGACTTGCGCACGGAGTTGGCGTGCTGTAACACAGAGAGAGGGCAGAGAGTTGGCAACAATGTCATACAATGTCCAGTGGCCAGTGCTTATCCTGTTGGAACCGGAGGTCTGTCAATATCAAGGGATGAAGTTGTACCGAATGTAAAGATTAATTAATTATTTGGTCGACAGCTAGGTCATATGACAACGGGGAAGGAGATCGGAGGAAAGCGACCAGTAGGAGGAAGAAGGAAGAATTAGATTTAATGGGGGAAATCGGTGGAAAGGGAAATTGGGAGTGCCTCATTTCGTCACCTCTTACTATTGGCAGAGTCACCCTGGGCTAAATTCTACCCCGGTCTTGTAAGATATGTTTATTAATATATTGCACATGTGTTGTGATGCGATTGTACGCTTCTATGCTGATATCAATGAAATAAATTATTTTCCATTCGTTCTAGCACAATCGCCACCTTCACAGTTCTCCAAGGCAGTCTATAAGATAAATGTAACCAAGGAATTTGTAGTTGTTGGTTGGTGAAAATAGACACGATACATTCCGGTGGCAACATACCGAACTATAACAATGAGGAGGTTAGCTGAATTCTTGAATAACTCAATCATTCATCAACAGTGAAGATAAGGAGGTTGCTTAGCAGCGCTATCTTTTTGGTTGCTTTACTACACTCATGAAGAATTGTATACACTTCATCTTCATCTGTCAGACAACCATCGTCAATAGCATGACAACAATGATAGACACGTGACAGGATTAGAAGATAAACTAGGGTAAAATGCGACAATAGTGAAAATTTGCCTCAAAGCAAAAAGTAACATTGGATGAATTCCCCATAATTAGCTTCGAATTTGATTGGTAATTTTTTGTTGACAATTAAAACATGTCAGATACGCACGCGTGTTTTGTATATGAAGTAGCCAATTAGTTAGAAAAAAATTCTGCGCACAAAAAAAGAAACGGATATATAAGAGATCTTAATTAGATGTTTGCTGTATTCGTTTCTACAAATGTTGCTTTGCTATGAAACCACCCAGGCAATGTAACGCATCGTTCGGGAATTTTGTTGAATTTGTAAGAATTCAGTATAGGTGTGGGGGGAGGTTGCCACAAAACTTGGCACGAATATCATCTTCAGTTATGGTTTTCAAGAAAAAAGTAGAACCCATAACTTCCCACGCTGTGAGAAATCGACGTTTCCACCAATATATTATACAATTATCTTCATCTGTGCAAACACACGCAATCGGTTCGATTTTCACGCTTTCCTTGAATGGCAGGTCATTGTCATTAGTATGCAATAAATTAAATCAGCTATATATTTACGCAAACAAAAAAACCACAAGCTATAAATCAAGACACAACAAAGTTAATGATATGCCGACAACTTGGCAAATACCTCGGAGACGTAAGTATAAGGAAAAAACACAACGAAATTAGTTGCGAGTGCGAAAGTTTTATACGGAACTAAGCAGCCCTGGCTGATATTCAGGTTAAGCCCATGTGTGCGTGCGTGCGACAGAATGCTCCCGTTTCAACAAACTAATTATACCCCTAGGTGGACGAAGGAGTTATGAATGACGAGAGAGATACCTTGACAAGGTTGTTGGAATTGTCTTCAAGGCCTTCGTGGACCTCGATTACCAAAACGTTTAGTCGGGAAGATAGGTCACATGTGCATCAGAACTTATACTTATTTCTAAATGAAGTCAGTCACGAATGTAAGAGTTACTATGACAACAACTGCAGAGAAAATTGTGCAGCGAAACGGAATCCAGTCCACGAACACACGACAGACTTTTTCTGTCGAAGGTTTTTCATCGTGTTTAGTAAAACATAAAAGGTAGTAAAGTGTGTCCTTGAGCAATACCCTTGTTTCTGATTCTCGATTAGCAAATTGATTGTGTATTACTTTTTTTCTCCATCAACTGCATGGCAATGTCAATACATTTCGGATTAGAAAGCTTGGCGATATAAAATGTGAACTGTGGTTTTCTTACACCTGTATTTGTTCATCGTCAGGCTCGCTGCACACTTTTAGTATTTCTAGGAATACTGCGTATTGGTGAATGTATGTTTAACGTTCGCAAGCATTAGCTTCTTGGTTAGGTAAGCATTGAATGGTTTGCGAAGAAAGCTGCCAATTCATATTAAATATTCCAAGATTTTAAACTGCAGCCATGTACTTAATGACGTGACATTACCGTATGTCAACTACAGTTGTGGGTTTGTATACCCCGTAGTGTTTTGTTCTTTCTTTTAATTGTCCATCTTCATGTACCACCCCTTATCGCCTCTAATAGCATGATTGCAACAATAGAGACGCAAAGCAAAAAGAGATCGTCATCATCATCATTAAACTATTTTGTAAGAGCAGCAATTACAAGATTGTATCATTGAAACTCCGCTATCTATGTCACGTACGTAGCTGCAGCATTTTGTATAATACAATGTTGTTAAGATAAGAGCAACGGTCACCCTATCTGCTTCATTGTACTTGAGACGCAAATGATTTTGTTTAGCGGAGATGTAAATAAGGACCAATCCAGGACCTGAATGCTTCGGTAATGCCAGTTTCTATATAAGTTTTGATTATGTGCCCGCCTTAAATGAAAGCAAAAGTAGACAATAGGAATTTAATTTTGTCTTTTATTCGGAGACAAACGTTAATTAAAGCACAGACAACTAATCCCTTATCTGTGATTAAAGTGTACACGATTAAGCGAAAACTCTAATCAAACTTCTTGACTGTAGAGTTAATTCCTCGATTGTATCTCATCTTTTAGAGATTTCGCAACGAAGAAGAAGAAGAAGAGTCGTTAGGATTCGAAAGAAGGCAAGTCTCTATTTTAGTTTCCAAATAATTGCATAGTCCTACTCCTTGGGGCCGTACAATTATCCTAGGTGCAAACACACGTACACCTCGTCTCATTGGGAGCAGAAAACGAAACCCGTTGTCAGCAAGAAGTAGCCCGGTGACATCGCACACACGGATGTTTACGAACAACGTCATTGTCTTAACGAACACCCTCGAGCAAGGTCACTTCCTGTTTCCTGATGGGTGTCTGTCCGGCATTAAGTGGGCCATTACTCGTAACTTAATTATTTACAGAGATGGATGTAATTGTTTTTGTACCCGTATTTACTTCACTCGGTGTCCTAGCCTATGGATGTCCTGCGGGTATTGTAAGAACCACAACACTTCCTGGACATGTTGCTAGCGCCGCCGCCGCGCAGTCTGGACGGCTGTTGAGCGAACTAGCCGCGGGCGAGGCGGGAAACCCGTGTGCATGTGTGCAACGTTCCTTACTCTCTCCTCGATATAAGACTACATTTGATTTTTTTTTTTACATGTTGTATTATCATTTTATTTTGTCGATATCACATAGTAAATCGAAGTGTACTGATATAAGAATCGATGTTATTGTTTCGACTCGCAGGTCCAAATTTGTATACTCTATTTATAATTGTTTGTTTTTAATTTGAATTTTTAGTACATTGTCTACATGTAAGAAAATGCGCTGATATTGTTTAGAAACGCAGAAGGGAAAGAATTATTTGTCTATCAAGAATTTGTATTTTTAGTTTAAATTAAATGTAAGTTTGGAAGGTCAATAATATATTATCGATATATTAAGTAAATGTCGATAATATTAAAAGCCAGCTAATTGCTTCGAAATTAATGGTTTTTAATTGTGTATCGTAAAACACCAATAACACACGTAATAAATTATCGACTAACCGCGCGGCATTAGTTTTAAAACCATGACAACCCGCTTCGTTAAAAGTGGCGTCTCTTCCCTCCAAACAATAGAACGTAAATGTCAAATTAATTGGCGCTATTGTATGTTCATCAGAAGTAACCTGTCAACACAAACTGTGCATATACACGACACGGTGTATTGTTACACGTTAGGTTGGCTGCAGTGCAGTGGTTAGTTATACCTCGCTCTGCATTGCAGTGGCTATATATATATAAGAGTTGCCAATTAACTCAGTGCACAAATCTACCGCCCATGTAATCAGCAGCTTCACAGATTAACAATGCAATTGTTTGCCATTAATTATTACATTTTATAATTAGCGAAATGTTTGATTGTTCTGTGATTATAACGTGGCGATGTTGCAATAACTCGTTGGGGATTATTTGCACAAGACGTGGATGCGATCAATAGTCTGAGTCTAGTCCACACCCTAACTTAGCACGGTACCTGGAAGAAACTCTTGGTATTAGCTACAAACTTGTAGTAATAACCAACCACGACACTTTCAATCCGCGGATACAATTAATGAGTGGGTTTAGTTACTTTGATAGTTAGTTATCATACATAAACATCACGGGACACTTAAAATGTATTGAAAATTTACTTTTTTGTTTCTATTTCTATTCTAGAAAATGCATTTTTAAATCGAAATTTTGGATTACATTATAAAACATATACGAAAAATGTTTTCTTTTCTTAGACTTAAAACGTTCAATGCAATTTAATTGTCGAAATTTTGCTATTTTTGTTTTTAGCAGGTATGTCATATGTGTTTTTGAAAATAGTGCTCTGTTTAATAAACTTTCTTGTATAATACTCTATCTAAATCTATCTGAATACTCTACTCTAACTAACCCAGGTTAAGCTACCCAGACCAGAGGGTATTTTTCTACCGACTAGTGGAGTTAGTCAAGCAATGCTTTGAGTCAGAAGTAAGCACCGATATTGCTCAGTAGCACGCTAACCCTAAGACAGGCTTTCCGTCCACGCGTCAGACAATATCCTGCAGGAAACTCTGTCAGAGACACCGATAAAAGCTTCCCGCGACACTAGATGGATGCGACAGACTCGACGAAATTGAGTTTCCACCCGGAAAACTTCGATTTCAGTTTCAATTCGTCACCCGGAAAAGTGAATTATAGAAAATAGCGTCGTCGTCGTTGAGAAAAAATCTTCTCTAGAGGTGCGGAAATGGAAGTGTGAAAGCTATTATACATACAGCGCTGGATGGTTGAATTGAATCGCTTATGAATCAAAACCGCAACTCGTTTCTGTAGGATCGATCATGTTACGCGTTGCTGCGGGATTAGCCAATCACATTCCTCGAGTGATTCACCACAGAGGTTCGACAATGACTGAATCTAGGAGAAATGTGATTTACACGAGAGTCAGTAGTATGGACCAAAGTTGGTTACGTCACTTCAATTATTTGTGCCCGCGGGAGTAACTTTTTTTTTACGTGAATATGAGTTTGTGTTCTACATAAATTGTTTTAATAGATACACTCATGCAAGCCAGAAGATAAAATTCTAGACATTCTGGGTTCGATTCCGGTCTACATAGATTGGTTTGCGCTCTTTAATATCACATTATTGTCGCACAACTCATCTATTCATGTCTAATGGAAAATTGTATTAATTTGTGTTGTTATAAAGTATACAAATTGATAACGACACCTTTACTTAACACAGTTATGGTTTGAGTCGTTTCCAGACACTCCTATCATGGTACACAATGCTCAACATTCATACTTGTGCATTCATACTTTTCATACATTGGATCAGTCCAAAACGTTCAGTCTAATCGGTTCTACGTCTCCTCGGGCAATATCTCTCTATATGCGGGTCCAAAATATCTTAGTGACCCACTTTCTACTTGAGCAATCACAATAATTTCCACTCATTATAATGGTAATAATACATTTATGTGTTTATTGTCATTTACCAGTCATTAACGAATTACAACACATAGGATGTACGGTCGCTTATTTATGATCGGCACAAATTTTAGTACAATACCAACCCTCCCATAAAATTACTAAACAATGCTACAGGTTCGTTCCAAGAAAAATCAAACATATAATTTACCGTAATGTTTAGATAATTTCGTCATCGATCATATTAGTTGCTACCTTGACTGTACAATCATTTTTTAATGAGCTATTAATTTTTCATTCCCATAATGTTTCTGGAATACATAAAAGTTACACATTTAAAAAATCGCAACTCCCAATAACATTAATAAGAAATAGCACTAAATGCTCTGAGCTCAGTCTCCGGTATGATCGTTTTTGTTCTTTCATATAACCGTTTTAAGCTTCGTAAAGTAACGGAGAAGTTATAAAAGTAAAAAGCAAACAGTATTTATAGAGCATAATATAGCATCAATATAGCTTACGGGACTTCCCACATTTTACTTTTCACTCGTCAACTTTCCAGTGTGCAGACCACAACGCGGCAAGTCCTATCTTTACGTGTTGCTTTTTACTTGTCAACTTCCCATGTGGTTTGTTTTGTGAACAAGAACCACTGTACTGCAGTAGTGTTACGTCATCAGCCACGTACTGAACTGTGAGGGGTGAAGAGAAGGTTTGTGACGGGTGACTGTCATTGCGAATACCAATGAAATGATTCGCTAAACTCACACTTAAACTTTCCAACTCCAAATCAAGTCGCCAATCCTTGTATGTAAGGTGAAAATATTTTAATCTATTCATTCAGTCTCGCTAGTTTGTTTAAAATAATATGTTGTAATATTTTAATACGGTAATTATATTTGGTGTTGTTTTTAATCCTTGGGTTTTAATATCTCGTAACCCTTCAAGCACCTACCTGTCGATACTTATGAGGTAATAGTGCTAGGAGAAGTGGATCATTGCTTCTACGCGGTCGACTCTGATTCGGAAGGTTATACAGGCTCGATTCCCAATACCGGCAATACTAACTGAAGATGTTTTCCAAGGGTTTACTCAGCGATAAAACGTATTCTGGGATTTAGTCCTAAAAACAGCCCTCGCAGGTTCCTTTCAAACTATTTACACACATCCTTATTAATTTTATATACTCTTATAAGTATCGTATACGAGAAACTGCACACATGCTTTACAGAGTGTAAAATACCGTTTTTTTATTTGGTAACTTTATTTAGAAATTTAAGATATGATTTCACCTTAGGGGTGTGGTTCTTCTTTGGTGCAAATTCTCGATGGACCCACTATGTATTAGATGGACAATAGTGAATAAATTAGCTACTAATAATAACTATACAATTAGCAACCCGACCCACGTTTTTGAATACATACGCGTGTCGCTCAACCTAATCTAATATTAATATTAATTGGCTTCATTTGAATAATAATAATTAACGATGATTAATGAATGTTTTGGACCGAGGTAGCTCAACTAGCCTGGACTGTATTACAAGTTGTCTTCCTGATAGAAAACAAACCCCGCTCGGCTCGGCTCGTCACAGGAAGCTCATGGAGAGATAGCCAGCCTTCCTAACCAGACATATCCTGTGAATAAACAAGGCAATATAAACGAGCACGATTCTATGTCGGGAATACGGCTTTAAACTTTAAAGCGCACATAATTCCCCTACGGAAATCTTCGTTTTCTAACAGAGCTGAGAGGAAGCAGACAAGTTTATGTTATTGTTTGGATGCGTAGGAATCTTACAAACATCTCAACCTAAATACGAATCCAAGGGTTGATGTGCTCGTATATTATTTTTAGAAATTGTGTTGGATTTGTCTATTTCAAAAATAAATTTCAAGTATATAACACATTTCAAAGAACTCAACGAACAATCGAAAACAGTAACGATTCATCAACTTGTATAGAACAAGAGGTCCTTAGGTAATGTGAAAATAATTATAAAAATTGTAAAGGGAACCGAAGAGTGTTTCCTCCTCGGCTGTGCCCGGGTTATATGATTGATCCAGGATAGCTCTGCCTGTCGTAAGAGCTCTAGTGGAAGTAGTAAAGTATTTCTTTGTGTGTGTTTCTTCGAAATAACCTTTGCTATAGCATGTGTGTTGTGAGCCCATGCGGAGAGCGAGACCCTTCATTAATCATAGCATGCAGAGTATACCAAACCACAAACACATCCAAAAGAAATCGTTCCCACATTTAACAATTCTTCTTCGGTTATGTTCAGAGAACTGAGATGAAGATGTAATAATAACATCAAAGGAAGTTGTTGTCGATGGTAAATTAGTTCCTTCTAATTCGGTGGAGTAAAAATAGTCTCTCATCCCCATCTTGTGTAGCTCGGTGTGTTTCTTAAACACTCCTCCCCTCGCACGTGGAGCGTTCTATATTTGTACACAACCCTCTTGTGTGTCTATTTGCTTTCGGTTCCCAAACGTCTGCACAGCTTCCGGACAGACCGAAAATTAACATTTAACACCACTTGAACTCTGTATGACATTGACAACACTTGTCAAAAAAAAAAAAACATTG
The DNA here is from genome assembly GCA_945910005.1 of Isoperla grammatica. Classification (NCBI taxonomy): domain Eukaryota; kingdom Metazoa; phylum Arthropoda; class Insecta; order Plecoptera; family Perlodidae; genus Isoperla; species Isoperla grammatica. Next base: position 51,027,118 of record OX246740.1, read on the forward strand.
TCGTGCGTGTCAAATACAGTTGGCGACTCTCAGTCAAGAGGGCGTCAAAAAATGACAGTTTTTTTTCGCTCAAGATTTAAATTATTAAATGCACGACATTCGGTTGCGCTTTTATTGGCATTTACATAAACGGGAGCCGAGCCGGTTTTGTTTTTTTGCGCGCTAGTTATAACTTATATAGGAAATTAAATAATTAAAAAGCAAGACGTTACGCGCGTAATGGGATATTCTAGTTCTCGACAGTGAGGCTACAAGATTTCTTGTACAGCTTCCCACGGGTGAATGGTGGTTAGATTCATCGCAGCTGTCTTGACTATTTGACAGTCCTAGATCGTGCAGACGTGTATATGTGAGGGCCTAATCAGGGCGGCTGGAGGACTTAGTACCAGAGAGTGTAAATAAGAGAAACAAATAGAATTGATTGAAACATTTCATTCGTGAACCGTTACGAACAAGGTCGTAATTAAACGAAGTTCGTCGGTCCAGCGGTCCAGCTGGTTTTCTTATTGGTCGTGTCTTACATGTCTTGTAGATAACGGCAGTCATCTACTTTAACCTCCGGTGAGCAGCAGGAAAACTTTCAATTACAGGGCCAACATTGGAATATGTTACCTTACAATACATTATTGTTACTGTGATTTAGCAAATGTGATGTCTTCTCCATTTGCGCATCAATATTTGCGCATCAATAATCAATAATTGTGTTCTATGTATACAAAAAAAAAACTACTAAATGAAAAACAACAAAGACTTGTATGTAGATGCAATTACGTGCAATGTATATATAACCACTAATTATTATGTATTTTCTTTGTCTGTGTATTCTCCTATTAGTTGTGTCTTACGACAGGCAGATCTATTCTGTAATTATTCTATTTAAACTCTTTGTTCAGATTGACTGTATGAGTTGCAGTTGGGCAATGCGCATTCGTTATTCCACTTTATTATCAATTCATACACGCATAATAAAGTACCTCATTGCTCTCGACCTTCGGCGCATTCCACAGATTCCAGCAATATCATTCGCATTGATTAACCTCGCTCTATACACACAATCCAATCCATTGTGTAACCCTCCTACAAGAGACAATACTTATCAATTTCAGGGAATACAGAGATATCGAAAAACTGAAACTATAAAAATATCACAAAAATTAAGTATAATATTCTTGCACCCAGTGTACCAATATTGTTATATGTACTCCTGAAAAGATCGATTCTTCACAACTTTCAACGATAGTTCACAATGTGTATTCTTATTTTCGGCACCGACTATGTATTTAGTACAACAAGTAGTACGGTTTTGTTTGATCACAGTAAACAAACAAGACAAGTGTGACAAAGGTCTCTCCCGATATAGACTGTCAGATTCAACGAGCTCTAGACAGCACTTTCTACAACGCACAAATATCAGCTAAGTTTAGGAAACTTTACATATGTCTGTATTAGATGAAAATGTTACGCTTTCAATGTAAAATGATTGCATTCGAGAAGGCAATAAATAGCGGAGCTGGCAGCGGTAAGGCATCAATCCTACGAGTAACCATACGTGATCTTACAAGTTTTTCTTACTTTTATAAAATATTAATTTTACCCTTCGAAAATTATTGATTACAAGTACAACATGAAATATCACATGTCTTACTAAGAAACTTATTACTTGGTTACTTTAAAATCCAAAAGTTGGAACTCTCGCTTTAGTGCTGCTATCAATCGGAAAATGCAAGCTTATCTAACAGCCTGTTAATCAAGGGCGAGAATACTGTTGGAAGACACTTATTGCTGCGCTTTCTGAACACACACGCACGACACGAGTATTTTTAGGGTTATGTTTACCTCGAGATACCGCCTTGTAACAGTAAATCCGCGTCAACACAGATAACCGACGTTTACAGGATCTACCTGCTGTAGTCACACGTGTCTAGTGACAATTAGTGTCCTAGTAGCAACCAATCAACGCATGGAATGTCACCCGAACTCTATGGACCAGTGAAATGCGTTCTTGGGTGTGTGTGTGTGTACTTCGACAAAATCGGAATATTATATCTTTGTTGTATAGTATAGAGTATATTAGTGTGACGTCACGTTTCCCGTGTCAACCAATGGCGAACCGTATTTGTGACTCCAAACAATCATTACAGTTGACAGTTGACAGATAGTTTTGTTTTTGCAAAAACATTGTAGCGAGGGTTATCCGTTCAGATAAACACTGAAAAAGAAGTTGATTAAATTGATAAGTCAAGTATTGTAATGATACAATTTTCTACTTTAAATAATAACTACGTTTCAGAAAGTTGTTTGGAGTCAGATAGCTTGTCCGCCATTTAATCTGACGTCTCACTAATACAGTCTATTGTGCTATGACGAACATATTTTTGTAGTGTGTATAGCGTATAAGGGTATTTTGTTTCCTCTTTTGGTTCGTAGAATAGCGGCTGTTGCAGCTTTTGAAAGCATCTACGGTCAATCGTCAGACGACTAAATACAATTTTTCTCCTAAACAAACACAAGAGTGTAAGTGATTAGGCTTTTGTCCAAGCGTTTGATTCCAAACTTATTTTGTTGTCAATTTTTTTGGCTAGAAATGTAAGTTTTACGCGACATGTAAAGGTTGACGTATCTTACAATATAGTGGTATGAATTCACTTCGCTTTATGGTGGAAATTATATTTTTTCAATATGGAGTAAATAAAGAAGTCGAAGACTTCCGTTTTATTATATATAAAAAATTGTGTGAAGCTTATCGCAGGATGTTGACATTATATAAAAAAAAAATAAGATAAGTATTGAAAACACTAGACAACAAAGACATAATATTGTGAGGACTAGATGAGTCTAACCTTTAGCCCCGGTGTTATATAGATCAGTGGTGAGGCAGGGCACTTTATGACGCTATAGATCGTTGGTATTATAAACTCAATTTGAAAGAACGAAATCACAAGAACTATAATTTTCTAGAATGGTTCGTTTCGAATTTTCCAAACTAACCACTTTGGCAATGGGTTGATGATAGCATTTCAGTAATAAATCGTGCCCAACTAAGATATTTTGTCTTCAAATGTGTTGTGAACGATTCTGCACGGACATAAAAGCCAACACGACACCTTCTCTTGTGTTGGAGTTATGTAAATATCATTACGCCTTGTATAATCCACACTTGTTTATTGTCATCTCTGACGTCATTGGGTAAACACGTGATTCATTCGTTTTTAAGCTTTTAATGTTTGTTTATTATCTGGGTGTTAATTAAATCCACTGATAAAACTACCACTTGTGGTTTTCCGAGGTGTTACATGTGAATCGCACATGTGAGTCGCCATGGATGAGTCTTACTGTCTTACTGCTCAGGAACCTTCCTTCCAAAGTCCAAAGTACCCAAATAGCCGAATATAGTCACCTGAAGAGACAGAAGTACATAATGTAATTCTAGTGTTCACCCTAAAACAGGGATACCAGTGTGTGTCTTCAAAACTGGGATACACAGATTATTAAGAACTTTAGAATGTGTGACTAAGAATTTGTGATCTAGGTAGGCGGATCATACAAAGCACAAAGAAAACTTGCAGTTATGTTTTTAAAACTAATGGTCGTCTCATTTGATTCGAGATTCACATTAATGAATTTTAATTTTTAAGGATGTCTTTCCGGGTAAAAAAATTGTCTTAGTCAGTTCTGTTGTTTACATTCACATGTAACAAAATATCAAGCTTATGATATGTGGTTTCAACTTTCTATTCTTCTAATCACAAATTCTGAGTTCTTAATTATGTAGCCCAGAATGTACCACCAACAGACAGTATAAAGCGCAGAGAAGTCGTAAGTTAAACACACGAAGACAACGCTAAACCGAAGGAATGTCCAATTAAATCCCTACATTACATATAAACTAAATAGCATCACGTTTACCACGTCGTCTTAGACCGTCTGACTTATTCCTCTCTTTAAAGGCCCGGACATAAATACGATGAAGCCGTCGGGTCGAGGGATTTAAATAGCTGTAATTCGTATGCAAGACGCGGGCTGCATCGCTGTTTGTATACTAAGCACTAAGCGTTATGTCCACATGCGAGTATGAATCATACTGAACGGCGTTTTCGTTGCTTGGTAATCTGGATCAACTGTGTATTATCTCGGAATAATTATAACCTGCCATGTTTTCTTAAGGCTCAGATAAAACAACAGAGTCGGCGGGTATTGGATTGGACTTGGAGCTATATTGATTGTTTCTCTTAAGACAATATATTATTTCTTTATCACAGTTGTAGCTATTGTGAAACTAACTGTTGACTGTACCGGCGGTAGAGTTCTAGAAGAAATCATTCAGTTTGGTAGACCTCATCATGCGATGAAAGATTTCAGACTACTTTTATTCATTTCGTTTTTCCGTACCGTAGTAGGCCTATCATCGATTACAGCTCATAGTCTTGATTATGAGTTTAACAATCATGATGCCCACTTTTGGCTTTCGTTGTCTTCCAATTCGTGTATCACCATCTTCTTCTGTGCATTAAACGTTTTGCTAATATTCTTTCCGTTATTAATTTTGAACTTTTAAGTACTTCCTCGTTATTTTGTCTCTGCTCATCAATGACTATATCTGAAGAGATCCTAGCA